>CM053793.1:683123262-683598262 GCA_028749045.1 Cupressus sempervirens | reverse complement strand
TTAGTATTTTGTATCCAAATGATCCTGATTTTGGTAATGTGTGGAAAGCTTGTACAGAACTAGTTACACTTGACAAGACAAAGTGGTTGGATTTCATGGTCCAAGATAATATGTTGTTCAAAGGAAGTTCTCTTGGTGAAGCTCTTGGTGTGAAGACTATTCTTGGGGAAGGTCTTACTTGGGAGTTCTCTTATGTTGAAACATTTGTAAACTTCTTTTGGAAGAAGTCATATCTATGATGTCATATTATTCATGTTGGAATAATTTTAAAGTATAATACAATTATGCTTTGTAAAGTATTTTGTCATCTCTTTGTCTCTATATTGTTATGTTCTTGTTTATGAATTGGTAAGGTTGGTTTGGCCCTTCATCAAATGGTATCAAAATGAGAGTTTTTGAGCATCTAGATAGATCACCAAACATGAGGCAATGTGCACTAGGACCTTGGTTTGGGTGAAGTTTTTCAAGAAGGAGTTCTTGATTGTGTAGATAGATCATTGGCTATGAGGCAGTTTGCATGAGGATTGTGATTTCAACTGTGTAGACAGATCACCAATTGTGAGGTAGTTTACATGAGATCCTTGTGTTGCACAAAGATTATCTTATGAAGACTTGATTATGGACTAGAAGAGAAAGAAGAAAATGAATTTTGTGATTGGATGGATTATGAGGATTTCTAGACTTGAGAAAATTAGAGAAATAAATCAAAGGCATTACGTGTTGCATTATTTGATTTACAGAAGCAAGTGAATGAATTAGAAGCAAAGTTGTTAAAGAGAAGAGCACATTACTAGAAAATGGATGATGATAATTCTTTGGATGTGGTAAGGAAAGAAGATCCAGTGGAGTATCATACATGTGATACAAAAGAAGAGCAAGAGGATGAAGATGAAAATATTTTTTATCCTAAATTTGAAGAAGATGAAAGAGAAGAGGAAGAGCATCAAGATTAAAAGATTTGTGAGATAGAAGAAAATCAAGATGATTTAAAGATTGCAACAGTACAGGATGCATACAATTCCTTGGTTGGAAGTCAAACAAGTAAATCAATTACATACATTGTTGACAACATGAAAGAAGCAAGTGAAGATGAATATCTCATAGAGGCAAATTCTTACAAATCATGGGATGTTCTCTTTGAGATGAATTTGAAATATGATGATGGTTTGCATGAGGATATTGTTAGTGATATGTGGTATGGAAAGGAAGATTGGTATGACATTATTAATTTTATTATAGGTGTATTTAATTCAACAAGATTGGAAGAGCATGAGAGTTATACTTGGACAGAGTTCATTGCGGAGGAGTATTTTCAGTAGGAGACACTTGTTCTAGCTAGGTATTGGAAGAAGAGAGAATAAAATCAGCAATGGCTACTTCATTTTGTGAGTTCATATCCTCAAAAAATCTCCTACCATAGGTGTCTGATGCAGGAGCATCTTGCATCACAAAAAAGGGGTATGATAAAAATTATTTATTAAAAAAAAATGGAGAGAGAAAGTGACGAATATTAAAGACAAAACAAAAAAAAAAAAAAAAAAGGAGAAAAGAGGAATTTCTATTTTCAAGGTGCATAGGTGGAATAAATAGAAAAATAGTTATCATTCCACTTATCAAGGTGTGTAGGTGGCATCTTAGAAGTTTGTGGGAAGTTGCTTAAATCATGCATTTAATGTTTTTTGCCATCCACAAAGGAAATGTAATTTTCTAATTGGTGCTTAGTTGTATTTGGGTGGGAATTAAATATTTGTTTTAAGGTAGTTGCATTTACATTTTATCCCACACTAGTTGTGTTTGTAGTATCTTGGGTGGTAAGTGCCTATTTAAGCAAGGCTTATGATCATTTGTAATCAAGCTCTTCAAGTGTAAGCTCTTCTTGTATAAGCTCTTGTTGTGAAACTCTCATGGTGTAATCTCTTGTAAGGAAGCTTGGAGGTGAAAGATCTTTGTGTGTAATATCTTGAGAGGAAGTGTCTTCTTTGTGAAGCTCTTCTTTGTGGAAGTTCTCGTTGAGGAAGTTCTCTTTGTGAAGTTCTTGGTGTGAAGACTCTTCTTGTGAAAGCTCTTACTTGGAAGTTCTCTTTTGTTGAAGTATTTGTAAATTTCTTTTGGAAGAAGTTATATCTATGATGTCATATTATTGATTTTTAAAGAATTTTAAAGTATAATAAAACATGCTTTGTGAAGCATTTTGTCATCTCTTTGTCTCCATATTTTTATGTTCTTGTTTATGAGTTGGTAAGGGTGGTTTGGCCCTTTGTTAAATAGTTGGATAAAGGAGAGATAAGTAGTGCTGAAGGAAAATATTTTGTTAAACATTTGAAGAACATCCATGAGGAGGTGAGGAAGCACGTCATAAATATGAATACATAGTATAAGGCTAAGAAAGATGTGAAAAGGAGGTATAAGGAATTTTTGATTGGAGATGAATTCATGGTTCATTTGAGAAAGGAGCATTTTCTATTGGATACATATAATAAGTGAAAGATGAAGTGCAAGGTAGGAGAATCCCCAAAGGAGATGTCCTAGCCCCCAACAAATAAGCACACAATGGAAATGCAATATAGTGAAGCTCTCAAGGTGTGATCTCTTCTTGTATAGAATATTTGGAGGTGAAGGATCTTAATGTGTAAGATCTTCTTTGTGGAAGTTCTCTTGGTGTGCAAGCTATTTTGAAGCTCTCTAATATTGTAACAATTTAGAGTTCTCTCATTTGGAGAATGTTGTAATGAATTTCAAGTATTAATGGATGCTTTATGAAGCATTTTATCTTCTCTTTGTATCCATGTTGTTATGTTTTTGGTTATGACTTGGTAAGGGTGGTGTGGCTTTTTTTTTTTTTCCCTCTCCAACTAAACCTCTTGCCACCAGATCCTCACATGTCCCTTCAATTTTTTCTTCACAAAATTAACCCTATTAGGATCCTCAATATCTTCATACTCAAAGTACTTCTCTAGTTCATTGATCCAATCAATTAGCTCCTCTAGGTTGAGATTTCCCAAAAATGTGAGAACCTCAAACTTAGGTCTTTTTCCAAACTTGGAGATGGCCCTAAAAAGACTCTCTTCCTTTGGGTTTAGAACTGCCTCTACTCTAACATTTTGTTTTACTTTGTCCTTATCCTCACTTTCAGCTCTTATAGGAAGATTTACTCCCCTACGAATTTTTTCTTCAAATAGAACTTATGAGGCATATCTGGTCAAATGGAAAGTGAGGCCAATAGAGGATTCATCATGGCTAGCAAAGGAGGAGGTTAACTGACTTCTTTGAACACCTAAGACATGGCAAAGTCACTTCTCAAATTACCCTAGGTGTTTGATGCAAAAGCATCCTGTGTGTAAGAGCAATCTTGCATCACCCAAAAAAAATGTTATTTTTAGTCTTTTCTATTTTAATAAGGACTAGTAGACAGGGTGGTTACTATTTTTGGGAACTTGGTATTTTTATTAAGTTTCTCATATGATCTTAGAATGTTCTCATTTTCTACATGAAGGTTCATTTTGGAATTATCAGCCCATCATAAAAAATTTCATTGCTCTAGCTTAATTATCCGAGAAATTATTATGGATTTTCAGTGGAAAAAATTGTTAAAAAATATTTAAGTTTACCATTGGAGGCCTTAAAGTTCCTAGATGAAGTTCGAAAATTTGACAAAAGGGAGCTAGTGTGGTTTTGAGCCTGTAGATTAGGAGCTGGCATTTATGAAAAGTGGTTATAATAGCCAATCTGAGTAAGAGTTCGAGAGTTATGGCCTTCCAAAATTGGGCTACCAAAATATCTAAAATAATTTGTCAAAAATGTATTTAGCTGACTCTATATGTATTATTAGGGTTTTTCAGCCTTAGATATTAAGTTTGAGCATCTAGAATCTTCTTAGGTGGTATAAAATTGCCTATTTAGGAAAGGCCCAAACATTGTCTAGAACAACTCTTGGTGATAGTTTGCAACTTTTCTTGTAGATTATTGTAATGAAGGTGCCCATGTGAGTTAGTATGTTGTACTTGTGAATTTTTTAATACCGCATTTGCAGTGCAAATAAGAAGTCCATATTTTGTTCTCGCATTTTTTGTTGTTTCTTTATTTCTATTATGAGTTTATGGTATTAAGGGGAGAACCCTTCATCAAGTGGTGTTTGATGTAGGAGCATCTTGCATCATGAAAAAGGAGGTATGATCAAAATTATAATTTAAAAAAAATGAAGTAGAGCGAAAGTGATGAAAATGAGAGGAAAAATAATTTAAAAATAAAAAATAGAAAAATAAGAACATGGAATTTTTTTTAAAATTATATTTTGGATCAACCCCCCTTTTCATGATGCAAGATGCTTTTGCATCAAAACTTCATCTTATCATCAGGAGCATGTCACTAGAAAAGAGATGTTGATAATTCTTTTGATGCTAGAAAGATAGAAGGTCTAGTGGAGTATCAGCTATATGATACAAAAAAAGAGCAAGAGGATGAAGATACATATATTTTTGAATCGGAAGTTGAAGAATATGAAGATGATTTGAAGACTAGAATAGTAGAAGATGCATGCAATTCCTTAGTTGGAGATCAAGTGAGTGAACTAATTACATGCATTTTTGAAGACATAGAAGAAGAAATGAAATATGAAGATGTGAAAGAGGTAAATTTCTATGAATCATAGGATGTTGAATATGAAATGAGTTTGAAAGATATGGATGATGATTTGCATGAGGATCTTGTTAGTGATGTGTGATATGCAAAGAAAGATGTGTATGGTGTTGTTGAGTTTATTATAGATTTATTAAATCCTATAAAATTGGAGGATGATGAGAGTTAAACATGGGAAAAGTTCATTGTGGAGGAAAATTTTGGCAATAGACACTTGTTCCATCTAGGTGTTGGAAATGAAGGAAGAAGGAATTATATCAACAACAGATACTTATTCTAGTGAGGTATTGGAAGAGAAGAAAAAAAATGTCATTGTTAGTTGCTTAATTTTTTGAATTCATATCCAAAAAAAAAATCCTACCATGGGTGTCTGATGCCGGAGCATATTGCATCACAAAAAGGGGGTGTGATCAAAATTACTATTTATTAAAAAAAATTGTGGAGGAGAGAGAAAGTGAGAAAAATTAGAGGAGAATAATAAAAAATAAAAAATAGAAAAAAGGAGAAAAGAGGAATTTCTATTTTCAAGGTGCATAGGTGGTATAAATAGAAAAATAAGAAAAATAGTTGTCATTCCATTTATCGAGGTGTGTAGGTGCATCTTAGAAGTTTGTAGAAAGTTTCTTAAATCATGGATTTAATATTTTATGTGATCCACAAAAGAAATTTAATATTCTAATTTGAGGACCACATGGTGGTTCTTAGTTGTATTTAGGTAGGACTTTAATATTTGTTTTAAGGTAGTTGTATTTACCTTTTATCCCACATTGGTTGTGCTTGTAAAATCTTTGGTGGTAAGTGCCTATATAAGCAAGGTTGATAAGCATTTTTAATCAAGCTCTTCAAGTATGAGCTCTTGTAGTGAAGCTCTTGAAGTTTAAGCTCTTCAATTGCAAACTCTTCAAGTGAAAGCTCTTCAAGTGTGAGCTCTTGTAGTGAAGCTCTCATGGTGTAATCTCTCATAAGAAAGCTTGCAGCTGAAAGTCCTCCTAATGGAAGCTATTGATGAAGCTCTTGGTGTGAAGACTCTTCTTGTGGAATCTCTTAGTTGGGAGTTCTCTTAAGTTGAAGCATTTGTAAACTTCTTTTGGAAGAAGTCATATCTATGATGTCATATTGTTGATGTTGTCAAAATTTTCAAGTATAATAAAAGCATTCTTTGAGAAGCATTTTGTCATCTCTTTGTCTCCATATTTTTACATTCTTCATTGTGAGTTGGGAAGGGTGGTGTGGCCCTTCATCAAATGGTATCAGAGTGGGAGTTCCTAAGCATGTGGACAGATAGCTAAACTTCAGGCAATTTGCACCAAGACTTTGGGTTGGATGAAGTTTTTCAAGAAGGAGTTCTTGATTGTGTAGATAGATTACCAACTATGAGGTAGTTTTCATGAGGATTGTGACAAATTTCTAACTATGTGGAAGTTTGCATGGGATGCTTTCATTGGATTTTATTTGTCTTATGAAGACTTGAGCATGGAGAAGAGAAAGAAGATGACATTTTCAATTGGATGGATTCTAAGGATTCCTAGACTTGAGAAAATGAGAGAAAGAAATCAAGTGGCATTGTGAGTTGTATTCTTTGATTTATAGAAGCAAGTAAATGAATCAAAAGCATCATTGAGAAAGAGAAGAATATGCTACTAGAAAAGAGATATTAACAATTCTTTTGATGCAAAAGAAAAAAAAGATCCAGTGGAGTATCACACATGTGTAACAAAAGAAAAGAAACAGGATGAAGAGGAAAATATTTGTGAACCTAAAGTTGAAGAAGATGGAAGAGAAGATGAAGAGAATCAAGATACCAGGACTCATGAGCCCAAAGTGGATGAAGATGATTTGAAGACTGCAACAGTAGAGGAAGAGTATAATACCTTGGTTGGAGGTCAAATAATTGAAGTAATTGCATGCCTTGTTGAAGAAATGAATGCATCAAACAAAATATGATTGTGTGGAAGAGGTAAATGTTTATGAATTGTGCCTTGCTAAATTTGAAATGAGTTTGAAAGATATTGATGATGGTTTGCATGAGGATCTTCTTAGTGATGTGTGGTATGCAAAGAAATATTTGTATGGTGTTGTTGAGTTTATTACAAATTTATTAAATTCTATAAGATTGGAGGAGGATGAGATTTATACTTGGTCAAAGTTCATTGTGGAGGAGTATTTTAAGCAATAGACACTTGCTCTACCTAGGTGTTGGAAACAAAGGAAGAAGGAAATATGTTGGGATGAGATACCTATTCTAGCTAGGTGTTGGAAGAGAAGAAAAAAAATGTCATTGTCAATTTCTTCATTATGTCAATTCATATCCATGAAAATTTTCCTACCATGGGTAACTGATGCAAGAGTATCTTGCATCACCAAAAGGGGGGTGTGATCAAAATTATAAATTTAAAAAAAAATGGAGGAGAGAGAAAGTGACAAACATTAGAGGAAAATAAATATAAAATATAAAATATAAAAAGAGAGAAAAGAGGGATTTCTATTTTTAAGGTTCATAGGTGGCATAAATAGAAAAATAAGAAAATGATTGTCATTTCATTTATTGAGGTGTGTAGGTGGCTTCTTAGAAGTTTGTGAAAAGTTTCCTAAAACATACATTTAATATTTATTGTGATCCACAAAAGAAATGTAATTTTCTAATTGGGCTACATGGTGGTGCTTAGTTGTATTTGGGTGGGAATTCAATATTAGTTTTAAGGTAGTTGTATTTACCTTTTATCCCACAGTGCTTGTGTTTATAATATCTTGGCCAGTAAGTGCCTATATAAGCAAGGCTTGTGATAATTTGTAATGAAGCTCTTCAAGTGTAAGCTCTTGGTTTGAAGACTCTTATTGTGGAAGTTATTAGTTGGAAGCTCTTGGTTTGGAAGTTCTCTCATGTTATAAGAATGTAGAGTTCTCTCATTTGGAGAATATTGTAATGAATTTCAAGTATTAATGGATGATTTATGCAGAAATTTATCTTCTCTTTGTCTCCATATTGTTGTATTTTCGGTTGTGAGTTGGTAAGGGTGGGTTGGCCCTTTGTAAAATGGTATTAGAGCATGTATCATTATTAAAGTAATAATAATGAGTTTATTATTAAGTAGAAGTTATTTTTGGTGAAGCTCTTATTTGGAAGTTCTCTTATGTTGAAGCAGTTGTAAACTTCTTTATGAAGAAGTCATATCTATGATGACATATTGTTGATGTTGTAAGGATTTTCAAGTATAATAAAAGTATGCTTTGCGAGGTATTTTTTCATCTCTTTGTCTCCATATTTTTGTGAGTTGGTAAGGGTGGTGAAGACCCTTCATCAAATGGTATCAGAGTGAGAGTTCTTGAGCATGTCGACAAATCATCGAACGTGAGGTAGTTTGCACCAAGACCTTAGGTTGAGTGAAGTTTTTCAAGAATAATTTCTTGATTCTATATACAGATTATCGACTATGAGGCAACTTGCACAAGGATCATGATTTCAACTAAGTGTGTAGACAGATCACTGATTGTAACGTAGTTTACATGAGGTGCTTATGTTGCATGAAGTTTTTCTTATGAAGACTTGATTATAGAGAAGAGAAAGAAGAAGACAACTTTTATGATTGGATGTATTTTGAGGATTCCTATACTTGAAAAAATTAGAGCAAGAAATCAAGCAGCATTGTGAGTTGCATTCTTTGATTTGCAGAGGAAAGTGAATGAATTAGAATCAAAGTTGTAGATGAGAAGATCATGTCACCAGAAAAGAGTTTTTGACAATTCTTTAGATGTGGAAAAGAAAGAAGGTCCAATGGTATTTTCAAGTATAATAAAAGTATTCTTTGTGAGGTATTTTGTCATCTCTTTGTCTCCCTATTATTGTGAGTTGGGAAGGGTGGTGAAGACCCTTCATTAAAGACTATCATACATGTGGTAGAAAAGAAGAGAAAGTAGATGAAGATACATATATTTGTGAACCTGATGTTGAATAATATGAAGAGCATGAAGATGAAAATATTTGTGAGCCAGAAGTAGATGAAGATGATTTTAAGACTACAGCAATAGAGGGTGCATACAATTTCTTAGTTGAATGTCAAACAAGTGAATCGGTTGCTTTCCTTGTTGAAGACATGAAAGAAGAAATCAAAGATGAAGATGTGAAAGAAGTAAATTTCTATGAATTATGGGATGTTGAATTTGAGATGAATTTGAATGACAATGAAGATTTTTTATGTGAGGATCTTGTTAGTGATGTGTGGTATGAAAAGAATGATTGGTATGGCATTGTTCAGTTTATAACAAGTGTATTTAATTCAACAAGATTTGATGAAGATGAGATTTATACTTGGACAGATTTCATTGTGAAGAAGTATGTTTAGCATTAGACACTTGTTCCAGCTAGGTGTTGGAAAAGAAGAAAAAAAGAAATATATCGATGAAAGATACTTGTTCCAGCAAGGTGTTGCAAGAGAAGGCAATAAAATGTCATTGTCAGCTACTTCATTTTGTGAATTCATATCCAAAAAAAACTCCAACCATGGGTGTTTGATGCAGGAGCATCGTGCATAACAAAAAAGGGGGTGTGATCAAAATTTTGAAAAAAAAGGTTGGGGAGGAGAGAGTACATGACAAAAATTAGAGGGAAAATAAATTTTAAAAAGGGAAAAAAGGGGGAAAGAGGAATTTCTATTTTCAAGATACATAGGTGGTAGAAATAGAAAAATAAGAAAATTAGGTGTCATTCCATCTATTGAGGTGTGTAGGTTGCATCTTAGAAGTTTGTGGAAAGTTCCTTAACTCATGAATTTTATAATTGTTGTGATCCACAAAAGAAATATAATTTTCTAATTGGTCCACATGGTAGTGCTTAGTTGTATTTGGGTGGAAATTTAATTTTTTTTTTAAGGTAGTTGTAGTTACCTTTTATCCCACACAGGTTGTGTTTGTAATATCTTGGATGGTAAGTACCTATTTAAGCAAGGCTTATTATCATTTGTAATCAAGTTCTTCAAGTGTAAGCTCTTGTAGTGAAGTTCTCAAGGTGTTATAGATCTTCATGTATAGAAGCTTTGGAGGTAAAGGATCTCAGTGTGTAAGATCTTGAGATGAAGTTTCTTCTTGGTGAAGCTCTTCTTTGTGGAAGTTCTCTTTGTGGAGCTCTTGGTGTGAAGACTTTTATTGTGGAAGCTCTTATTTGGGAGTTCTCTTATCTTGAAGCATTTTTAAACTTCTTTTCGAAGAAGTCATATCTATGATGTCATATTGTTGATGTTATAAGGATTTTCAAGTATAATAAAAGTATGCTTTGCGTGGTATTTTGTCATCTCTTTGTCTCCATATTGTTGTGAGTTGGTAAGGGTGGTGAAGACCCTTCATCAAAGAGTATCACACATGTGGTACAAAGAAGAGCAAGCAGATAAAGATACATATATTTGTGAACCTGAAGTTGAAGAAGATGGAGAGCATGAAGATGAAAATATTTGTGAGCCAAAAGTAGATGAAGATGATTTGAAGACTGTAGCAGTAGAGGGTGCATACAATTCCTTAGTTGAAATTCAAACAAGTGAAACAATTACTTGCCTTGTTGAAGACATGAAAGAAGAAATCAAAGATGAAGATGTGAAAGAGGTAAATTTCTATGAATTATGGGTTTTTGAATTTGAGATGAATTTGAAAGATAATGATAATGGTTTATATGAGGATCTTGTTAGTGATGTGTGGTATGGAAAGGAAGATTGGAATGGCATTTTTTAGTTTATAATAGGTGTTTTTAATTCAACAAGATTGGAGGAGGATGAGATTTATATTTAGACAGAGTTCATTGTAGAGGAGTATTTTTAGTAGCAAACACTTGTTCCAGCTAGGTGTTGGAAAAGAAGAAAGAAAGAAATATATCAACGATGGATAATTTTTATAGTGAGGTGTTGGAAGAGAAAAAAAAAAATATCATTTTGAGCTACTTAATTTTGTGAATTCATATCCATAAAAAATTTCCTACCATGGGTGTCTGATGTAGGAGCATCTTGCATCATGAAAAATCGGGTGTGATCAAAATTTTGAAAAAAAATAAAATAAAATTTGTGGAGGAGAGATAAAGTGACAAAAATTAGAGGGAAAATAAATTTAAAAAAAAATTAAAAAGGGAAAAAGAGGGGAAAAAGGAACTTTTATTTTCAAGGTGCATAGGTGGTGGAAATAGAAAAATAAGTAAAATAGTTTTCATTCCATTTATTGAGGTGTGTAGGTGGCATCTTAGAAGTTTGTGGAAAGTTTCTTAAATCATGAATTTAATATTTGTTGTGATCCATAGAAGAAATTTAATTTTCTAATTGGTCCACATGGTGGTGCTTAGTTCTATTTGGGTGGGAATTGGATTGTTTTTTTAAGGTAGTTGTATTTACCTTTTAACCCACATTGTTTGTGTTTGTAATATCTTGGATGGTAAGTGCCTATTGAAGTAAGGCTTACGATTATTTATAATCAAGCTCTTCAAGTGTAAGCTCTTGTAGTGAATTTATCAAGGTGTGATCTCTTCTTGTATATAGAAGCTTTGGAGGTGAAGGATCTTAGTGTGTAAGATCTTGAGAGGAAGTTTCTTCTTGGTGAAGCTCTTATTGTGAAGAATCTTCTTGTGGAAGCTCTTATTTGGGAGTTCTCTTATATTGAAACATTTGTAAACTTCTTTTGGAAGAAGTAACATATATTATATCATCTTGTTAATGTTTTAAGGACTTTAAAGTATAATAAAAGCATGCTTTGCAAAGAATTTTCTCATCTCGTTGTCTACATATTATTGTGTTTTTGTTTGTGAGTTGGTAAGGGTGGTTTGGCTCTTCATTAAACCCCCTAGGTAGATAGAAAAGTGTGTCCTACACTTTGACACCAAATGAAAGATCTACAACCATCTTCATCTTCATCAAAGGTTTCCACTCCATTAGGGGCAAGAAAACCAATCTGCACATCATCCACATCCATCTGTCAAACACTAGAATCTCAACCATCCAATTAGCATGCTCCATCCCTAGAACAAACTCAACATAATGCTTCATTAGCAAAGCCTCATCCACATTAGCAACTAGTGAATCCACACCAGTAGCAAAAAACTCCATATAAACAAAAATATGTAGATCTCCATGAACACATTCCAAACTCACAACACTAGTGGTCTCATTACTCATGACAAGATGCTCTGCAACATACAAGTCACAACCAACAACAACTAGATCATCCATGACCAAGTGCTCTACAATCTCCATGTCAAACTCAAACAACTGATCATGAAATCTAATCTCCATCCTAGTATCAACAAGGTTATAGAAAGAAATCAAGTATCATTTAAGAAAATATATAAGTATCAAGTCTATAGCCACTACTTACAAGTAGCTTAAATCTAATATCATCTTTATGATTTGTAAGAATGAAATCCAATCTCCATTTTAGGAGTTGTGATTTGGTATAAGATCTTGCATTATTATTATTTTTCCACTATATGGTTTTTTTTGGAGGCTAGGACATCTCCTTTAGGGATTCTCCTACCTTGTACTATGTCAAGTGGTATCATAGAGGAACTTCTTGAGCATGTGGATAGATCTTCGAATGTGAGGTAGTTTGCACTAGGACCTTGAGTTGGGTAAAGTTTGTCATGAAGGAGTTCTTGATTATGTAGATCGATCGCTGATTGTGAGGAAGTTTTCATGGGGTACTTATGTTGGTTGATGTTTGTCTTATGAATACTTGATTATGGAGAAGAGAAAGAAGAAGATGACTTTTATTATTGGATGGATTCTAAGGATTCCTAGACTTGAGAAAATTAGAGCAAGAAATCAAGAGGCATTATGAGTTACATTCTTTGATTTCTAGAAGCAAGTGAATTAATTAGAAGTTGAGTTGTGGAAGAGAAGAGAGCATCACCAAAAAAGAGATGTTGAAAATTCTTTAGATTTGGAAAAGAAAGAAGATCCAATGGATTATCACACATGTGATAGAAAAGAAGAGCAAGAGGATGAAGATGAAAATATTTGTGAACCTAAAGTTGAAGAAGATGAAAGAGAGGAGGAGGAGCATGAAGATGACAAGATTTGTGATCTTGAACTAGATGAAGATGATTTGAAGACTTCAATAATGGAGGAAAAGTATAGTACCTTAGTTGCAAACATGGAAGAAGAAATCAAAGATGAAGATGTGAAAGAGGTAAATTTATATGAATTATGGGATGCTAAATTTGAGATGAATTTGAAATATAATGATGATGGTTTATATGATGATCTTGTTAGTGATGTGTGGTATGCAAAGGAAGATTGGTATGAAATTTTTGAGTTTACTACAGGTGTATTTAATTCAACAAGATTGGAGGAGGATGAGATTTATACTTGGATAGAGTTCATTGCGAAGGAGTATTTTCAATAGCAGTCACTTGTTCCAGCTAGGTATTTGTGTATATTTCTTGACCTAGTGCAAGGTAGGAGAATCTCCAAAGGAGATCTCCTAGCCCCTAGCAAATAACTACATAGTGGAAAAACTATAACAATGCAAGATCTGATACCAAATAACAACTCTATATTCATAAAATAATTATTAAATGCAATGTGTCAGGCTATAAGACCTTTTTGGTTATGGCCAAATACAAGGCATGTAATAGTTCTACAAGATCCCTCAAGAACCAATCCAAATCCTAGCTAGTCTAGATACACACTCTGGTAGAAACCTCCAAGGAGGATCTAAACTTTTTCTTGCAAGCCCACCAAGAAATCTCCTTGTTTCTAAACCACATCCACTAGCACTTCTCACAAAATTGTAATTCCACCACAATCCTACTATAAACTGCCTCACATTTGACACTTTGTACATAGACCCAAGAAAACTCACTGCTCTACTTCCTACTCCTCTCCAAGTTTCTACTAAAAAGAAATCACACCTTGAAGCTTCATTATAAATGCTGATATGCCTTACTTAAATAGGCAGTTACCACCCAAGATGTTACAAACACAACCAATGTGGGATAAAAGGTAAATACAAGTACCTTACAATAAATATTTAGTTCCCACCCAAACATAACTAAGGTGTAGTGCCTCTCCCATTTGACTTTTGTAAGTCGTCTTGATGGATGCACCCTTGCTGATCTTTTGTTGTCATAGATCATGATTGTGACCCTGAGTGGTCTATATCGTTGAGGTGTTTGGGTTTATGTTTCTTTATCAGTTGCTTTGATTATGCTTTTGACTAATCTTTGAGATTATGATGTGATTTTTGGTTCACTGAGGTTTGTGCTAGTGGTTACCAGGATCGATGTGGTATCATGAGGTTGTTCCATGATTACCCTGAGATGTGTGCAAAGATTGCACTATGTTCTTTTACCATGCTATACTAGACTGGATTCCTATAGCAGTGGTTAGTCATGTTTATGACTGTGTTTTCTTATGTGTTTTAAATGCCTTTTTAATGCATTAATGATTAGAAATGGATTATTCTTGTTGGATTCTTTGGTTATGTGTTGCGGTCATTTACCTTGTTTTATTTCTGATTAGAGAGATATTTGTTACTCATGTTATGCTTACATTTGAAAGGACCCGAGGGTCAGATGTTACACTTTGATTCCAGTATCATGGATTTTAGACTACTATGCTGTTTAGTTAATCATATTGCATGATGATGCTATTTTGAGATGACAGTGTGTTTTATGATGTTATTTGGTTATCTGGTATTTGGACATACCTCTGAGTTTGTTATGTGATGGATTTAATGCTATGGTTATTTACTTCATTCCTGCGTTGCTATGCCTTTTGTGAACGTGAGTGATGTAAATAGATTATTTTAATATAATTAAATAAATGGTTAAATTAGGTGATTTAATACATTTATTGCTTCGGCTATGTTATTATATGAAATTGCACTTGATCGTGTTGTTTAGTGCGCAGGATTTATATCCCTGGCAGTGGCACATGGAGTTAGTGATTCAACCGTTCATACTTTACCAATGTTTTCCTTGTATGGTCAACGTATCCTTAATTAAATGTTTAATTTAAACCTTTCGATGATTATTAAATCCAAACTCATTTGCATTATGTGATTAGACCAGTAAGCGTGTCTGTGCATTTAGAGTTTTGCTTTGTCGTGAAAGTTGTTAAGGTGATTTTTGTGTTTTTGGGTTTTTGGGCTTTTTAATTGATTTATTTTAATTTCTGGCAGCTTTGCCATAGATGAATTCCTATTTATAGGAATAGCCTGTTTTCATTTGGGTCGATTCGGGGTTTAACTAGATTGGCTGATTAAATGCCCTAATCGATTATTCACACGAAAAGTGAATAAATATCCAAAAAGCAATTTAATTCCTCACTTATCACTTTCAAATTGGGAAGTTGGAGAGTAAAACCCAAAATCCTCTTCATGAGGATTTACTATTTTGTTCGTTGTGAATAATCCATACTCTCGGATTGAGGCCGGTTGAGTGAGTTCATGATGTTTGGTCTTGTTGCATCATTGGGATTCATGTAGAATCCATACTCTCGGATTGAGGCCAATTGAGTGATTTAATTATGTATGGTTTTATTGGCTTTGGGATTCATGTAGAATTCATCCTTCCAATGTTGCTTTTAGTTGGGTGTTTTCCTTGCATTCTGTTCTCATTCCTGTCCTTGTGTTATGATCTTCATGATGGTGGTGCGCCACACACGAGTATGTGCACGTACATTTGTTTGGTGACTTGTGAGGCCCAATCTTCCGTGGATTTGCCAAAAGTTATGATCATTGGGGTTGGGATGGGAGTATGCATGCCCACGGGCACTTATCGTAGGATGAGCATGGGTAGGGTAGGGTAGCATATGGAGGGGGCTTCTATCTCGTAGCTCGACGATCATGACGCCACGGGTATGGCTGAGAGGAGCTTGAATAAGTGATAATTAAAGAAAATGTGTGACTGGTAATAAAACTTAAGATAATAAAATGCTAATTTTGTGTATTGGCCTTCCGTTGAGGGAGTTGAGCTACATGGTGTATTGGCCTTCCATTGAGGGAGTTGAGCTACACAGATCCGAGCTTGGGCTTTTCGATGCCAAGCGACTCTCCATGATGTCAGCCCCTACTTAGTAGCCTTTTGAGTGTCTGACCAGGACCTGTACTCCTTGCATTGTCTTAGGTTCTTGGTTGAGCCATCATACTGTCTGGCGTGAGTGTTAGCCTTGGATGTTATGCTTTTGTGTGTTTGTGGTTGGATCATTATCTCCATCAGAACGGCAGGTGTGGACCTATGGGAGCCACGTGGTTGGAAGGCGTAGCTAGCTTCACCACTACTAGGGACCGGTGTATAGAGACGATCTTTGTCTTAGTGCGATCATTGCTGGATGTTTTCACTTGGTACTTCGAGTTTCGGAGTATGCTTTCTTATGATTTATGCTTTCATTGGGATGCTTGTATATTATGTTTAGATGATGTTATTTTATTTGGCGCATTCCCTTATTATGATGATTAGCATATGATTAGATGATGTGATTTTCTTTAGTAGTATATCTGTTGCTTACTGATGTTTAACATGTGATAGGTGATGTTACCTACTGTAGGATTATCTTATGCGTTATCACTAGCATGTTAGATTTTCTTATGATATTATTATGCATGTTTTAGTAGTGACGTCCCTATTACAACAGTACCAACGATCTGGTTGGTGGCTTGGGATGTTATGCGTAGGGGATGGCTAGGATCCACGATGGTCTTATGATGCTATTGACGGTTGGGAGGAACTGCACACTTATTTGGTTGTTTAGTTCTGAAATGTTGCTTTTGATCTCTGCGATGTTTCTATTCAGCGTGTTCTTTGCTGTTGTAGTTTAGATGGTTTGATGTTCTTCATTCTGTGTTGTTCTTGCACTCGAGTGTTCATTCCTCAAGCCTTTGTGGATTTGGTACTCCCTGGTGTGGAGGTTCTTTGTTCTATTTTCATCCTTTTTGCTTCTAGGAGTGTTTTCGTGTTTCTATGGGCGACATTTGTTCAGCATGGTGCGACACTTTGAAAAGTATCGCACGCCCATGCAAACTATGTCGTACGACACTATAAAGTATCACACGGCTTCTTGAGAAATGTCGTACGACACTAGAAGAGTGTTGCACGCCTTCTTGAGAAATGTCGCACAATGCTGAAAAGTGTTGCATGCCTTCTTGAGAAATGTCGTACGACACTAGAAGAGTGTCGCACGCCTTAAGGAGAAGTATCGCCCTCCCTTAGTAAAAAGTGTTGCACGATTTTTGTGAAAAACCTGCGCGTGCCATCAGTGGGCACTTTTCTTCATTATTCGATTCTTTTGAGAGTGGTTTTGGATACCCTTTTTGGGCATTCTTCGACGCTATGCTGTTGCATTTTGAATTCTGTTGGTTTCTCTTGAAATTGAGTTTTCGTGTTTCCGTTTTAGTCTCTTGGGGTTTAAAATATATCGTTTATCCTTATACTTAAGATATATTTTAATATATGCGACAAATCATTTGAGATAGGTTTCAGACCTCTCGGAGATAAGTTATGGATTCTAGAAAATTTTCAAGGCTTTAGGATTTCAGGCTTAGCCAATTTTCGAGATTTTGCATTTTACCCCAGCTTGATGTTTTGTTGATGAGTGGTCTTTTCTTGTGCCCTCATCTTGTTGTGGTGGTTGTTGGCTTTTGTTTGGGTGTGTCAGTTGGGTAGTGGTGTTCGGAGATTCATTGGTTGCCGGGATTGTGTTGAAGTCTTCCGTTGCGATCTTGGTGATCCTTGTATGATGTTGTCTTGTGCATTCATACTTGTAAAAAAAAAAAAATATCTTGGCTTGATTTGAATCCTTGTTTCCAAGGATCTCTGGGTGGGGCATTACATCTGGTATCAGAGCCCATGTTCAAACATTGGGATCTCTATGTTTATGTTGCCCTTGTAGTTGTTGTTGCATTGGTTGAGTGCGAGTGTCTTGGTGAGAACTCGTGATCTTGTTGCTTTGGTATCTACTTGTGATGGACTCGCTTGTCTAGTAGAGGCAACTAGAGCAGTGTGTGGAGAGGGAAGTGAGTCTTCCTGGTTTTGTTAGCGGAATTGATGTGCCTTGGTTGGTTGGTTGCTTGTGTGACCCTTTTTGGATGGAACCACTGATTGGTGTCCATGTGTTGGCTTTGAGAGCCTCTTTGTTTCTCCTTGTGGAGTTAAGTGCTTTGTTCCTTGCTTTCTCCTAGTTGTAAGTTGATGAATGAATCTTATTTGTGATTTTTTATTTTGTTGTTATAATGATGAAATGGTTCCTTCCATTGAAAATGAGTGTTTATTGTGAATCATTGCAAAGTAGTAGTTTTGCATTATATATTTGGTTAATGACTTAAGTCCCCCAATCTGATTGTTTCTTAAGCTTATGTAAAACTGTATTATTTTGATGAATATTTAAATGTTGCATTGCATGGAAATTATTGTTGTCTGCATATGCATGAGGTTACTAATGGTATACTGCTCGATGTGTGTGAGTGTGTTCTCTAACATTGCTAGGATGATGTATTCCTTAGCATTGTGTGGTGATTTATCCCTCTTGTGTGACTGTACTTAGTCATCACCTGTAATGTGATTTGTTTGACGCCTTATTTTATTTGGCTGGAGGTACTTTCCTCATGTTGTTGGGCTAGCATTGGTTTTTAGTATTTTCCTCTCTTGGAGTAGTCATCAAATTTTATCTATCGCTCTCTTTGTGGCAGTTGTCACATTTGACTTATTGTTGAAATGAGCTCTTTTTGGTACTTACTATTGGAATTGGCAATTCCCCCATTTGGGCTTTTGATTATGTTTCATGATGACTATTCTGGATGTGTTTTATTGCTGCCCAGTTGTGTGTTGTGACTCTATCATGTTCATCTCGAACCTCTGGTAGTACGTTCAAGGGATATTATCATGGAGAACATGCTAGTGTGTCTTTGTTAGATCTAAAGTTGTTATTGTATCTGAATGGTTTAAATGGTGATTAAACTTAATGTTATTTTTGAAAGAAATTGAAAGGTATGTACTTGTTTTATGGTGACTCTTGGACCCTTGCTTGAAAATCTTTCAGTTTCATTGTGCATTAGTGCTTATATTGTGTTTAATTAATAAAATTATGAAAGAAAAGTAATGATGGTTTCAATGTGTGATTTACCTTTCATTCCATGCCTTATGTTGTTTTGGGCATGTGTGCTCTTGTGTGGATTTGGACGTTTGTCCATTGCTTGTCTTGGTGACCAAAGCTATTGGTTTTGTCTTTGTTGTTTTGATTTGAGTGGTGGCTCAGATCGTAGGTCTTGGTCTCTCTTAGCTTCTTCATGTTGTAGTCCTTGTCGATATCTTTTCGACGCTTTTCAAATGGATTCAATCCGAGTCCGGCTGTGAGGCTATGGCTTTTGGAGTTGTTGATCGATGTTTTGAGTACCTTTTCGAGTAGAGGCCAATTCAATCATGACATATCGTATTTATGGCCATTGGAGAAGTTTAACTCCTCATGTTATTCATAACGGAAGAGTTATCTTGTCTTCATAATCTACTAGGTACTTGTTGGAGTTTGTGCTTGGGTTTTTGTGTTTCCTATTGCACTGACCCACCCTTGTGAGGTGTAGTGTGGTTTGTGAGCGTTCCTTGTTGTGGATGATGTTGCCTTATCGTTTGGGAGTGACTCAGTTCTTTGATGAGCCTACATTCTCCTTTCTAGATGTTGATCTTGGCACATCTTCGTATTCTTTCTCTCTTGTGAGAGTAGGCTAGTGTGGCTATGCCACTAGCTCAGTTAGTGTTTTCAGGTGAGTATGTTGATGGTTGGTGAAATTTTGAGTTTCCTAACACATCATGGAATGGTTAGTGTAGAGGTTGAGAGAGAGACTCCCTCTCAGTCCTAATACTCCGTAGTATCCTTCTCCCTAAGCTTATATCTTCATGTGGATTGTCTCAGTCAAGTTTTCTCATTAACTATTGACTTGAGGCTAGAGATTGACTTTAACGGTAGTTTGGGTGTAGTTTTCCTAGCATGGTGCTAGAGGGACATGGTATCGTTGGACACATGTTACCATCTCGTGAGTTGGTATGCAGACATTTCATGATTGTGTCCACTGGCGAAAGTCTTTGAATCTTGTGAGAAGGTGATATCTTGTCTGGTTGGGTTGTGTTACCCTAGTTTCCAGTAGTAGTTGAGCTTTTTTGCTATGGTGAGGTGTCGTGCTCCTATGCTTGGTGGTGAGCAGTCCTTTGGAGTGTGTCCTTTTGTTGGTAAACTTTCATCCTCTTTGTTCTAAGGGTGAGTTTACGTGGATTCCAGAATGATCATGTGTGACATGATAGCATTCTTGGGAGTTTGGGATGGTTATTCCCCATGATTCCAACTTTTGTTGGGAGTGCTTAGTGTTTTGACCTAGTTTTGTGGTCATGTGGTTGGTGCATGTCGTGGTTGCGCACCTGTTGACAAGGTAGAGTGGCTTGTTCCTTACCTTGTATTGTTGACTCTATGGCTAGATGGGTTCTTCCTAGCACATAGAAGGTTCCTTGTTGGAGGACCTTGTGTTTGTGTGACACCCATGCTCTCGCGGTTAACCTATTTGGGGGTTAACATGATGGGTTGAGAATGTGGGAGTGATTTGGTTTCACTTGTGGAGAGTTCCTTGAGTCATTCCTTTTGCTCGCTTTTGATTTTGGTTCTTGTGTGTTTTGGTTTCTATTCTTGGATTGAAGGCTTCTAGGAGTAAGCCTAGTCTTTGGGGGGGGATGATGTAGTGCCTCTCCCATTTGAATTTTGTAAGTCGTCCTGATGGATGCACCCTTGTTGATCTTTTATTGTGATAGATCATGATTGTGACCCTGAGTGGTCTACAACGTTGAGGTGTTTGGGTTTATGTTTCTTTATCAGTTGCTTTGATTATGCTTTTGACTGATCTTTGAGATTATGATGTGATTTTTGGTTCACTGAGGTTTGTGCCAGTGGTTACCAGGATCGATGTGGTATCATGAGGTTGTTCCATGATTACCCTGAGATGTGTGCAGAGATTGCACTATGTTCTTTTACCATGCTATACTAGACTGGATTCCTATAGCAGTGGTTAGTCATGTTTATGACTGTGTTTGCTTATGTGTTTTAAATGCCTTTTTAATGCATTAATGATTAGAAATGGATTATTCTTGTTGGATTCTTTGGTTATGTGTTGCGGTCATTTACCTTGTTTTATTTTTGATTAGAGAGATATTTGTTACTCATGTTATGCTTACATTTGAAAGGACCCGAGGGTCAGATGTTACACTTTGATTCCAATATCATGGATTTTAGACTACTATGTTGTTCAGTTAATCATATTGCATGATGATGCTATTTGAGATGACAGTGTGTTTTATGATGTTATCTGGTTATCTGGTATTTGGACATACCTCTGAGTTTGTTATGTGATGGATTTAATGCTATGGTTATTTACTTCATTCTTGCGTTGCTATGCCTTTTGCGAACGTGAGTGATGTAAATAGATTATTTTAATATAATTAAATAAATGGTTAAATTAGGTGATTTAATACATTTATTGCTTCGGCTATGTTATTATATGAAATTGCACTTGATCGTGTTGTTTAGTGCGCAGGATTTATATCCCTGGCAGTGGCATATGGAGATAGTGATTCAGCCGTTCATACTTTACCAATGTCGTCCTTGTATGGTCGACGTATCCTTAATTAAATGTTTAATTTAAACCTTTCAGTGATTATTAAATCCAAACTCATTTGCATTATGTGATTAGACTAGTAAGCATGTCTGTGCATTTAGAGTTTCACTTTGTCGCAAAAGTTGTTAAGGTGATTTTTGTGTTTTTGGGTTTTTGGGCTTTTTAATTGATTTATTTTAATTTCTGGCAACTTTTCCATAGATGAATTCCTATTTATAGGAATAGCCTATTTTCGTTTGGGTCGATTCGGGGTTTATCTAGATTGGCTGATTAAATGCCCTAATCGATTATTCACCTGAAAAGTGAATAAATATCCAAAAAGAAATTTAATTCCTCACTTCTCACTTTCAAATTGGAAAGTTAGAGAGTAAAACCCAAAATCCTCTTCATGAGGATTTACTGTTTTGTTCGTTGTGGGAGCTACGGGCATGGGATCGTCGCGAGGTCGGGCTCATTGGATCCAGCTCGGGGAAACCTTGGATTGCCGCAATTTTTAGCTACTTCTGTGAGATATTTATTTTATGGTTCAGATTCCCGTTTTGCCCTTTTGGCTGTGAGGTAGGGCTTTCCCGTTTTATTGTTTCTGCTCCGTTTCAGCTTCTATTTTTGGTAGCCATTTGTTTGGAGGCTGAGAACTAGTGTTCCCCTCCGTTTTTGTATGTTAGTTCTACCCGGTTGGGCGGGTATGAATATTTCCCTATTTTTTGGGATGAGGGTTTGGGATTTTGCACCGTTATGCTGGCCATTTTTGCATACGATGTTTGATTTTAGTTATTTTTGGATTTTTGGGGTTTTTGAACCCAAAGGCGAAATGGGTTTTAATTTTGAAGTTTTTCAAATTTTTTGGATTTTACCTCATTTTGTGTGCCGCCCTGTTTTCTCGAATTTTCTTGGCACAATGTGGGTCGTGGACCTGGATGATCCATTTCGATATCAGTAAGACCACTATTGCACATTTTGTTGCATTGGGATGTGTGTTGCATCCGTACTCCCGACGTTGTGTTCGGTTGAGTGGGTTTTTACTTGTTATGGTTTCTTTTGGACCTTTGCTTTTGTTCGTGAACGCTAGGATTCGTGTAGAATCCATACTCTCGGATTGAGGCTGGTTGAGTGAGTTCATGATGTTTGGTCTTGTTGCATCATTGGGATTCATGTAGAATCCATACTCTCGGATTGAGGCCGATTGAGTGATTTAATGATGTATGGTTTTATTGGCTTTGGGATTTGTGTAGAATTTGTCTTTCCCGTGTTGCTTTCAGTTGGGTGTTTTCCTTGCATTTTGTTCTCATTCCTGTCCTTGTGTTATGATCTTCGCAATGGTGGTGCGCCACACAGGAGTACGTGTGCGTACATTTGTTGGGTGACTTGCGAGGCCCAATCTTTCGTGGATTTTCTGAAAGTTATGATCATTGGGGTTGGGATGGGAGTATGCATGCCCACGAGCACTTTTCATAGGATAAGCATGGGTAGGGTAGGGTAGCATATGGAGGGGGCTTCTATCTCGTAGCTCGGCGATCATGACGCCATGGGTATGGCTGAGAGGAGCTTGAATAAGTGATAATTAAAGAAAATGTGTCACTGGTAATAAAACTTAAGATAATAAAATGCTACTTTTGTGTATTGGCCTTCCGTTGAGGGAGTTGAGCCTTCCGTTGAGGGAGTTGAGCTACACGGTGTATTGGCCTTTCATTGAGGGAGTTGAGCTACACAGATCCGAGCTTGGGCTTTTCGATGCCAAGCGACTCTCCATGATGTCAGCCCCTACTTAGTAGCCTTTTGAGTGTTTGACCAGGACCTGTACTCCTTGCATTGTCTTAGGTTCTTGGTTGAGCCATCATACTATCTGGCGTGAGTGTTAGCCTTGGATGTTATGCTTTTGTGTGTTTGTGGTTGGATCATTATCTCCATCAGCACGGCGGGTGTGGACCTATGGGTGCCACGTGGTTGGGAGGCGTAGCTACCTTCACCACTACTAGGGACCGGTGTACAGAGACGATCTTTGTCCTAGTGCGATCATTGCTGGATGTTTTCACTTGGTACTTCAGATTTTGGAGTATGCTTTCTTGTGATTTATGCTCTCATTGGGATGCTTGTATATCATGTTTAGATGATGTTATTTTATTTGGCGCATTCCCTTATTATGATGATTAGCATATGATTAGATGATGTGATTTGCTTTAGTAGTATATCTGTTGCTTACTATTGTTTAGCATGTGATAGGTGATGTTATCTACTGTAGGATTATCTTATGCATTATCACTAGCATGTTAGATTTTCTTATGCTATTATTATGCATGTTTTAGTAGTGACGTCCCTATTACAATAGTACCGACAATCTGGTAGGTGGCTTGGGATGTTATGCACAGGGGATGGATAGGATCCATGATGGTCTTATGATGCTATTGATAGTTGGGAGGAACCACGCACTTATTTGGTTGTTTAGTTCTGAAATGTTTCTTTTGATCTCTGCGATGTTTCTATTCAGCATGTTCTTTGCTACTGTAGTTTAGATGGTTTGATGTTCTTCATTCTGTGTTGTTCTTGCACTCGAGTGTTCATTCCTCCAGCCTTTGTGGATCCGATACTCCCTGGTGTGGAGGTTCTTTGCTCTATTTTGGTCCTTTTTGCTTCTGGGAGTGTTTTCGTGTTTCTATGGGTGACATTTGTTCAGCATGGTGCGACACTTTAAAAAGTATCGCACACCCATGCAAACTATGTCGTACGACACTATAAAGTATCACACAGCTTCTTGAGAAATGTCGTACGACACTGGAAGAGTGTTGCATGCCTTCTTGAGAAATGTCGCACGATGCTGAAAAGTGTCGCATGCCTTCTTGAGAAATGTCGTATGACACTAGAAGAGTGTTGCACGCCTTAAGGAGAAGTATCGCCCTCCCTTAGTAAAAAGTGTCACACGATTTTTGTGAAAAACCTGCGTGTGCCATCAGCGGGAACTTTTCTTCGTGATCCGATCCTTTTGAGAGTTGTTTTGGATACCGTTTTGGGCATTCTTCGACCCTATGCTATTGCATTTTGAATTTTGTTGGTTTCTCTTGAAATCGAGTTTTCATGTTTCCGTTTTAGTCTCTTGGGGTTTAAAATTTATCATTTATCCTTATACTTAAGATATATTTTAATATATGCAAAAAATCGTTTGAGATAGGTTTCAGACCTCTCAGAGATAAGTTATGGATTCTAGGAAATTTTCAGGGCTTCAGGATTTCAGGCTTAGCCAATTTTTGGGATTCTGCATTTTACCCCAGCTTGGTGTTTTTTTGACGAGTGGTCTTTTTTTGTGCCCTCATCTTGTTGTGGTGGTTGTTGGCTTTTGTTTGGGTGTGTCAGTTGGGTAGTGGTGTTTGGAGATTCCTTGGTTGCCGGGATTGTGTTGAAGTCTTCCGTTGCGATCTTGGTGATCCCTGTATGATGTTGTCTTGTGCATTCATACTTGTAAAAAATATATATATATCTTGGCTTGATTTGAATCCTTATTTCCAAGGATCTCAAGGCGGGGCATTACATAAGGACCAACATGTGGCCCAAAAAATATTAAATACATGATTTAGAGAAATATTCACAAACTTCTAGAATTCCACCTACACACCTCAGTAAATGGAATGACAACCATTTTAATTTATTTTTCTATTTACACCACTTATGCACCTCAAAAAAGAAATTCCTCTTTTCTCCTTTTTTTTCTATTTTTTCTATTTTTAATTATTTTTCCTCTAATTTTCATCACTTTCTCTCTCCTCCATTTAAAAAAAAAAATTAAATTTTTATTTTCTAATGCAAGATGCTCCAAGATTTTTTAAATGCTTTGCATTTGAAATATTTGTATGGTGTTGTTGAGTTTATTATAGATTTATTAAATCCTATGAGATTGGAGGAGAGTTATACTTGGATAGAGTTCATTGCAAAGAAGTGTTTTCAGTAGTAGACACTTGTTCTAGCTAGGTGTTGGAAAAGAAGAAAGAAGGAAATAAATCGACATTGACTACTTATTCCAGCTAGGTGTTAGAAGAGGAAAAAAAATGTCAACAATGGCAACTTCATTTTGTGAATTCGTATTCACAAGTTTTTCCTACCATGGGTGTCTACTGTAGGAGCATCTTGCATTATGAAAAAGGGGTGTTATCAAAATTTAAAATATAATATATATATATATATATATATATATATATATATATATATATATATATATATATATATATATATATATATATATATATATATATATATATATATATATATATATATATATTGGGGGAGAAAGAAAATGATGAAAATTAGAGGAAAAAATTAAAATTAAAATTAAAAAATAGAAAAAAGAGGAAAAGAGGAATTTCTATTTTCAAGGTGCATAGATGGCATAAATAGAAAAATAAGAAAATAGTTGTCATTGCATTTATCAAGGTTTGTAGGTGGCATTTTGGAATTTTGTGGAAAGTTCTTTAAATTTTGCAGTTAATTTTTGTTGTGATCCACATAGAAAATGTAATTTTCAAATTGGGCCACATGGTGGTGCTTAGTTGTATTTGGGTTAGAATTTAATATTTGTTGTAAGGTAGTTGTATTTACCTTTTATCCCACATTAGTTGTGTTTTTAATATCTTGGATGGTAAGTGTAGTCTATTTAAGCAAGGCATATGAGCATTTCTAAAGAAAAACTCTTCAAGTGTAAACTCTTCTTTGAGGAAGTTCTCTTGGTGGAAGATCTTGGTGAAACTCTTGGTATGAAGACTCTTCTTGTTAAAGCTTTTATTTGGGACTTCTCTTATATTGAAGTATTTGTAAACTTCTTTTGGAAGAATTAATATCTATGATATCATCTTGTTGATGTTGTAAGGAATTTCAAGTATAATAAAAGCATGCTTTGCGAAGCATTTTCTCATCTCGTTGTCTCCATATTATTGGTTTTTTATTTGCGAGTTGGTAGTTTGGCCCTTCATGAGCATGTGGATAGATTGTTGAATGTGAGGCAGTTTGCACCAGGACCTTGGGTTAGGTGAATTTTGTCAAGAACAAGTTCTTGATTGTGTATATAGATCATCGACCGTGAGGCAGTTTGCATGAGGGTTGTGATTTCAGCTAAGTATGTAGATAGATCGCCAATTGTGAGGTAGTTTGCATGAGGTGCTTATGTTGCACAAAGTTTGTCTTATAGAGACTTGAGCATGGAGAAGAGAAAGAAAAATATGACTTTTGTGATTCGATGGATTATGAGGAATCCTAGACTTGAGAAAATTAGAGCAAGAAATCAAGAGGCATTACGAGTTGCATTCTTTGATTTATAGAAGAAAGTGAATGAATCAGAAGCTGAGTTGTGGAAGAGAAGAGCGCATTACCAGAGAAGAGATATTGAAAATTCCTTAGATGTGAAAAAGAAAGAAGATTCAATGGAGTATCACACATTTGGTACAAAAGAAGATCAAGAGGATGAAGATGCAAATATTTGTGAACCTAGAGTAGATCAAGATGATTTGAAGATTGCAGCAATGGAGGTAGAGTATAGTGGCTTAGTTGGAGATCAAGAAAGTGAAGCAGTTACATGTATTGATGACAACATGAAAGAGGCAAGCAAAGATGAATATGTCAAAGAGGTAAATTTATATGAATCATGGGATATTGAATTTGAAATGAGTTTGAAAGATATTGATGATGGCTTGCATGAGGATGTTGTTAATGATGTGTGGTATGCAACAAAAGATTTTTATGGTGCTGCTAAGTTTATTACAAAATTATTAAATCCTACAAGATTGAAGGAGAATGAGAGTTCTACTTGGACAAAGTTCATTGTGGAGGAGTATTTTCAGCAGCAAACACTTGTTCCAGCTAGGTGTTGGAAAAGAAGAAAGAAGGAAATAAATTGATAGGGACTACTTGTTCTGGCTAGGTGTTGGAAGAGAAGACAAAAAAGGTCACTAGTGGCTACTTCATTTTTTGAATTCATATTCACAAAAAAATTCCTACCATGGGTGTCTAATGTAAGAGCATCTTGCATCACGAAAAAGGGGTGTGATCAAAATTTTAAAAAAAATGTTGGAGGAGAGAGAAAATGACTTAAATTAGAGAAAAAATAAAAATAAAAATAGAAAAATAGAAAAAAGGGAGAAAAAGAGGAATTTCTATTTTCAAGGTGCATAGATGGCGTAAATAGAAAAATAAGAAAAATGGTTGTCATTCCATTTATCAAGGTATGTAAGTGACATTTTAGAACTTTGTGTGGAATGTTCCTTAAATCATGCATTTAATATTTGTTGTGATCCACAAAGAAAATGTAATTTTCTAATTGGGCCACATGGTGGTTCTTAGTTGTATTTTGGTGGGAATTTAATATTTGTTGTAAGGTAGTTGTATTTACCTTTTATCCTACATTGGTTGTCTTTGTAAAATCTTGGATGGTAAGTGCCTATTTAAGAAAGGCATATGAACATTTGTAATCTAGCTCTCCAAGTGTAAGCTCTTGTAGTGAAGCTCTCAAGGTGTGATCTCTTCTTGTAGAAGCTCTTGATGTGCAAGCTAGTTGGAAGCTCTTAGTGTGGAAGCTCTCTTATATTGTAAGAGTTTGGAGTTCTCTCATTTGGAGAATATTGTAAGGATTTTAAAGTATAATAAAAGCATGCTTTGTGAAGCATTTTATTTTCTCTTTGTATCCATATTGTTGTGATTTTGGTTGTGAGTTGGTAAGGGTGGTGTGGGATCTTCTTTCTTGATAAAGGGTGCTCCCCTTGATACCATAAACTCATAACAGAAACTAAGAAATGATAGAAAATGTTAGAAAAAAATATGGACTCAAGTTATTTGCACCACAAATGTGGAATTACAAAACTCATAAGTACAATATGCTAACCCACATGGCTGCCTCTATTACAATAAGTTGCGAGACAAGTTATGAACTATCACTCAGAGTTGTTCTAGACAATGTTCTGGCCTTTCTTAAATAGAAAATTTTATGCCACCTAGGAAGGTTCTAGACATTGAAACTGAATACCTAAGGCCAATAGACCCTAACAATACATATAGAGTCAGCCAAATACATCTTTGACAATTATTTTAGATATTTTAGGTAGCCCAACTTTGAAACGCCACAACTCATGAACTGTTGCTCTGATTGACTATTGTAACCACTTTTTAGAAATGCCAACTCTTGATCTACAAGCTCTAAACCATGCAAGCACTCTTTTGTTGATATTTTGGTCCTCATCTAGGCATTCTAAGGCATCCAACAGTGAGCCTGCATATTTTTCTGCAAAAATTTCCACTGAAAATCCTCAATAACTTCTTTGATACTTAAGCTGGAGCAATGAATTTTTTATGGTACGCTTATAACTCTAAAATGAATCTTCATGAAGAAAATGAGAACATTCCAAGCTCATATGAAAAATTTGCTAAAAATAGCAAGTTCCCATAAATAGTAACCACCCTATCTACTAGTCCTTATTAAAATAGAAAAGACTGAAAAGAAAATATTTTTGGGTGATGAAAGATTGTTCTTGCACTAAAGTTGCTCCTACATTAGACACCTAGGATAATTTAAGAAGTGACCCCGTCATGTCTCAGGTTTTCAGAGGAAAACCAAGATAGTGAACCTCCTCCCTTACGAGCCATGATGAATCCTCTACTGGCCTCCCTTTCCATTTGACCAGGTATTCCTCATAAGTTATGTTCCTTTTACTTTTTCCAATATGAATGTATAATATCTCCTCAATCTCCATTGTAATTGAACTAGCTACTAGAATACTCCATTGTGCTTTTGTAACTTCATCTCCATCACCTCCTTCATAATACTCTATCAAATCCAAAATATTAAATACTAGTGAAATATTCAGTTCAATAGGCAATTCCACTTCATAAGAATTTCTAGAATCATGCCTTTTCACTATCTTACACTACCCAAACTTCTTCATCTTCAGCTTATTATATGTACCCACTAGAAAATGCTCCTTCCTCAAATGAACCATGACTTCATCTCCAATTTAAAATTCTTTATACCTCCTTTTCACATCTTCCTTAGCCTTAGACTATGTATTCATCTTTATGATGTGCTTCCTCACCTCCTCATAGATGTTCTTCAAATATTCAACAAACTCTTTTGCTTCAACACTACTTATCTCTGCTTTATCCAACTACCTTAATTGAGAAGCATTTCTAGGACTACTCCCATATACAATCTAAAATGACAATTTACTAGTACTCCTATTGATAGAATTATTATATGCAAATTCTGTCTATGGTAAAATCATATCCCATCATTTTGGTTTATCTCCAACTAAACATCTCAACAAGTTTCCCAAACTATGATTCACAGCTTTTTTTTATAAGGGCATGAAAATGAAATGCAGTGATCACAAGGGCATGGCAATGAAATCTCCACCAATGTTTAGAGTTGTCCACCCTTGTTCGAAGCTCTCCACCCTTTTTCATGGAAAATTCTCCATAATAAAAAAAAATGGGGAATGATTTATCTCATGTTTTTTTTATATATCTAAAATGAACTTCACATTGTGTTGTAACTCTGGCATAGGCATTTGATCCTTGATAGCAATCATTTTAGCATTTTAGCATTCAAGTTTACAATTTTCCTCTTCATTATATGGTAGGTTTATCAATGATTTCCTCTAGATTGATTATGGTGAATCTTAAATAGCTTCTCCAATGATGTAATCACCATCTATCTCTTTCAAGTTATTCACGCTCAACAAAAAAGGAGATCAAGAATACTTTAGGTTGTTAGTGAGGAAAATGATAACAATTTAGGCAAAAAATCATATTGATCACCATAGTGTTGCAAAAACCTTAGCTCCAATTATATGTGAATGTAAATATTCAAGAGAAAAAATATAAAAGAGTGATCTTATAAATCAAAATATGGATCATGTCCTATGCACATCTCTAACTTCTCTAAGCATGATTGGTATGATCTCCTTCACTAGATTCCAAAGAGAAAAACATTATCCACACCTACTCACCAAGGTGTATGTTTCTCAAACTAAATCTACTTTGTAAACTAGGGATTTACCTTAATAACATATCCTAAACTCCTCATTAGTGATTTCTTAAATAAAATCATATAAACAAGGAGAAAAAAATGTTATGTTGGTATCTCTAACCATTGTTGTTTATTTGTCTCAATCACTTAGTCATTTACAAGGTAGAGTTAGACAATCATCACTATGATTGGGATACTCTATATAGGCTTAGTAATGTACATAAGAAAGTATGTACCAAGCTCTATATGAGATGAGTAGGCTTTTGGACACAAAGTAGTTTCTATACGAACCAAGTCATCAGTGATCGAGAAAATTCCAAGTACATAAGTATGAAGTTATATAGTGTTCTTTGAGCAAAAAATATGTTGAACACTAGTAGGGTAATACAGATCTAGGAATAGTAATGTGGAGCATCAAGAAATAATAAATATCAAGAAAAGAAGAGTTTACATAAAAGTTAGGAATGGAATAGAGTTTGAGGCAAAATGATTATCAAATTGACTTGGAAAGAATATTTAAATTTTGTAGACGTTTCTACAGAACATTTAAGACCTACAAAGGTTGTTACAGAACATTTACATGACATGGATCATAGATCTCTATGTTGTGTGTTTGAAGATCAAGATGAAGAGGTTATTGTAGAATCATCTAGAAAACTCTTTACTAAATTCTTTAAATAGCGATGATCTTAACCTAGATAATAAGCATGTGAAGCAAGAGCAAGGAAAGAGAGGTGTATGCATATGAACTAGAAGTGTTATACAAGACAGGGATTGAGAACAAATTAGAAGTTAGTGAAGGGTTCTTTTATCATCTAATAGAGCAAGTGACCTAGTCATGATAGTGAAGTGAAAGGGAAAGACAAGCATATCACATCAAAGGAGATGATTAGTTAGCAAGGAGAAGACTTGAAATTAGCTTGCAGAGAAAACTAAGAGTTAGGTACTGAATCAATTTTAACTCACTTGAATTAGGGTCAATCTCTTAACAAAGTGGTCTTAACAAATATTTTTAAATCTTTGAATAGAGTCCTTACATTATTATAAGTATTAAATCCTCTAACAAGGTGAGACCTAGCAGTCTCTTAAGCCTTTAATAGGGAAGACTCCTCAAAGGGTAGATCATATTTTATGGTCAAATATTGTAACCTTTACTAGTAAACTTTATTATTGGAGTAGTGAAGATTTGTCAGTGTCATCCCCAGCCCAATTTTACCTTCACCTTGGAGGGTTTCTCGATAACAAACGTTGTGTTATCTTTTTTACTCTCATACATCTCAATGATTAGATTTACATGTTACATAAGTTTTGCATTATAAGTTTTACATGCACAAGTTATTGATAAGAGTGAATGAATTGGTGAAAAGTTAGAAAGTGTTTTAGATTATGATTCTTCCCTCTTGGTATCTATTTTGTCTTGTTTATTCCTCCATCAATCAACAATTGGTATCGAAGGATTGGATCTTCTAGAGAAGCTCAATAACTTGGAGATTAGATCTTGGAGATGGAAGCGTTCAAACTAGATAAGGTTATTGACAATCAAGTGATTAAAATCCATATCACATTGCAGAAACTTGAGAATGAAAGATAAGATATGAAGGATTCCCTATAAAGGAGAAAGGAAATTGTAATTATGAAGAAGTTGAGACTGAAGGACTATTTGAACCAATCAATTCAAATGAAAAAGAATTTGTTGACTTACTTGACAAGAAAAAACTCTTGAATGAATAAATATGAGGACTAAGAAGAGAACATGAAATTCAATCAATAAGACTATGTGAAGTGATTGAACAAAAGAAGAAAGTTGAAGAAGACACCTGACTATGGCTAAAGAAGACAAAAAGGTAATGGCTACCAGACTTGAAGAAATGATATCAAATATGCAGAAGCTCACAAACACTCAACTAGACATGACGAATCAACTAATGCTTTCAAATCAGAAATTGAATCACAAGGATGTGGAAATAAAAAGTCTGAAATCACATAAGGACATACTAAAGAATGAACCAAAAAATGAGAAAGAATCCATGAAGAGATTCAACAAACCATAGGAAGCAATGAAGTACTTTGAAGAACTTATGAAGTCATCAATCTGTTCTAATGGGTCAAGACATTCATGTACTGAGAAAGGAGAATCAAATAAGAATGGAAAACTAAGGAATGCAAAGTCGAAGGACAAACCAACATGTTATCACTGTGGAAAACTTGGTCATATTTTAATTATTTGTAGAAGAAAACATGGTATGCAAAATTCTAAACCTAAGTTTATTGGTTACTATTTCTACTACAAGAAACAAGGCCATCAAATACATGCTTCTAGGTCATGACTAAGGAATACATCTACTACACCTAAATTTGAAGGATATTGCTATAATTTTTAAAAGTATGGGCATAGAGCATATAAATGTAGATCATAGACAAAACCCTACTGGAAAAATCAAAGAAAGAATTATGCACCTAACAATGCATGTTCCAAATGCCACAAGTTTGGACATCAAAGAAAGAATTGTAGGACACAAGTGCATTCAAAAAATTAGACAAAAGACAATGGCAAAGGAAAAGTAGACATTGGTAAAATTAGGAATGAAATAAACTAGAAATGGAAAAGGAAAATAGAACATGGAAATAGTGGAGCTAATGGAGCTAAGGTCACCCAATCTAATGGAGAAGGTGATCATGTCATCTAAAACTAAGCAAGAGAGGTATGTATGGAATTGAATACTTATTTGATATATCATACATCAGTTCCTTACATGATTATATGCCAAAAGTTCAAATCTTTATATACAAGATGCATAAGAACAAATTTGTCAAAGGTTGTTGAGTATCAGTAAAATTGTTTATCTTGACTGAGTATTGCAACATAGGCTGAGGACTTTACAAATGATATGGTAGCGACCAAATGACATGGAAGAGACTGAGTTGTAATGCAAAGACCTAGCTAAAAGGCATCAATATCAACTGAGACAACTGGCTTCCACCTACCTATGTTCTTAACATTAATGGAGACCCTAAATCAATCAAAAGAAGTTATTTCAAAGACATTATGACTTACCTTTCACACATATTTTTGAGAGCATAGAGTGATTTGGATATTTTAGCAACTAGCAAATATTTCAAGAGAGATATGTTGAAGAAGCTTGAATGAGTGAAGATCTAAACTATGTTGAGTATCTTGAGAAGAAAGTACTTCAAACCGTAATTATGATCATGACAGCTTGATTAACCATTGGAATAAGTCAAGAGGTTACTAAAATCAAATTGGTGAAGAGTGATGCTTGTCCTCCACCTAAGTTTTGTGCTATGAAAGGAAACTCTATGTTTGTGATATCTTCAATACCACCTAAGGTCATTATGATCGATGATGTCAAAATGTCATGCCCAAACTTCTACAAGGCAAAAACACAACTAAATTTTTCTTTTTGTAGAAAAATGAAGGTAAGAAACTTAATCTATCCATAAACTAGGAGGTGATGAATTTAGAATGTAGAATGAAGTTTGCTCCAATCGAAATCCAGATCTCGAGTGCACTATGAGGAGGTTGCCTAGTTTCTAGTTACTCAAGACAACTCTCATTAAGATGGTATGGTTATAAACCCCTTGTTCTTCTATACTCAAATGAGACACCCTGATGTGCAAGTGGAATTCAATTTGTTTTATTGTGGTGGTAAAAGTTCTAAGGTTGTAACGAGAAGGTGCATATCAATTTATCATTTTATTTTCATTAATCTTAGGTTTACAATTATTTCAAATATTTTCATAATTATTATTATAAGTATTATTTGAAAAAACCTCTACCTCTCTTTTAATATACATCTTTTCTTCTTGTTGCTAACATTATTATTTAATACTAACTAAAAAAATTACTACATTTGCAAATAATGCTTGATTAATTATTAATTAGAAACTATCATTAAAATCTATACTACCTTTAACAAAGAATCTAAATTATATATATATATATATATATATATATATATATATATATACTTCTACAATATCTATAATCAAAATATAATTAAATCAAATATCTCAAAATGAAATATATATATTACCCTTAAATTCATCTAATATACTAAAATCAAAATACAATCAATTAACTATAATCCTAATTAAACAAATCCTTAATTTCAAATTATAATGAAATAAATAAAAATTGAAATTCATCCCTTAATATATTTTATTTTATTTTTATCATAACAAACTAAGCAATCTAATCTTACATCCTATAAGATTTGATTCAACTATAATTTTCCAATACTGTACTAGTACTATTTACCCCCAACATAAAAAAAAAACCATAATAATATTATTATTTTCACACACCACCCCCCCCACCCCATGTCATAATATACTAATACTATTCCTTTAAAACTTTCTACTTTCTACTAATCATACCTTATTCTTACATATGCTTGATTATTAATAAAACTGACTTAATTCTTTATTTCCACCCAAATTCGAATTCCTATAATGTGGTGTCACGTGCCCATTTAATCTTCCCCAACAATGCTAAGTTTCAAATTTTTAATTTACTTCCTCTAAGCGCTTAATGAGGGGTCTAGTCACCTATGCATCTAGTTGGAAATAGAGCTGACATGGGAAGAATTCAAAAGTCCCATCGTGGGCTTCCAAGGTAGCAACATTGAATTTGTTCCCAACTTATTTGCAACTTTACCAAAGCTCTCACTTGCTTCCTAGGTGATGAGGGTACTTATTAGGTTTTTTTTTAAATCATTAGTCACCTGATAAGTAGGAGATGATTTCCACAGCTAGTCAAATTGTGATGTGAATATCAGGATTTAACTATGTGATTTTTTAGTCAAACTCGATGACCCATGTTTCATGAGTAGTGATTCAACATGAATCCATCTCTCATGAGAATAAATGGAACACTTAGCACTCATTGGATCTAGGTGATGCTCACAAGGGTGAAGCACCGGGACTTCCCAGGAGGTCACCCATCCCAGTACTACTCCAGCCTGAGCGCGCTTAACTAGGGAGGGTACATAGTCATTTCAAACACACCACTTCATAAAAGTTACTTTAACCATTCAAGTCAACCTTTGTTTTTAACCTAGCTGCCTAGAATGGAGTCATGTAAAAGTAGAAAGGAATGGGTTGGCATCCATCATCCATGGCGCCAAGATAGAGTATTAAATGTCCCCCCCAATTTGAGGTAAGGCCACCCACATTTTGGGGATGGATATTTTAATTTAATTTTTTTTTTTAATTTAAAAAATTCAAACCAACCTTCTTGTCCCCCATAAATATGTAGGCCTCCCCCTACATTGGGAAAGGGGATATTTTATTTTATAATTTTATTTAGGCCCTAGGATTATGAGTAGGCTATAATGTACTAGATTTTCTTGGCTAGCTTCTTGAGGAGTAATGTAAATATGAAAGTGACTTAATTAATTTTTTTATAATGGTGTTAGTAGGGAATATATTACTATATTCTAATAATATTATTTTATTGTCTACATTTTTGGAAGAAGTCTTTTTTTGCAATCCCATACATTTTCTGGTAAGATTTTCAAGCACCTACAGGCCTTGTTGTTGCAAACAAACTTATTTTGTCTAATTCTCTTCACATCTTCCCTATGGATACCCATAACTGAATTATTATGATTTGGTCATTTCATTATGAATTCTATGGCTGCTATATATATATATATATATATATATATATATATATATATATATATATATATATATATATATATATATATATATATATATATATATATATATATATATATATATATATATATATATATATATATATATATATATATATATATATATATATATATATATCAACTTCCTTATTACTAACATTTCAATTTGCAAGATACATTTATATGTGAAACAATGCAACATCTACATGGAATTCTATAAACGTAAGAAAAATATTCCAATTGTATTGATGATATCTCCATTGTGACTACATGTTCATTATCAAATCAGAACAAACTCCACACCAATATGATCCAAGATTGAATACAATTACTTCCACATCCTTCATAAAAAACCTAAAGATATATGAATAACAAAATGTTACCATCCTACTAAACCTCCCAATGTATATCATGGTACAAAACCTCTTTTCTTCAATACATTTTATCCAAGTAAGTAAACAAAATCATCAAAACAATAAAACTTTTCCTTCTTATTCCTCTCAAAGCTTATATTCAACACAATATCAAGCAAGCAATAGGGTGGTGAACTCATCATATTCAAAATACACAATGGAAGGACCTTTACAAGCAAGATAGTTCATAATCTCTCTATTGACATATGTATGAGACCAATAACATCATTACATCAATACAAATAAACCCACTTCTCATGTGGAATACAATCTTGTGGATGCCACTTTCCATGATGCACAACTAATGGTACCCTAACTTCAAATCTATTTTGGAGAATACTCGGGCACCTTGTAACTGATTGAATAGGTGATCAATCCTAGGTAACAGGTAATAGTTCTTGATAGTTACCTTATTCAACTATCAATAATCAATGCACAATTTGAGTGACCCATCTCTCTTAATAAAAAATATCACTGGTGCTCCCCAAGGTGACACACTAGTTTGGATATGTCCCTTCTCCAAAAGTTCCTCTAGCTAAATCTTAAGCTCATTTAGCTCATTGGTGGTCATCTTGTAGGGTGCTCTAGATATGGGTTCAGCTCTTGGTAAGAGATCAATATGGAAATCAACTGCCCTTGGTGGTGACATACTACGAAGCTCTGATGGAAACACATCTACAAACTCCTACAATATCAGGTAGTGATCAAGAGAAGGTTCCTCCCCTACATCCTCCTCTCTATCACTGATGGTGATGAAAAACCGCTGACACCTCTTCCACATGCACCACTTAACCTACATGGTGGAAATAATATGGAGGGATACTGGCCTCTAAACTTCTAAGATCACCCTAGGTGTACCATGATCATCTACATACTTGATCCTCTTCCATCTGCAATCCACTTTGGCACTATGGGCACTAAGCCAATCCATGCTAAGGACTACATCATAGGATCCCAATGGAGTAATACACAAGTCTAAAGTGGTGATCATGTCTCTAATCTAAATTGGACAATCATGGATCAAGGAATCAACTAACACCCTAGCCCCCAGAGCTAACTCAACCTCCTAGTCAACATCTTGTCTAACTGCCACTAGCCTACATTGCTCCACTATAAATGGAGATATAAAAGAGTCTGTAGCTCCAGAGTCAAAAAGTATAGTAACCTCATATCCTCTAATCATACTTGTAGCCTCAATCACTATGGCCTAGTGCTCAACCTGGCAGTTGTCAACTACTACAAACACCCTATGGGACTTGCCCATATCACCTATTGTAGGCTTTGAGGTGGCTCCTCACTGATTGCTTGTTGTGGGACCCTGTGGACACTCTCTTGCAATATGACCCATACCACCACAAGCATAACATGGTCCACAAGTTTAAATCTATACTCCATGTGGCCTAGACTACTACTAACCCCCAGTCCTACTAGACCCACTAAAACCTCCCCAAGAGGGTTGTTGAGTCCTAGTTGGCTATGTATACTAGTTCTATGGCCTCGGATCACGTCTGGGGCCTTGTGACTACCAATGTTTGGGCTTAGAGCCCTGGTAACCCTATGATAACCTCTTCCTGGTGTCTTGATACCCTCTCTACTATGTTTTTAGGGCCTTTAAAGACCCTATCAAGTGGCTTTGATTACCCTTCCAAGAGGGTTTCTGATGTGCTAGCTATTGGGAAGGGATTTAGTTATGGGACCTATCTCAAGATTCCTATCTAGTATGAATATCTTCAGCAACCAATGTTGTCTCAACTACTTCTCTAAAAGTGGTAGGAAAAGCCAACTACACTGATCCCTAGAGAGATAAGTTAAAGCCCTTAATGAATCGATGGATTTGTAGCTTCTCATCTCTCATGTACTCCACATAAGAAAGTAACTCTAAGAACCTACTCTCATACTGGGCCACTGTGAGACACCTCTACTGAAGATCATGGAACTCCTCAACCTACCTCTGTCTAAAGTGTTTTGACAAATATTTGTCCCTAAAACAGTCCACAAAGGACTCCCATGTGAGTTTCTCTATGTCTGTTCTCCCTACGGTCTCCTCCTGCTTCCACCAAGTGGAGGCATCCTCTCATAATAGGTGTATGGCTAGTCATGTCTTCAGATTGCTCTCATCGGTACGTAATCTAAAGCACCTCTGTAAATTCTATAGCCATGCCTCCACATGTGTGTCATCTATGGTACCACTAAATGGGGGTGGCTTGAGTCATAGTAGGTCACTAATTTCATCCCCAAAATCTCAGGGTGCTCTCACTAGTGCTCGCTCTACTACAAGAAGCGGCTCGACCTAGTGTATTGATGCTTCCCCCTAATTCTCTACAAGTCGAGGTGGGGGACTTCTACTCCTTTCCCTAATATTGGCCCCATGCCCCTCTACATCCTAGTGTCCTGGCTATGGAATGATAGGTGGTAACCTCTGCTATACTACTCCAATCAGATTATTAATAGCATTCAAAGCCTAATTAGGATTTGGAGGTTGTCCTGATGGGGCTCATCCCACATCCTATCCTGCCCTCTCTTGGCCCATTATGTTTTCTCTAGGACCCCTAGCCCTCCAATGACCATTGCGGGTGACTTTGGGCATCCTACAAAAAGTTACAATTCATAGGTTAGACATAATGGGTTAGGCTCCTAGTGTTGAAACCAAAAGCTCTGATACTAGAATTTCATGCCCAAACTTCTACAAGGTAAAAATACAATGAATTTTTCTTTTGTAGAAAACTAAAGGTAAGAAACTTAATCTATCCATAAACTAGGAGGTTATGAAGCTAGAAGGTGGAATGAAGTTTGCTCCAATCAAAATCTAGATCTTGAGTTCACTCTGAGGATATCACCTAGTTGTCAGTTACTCAAGACAAACCTCATTAAGATGATATGGTTATAAAACCCTCGTTCTTCTATACTCAAATGAGACACCCTGATGTATAAGACGAATCCAATTTGTTTTATTGTGGTGGTAAAAGTTCTAAGGTTGTAACGAGAAGGTGCCTATCAATTTATCATTTTATTTTCATTAATCTTAGGTTTACCATTATTTCAAATATTTTCATAATTATTATTATAATTATTATTTGAAAAAACCTCTACCTCTATTTTAATATATATATATATTCTTCTTGTTGCTAACATTATTATTATTTAATACTAACTAAAAAGATTACCACATTTGCAAATAATGCTCGATTAATTATTAATTAGAAACTATCATCAAAACCTATACTACCTTTAACAAAGAATCTAAATTATATATATATATATATATATATATATATAGATATATATATTCTAAAATATCTATAATCAAAATATAATTAAATCAAATATCTCAAAATGAAATATATATATTCTCCTTAAATTCATCTAATATACTAAAATCAAGATATAATCAATTAACTATAATCCTAATTATACAAATCCTTAATTTCAAATTATAATGAAATAAAAAAATAAAAAATTATCCCTTAGTATATTTTATTTTATTTTTATCGTAACAAACTAAGCAATGTAATCTTACGTCCTATAACATATTTGTTTCAACTATAATTTTGCTATACTATACTATTACTATTAAACCCCAACATATTAAAGAAACCATAATAATATTATTATTTTAACCTCCCATGTCATAATATACTAATAGTACTCCTTCAAAACTTTCTACTAATCATACCTTATTCTTACCTATGCTTGATTATTACTAAAACTGACTTTATTTTTTATTTCCACCCAAATTTGAATTCCTAGAATGAGGTGTCACATGCCCATTTAATCTTCCCCAACAATGCTAAGTTTAAAATTTTTAATTCACTTCCTCCAAGTGCTTAATGAGGGGTCTAGCCACCTATGCATCTAATTGGAAATAGAGCTGACATGGGAAGAATTCAAAAGTTCCATCATGGGTTTTCGAGGCAGCAACATTTAATTTGTTCCCAACTTATTTGCAACTTTACCAAAGCTCCCACTTGCTTCCTAGGTGATGAGGGTACTTATTAGTTGTTTTTTAAAAATCTTTAGTCACCTCTTACAAGGCTAGGTGCCTAGGGAGGGTAGATAGTCATTTCAACCATGACACTTCATAAACTTTACTTTAACCATTCAAGTCAACCTTTGTTTTTAACCTGGCCACCTAGAATGAAGTCATGTAAAAGGAGAAAGGGATGGGCTGGCATCCATCTTCCAAGGTGCCAAGATAGAGTATTAAATCCCCCCCCCCCCCCCCCCTCGCAATTTGAGGTAAGGCTGCCCATATTTTAGGGATGAATGTTTTAATTTAATTGTTTTTTTAAATACTCAAATGAACCTTCTTGTCCCTCATAAATCTGCAAGCCACCTCCTAGGTTAGGAAAGGGGATATTTTATTTAGGCCCTAGGATTATGAGTAGGCTATAATGTACTAGATTTTATTGGCTAGCTTCTTGAGGAGCAATGTAAATATGAAAGTGACTTAATTAATTTTTTTATAATGGTGTTGATAGGGAATATATTACTATATTCTGATAATATTATTTTATTGTCTTCATTTTTGGAAGAAGTCTTTTTTTGCAATCCCATACATTTTCCAACAAGATTTTCAAGCACCTACATGCCTTGTTGTTAAAAATAAATTTATTTTGTCTAATTCTCTTCACATATTCCCTATGGATACCCATAACTAAATTGTTATGATTTGGTCATTTCATTATGAATTCTATAGCTACTATATATATCAACTTCCTTATTACTAACATTTCAATTTGCAAGATACATTTATATGTGAAATAATGCAATATCTACATGTAATTCTATGAACTTAAGAAATATCTACATGTAATTCTATGAACTTAAGAAAAATATTTCAGTTAATGACTACATGTTTATTAACAAATCAGAACAATCTCCACACCAATATGATCCAAGATTGAATACAATTACTTCCACATCCTTCACATGAAACTTAAAGATATATGAATAACACAATGTTACCATCCTATTAAACCTCCCAATGTATATCATGGTATAAAACCTCTTTTCTTCAATACATTTTATCCAAGTAAGTAAACAACATCATCAAAACAATGAAACTTTTCCTTCTTGTTCCTCTCAAGTCTTACATTCAACACAATATCAAGCAAGCAATAGGGTGGTGAACTCATCATTTTCAAAATACACAATGGAAGGACCTTTACAAGCAAGATAGTTCATAATCTCTCTATTAACATATGTATGAGACCAATAACATCATTACATCATTACATCAATAAAAATAAATCCACTTGGAAAAACAAAATGGAGTTGTCCTCCATTGCACTATAAATACAATGATATCCTCTTCTTCTATACAAGGGTAGAACTTCACAAACTCTAATTGTCCAAAGCTTCTATCAAAAAATTGCAATTAAGGGACAAATTGTGGAACCATGGAGGCTCACCTCCCAACCTAGGCCTCAAGGAGGCCACCCACTGAGCTTGGGGAAACAAGGCACAAATGGTTGCATACAACACATTCACATATCATGCATACTCATGACAATATAAAAAGATTCTACACAATACATTACAAGACAACCCAACCCAAGGCTTGCACAAAGATTCAACATTTGAACCAAGTATAGGGTGAAGATGGGCTCTCTCCACGAGGAGGATTTCCAAAGCTATGATTCACAATACACACATATTCTCATTATCAACATGTCCTTTCAAGGCTTACAATAACTTCCCCTCTACATATCTCCTTATACCTCCCAAAATGAAAGTAAACAAGAAGACCACATTCCATTGAACATATAAAAATCATCTCCACACATGGGAGAGTTCCTCAACTACATGTGCGAGCCCAACTAACCCCTTCACCCAAGCATCTCTTTCCTCCCAAGGGTGAGTGATGCTTCACACTCATTTCACAAAACACACAACATGGAAACAAAACAAGATTCAAGGAAGAATTCACATAAACTTCTCACATGAAACACTCAAACAAAAGATCTTTTTCCACAAACCAAATCTACAATACACCAAATTTACCATGGAATGAAGAACACCATGTCTATTCTACATGCAAAATGAAGAACACCACGGATCATGGATACCAACCTCACTCCAAGCAATGGCAAATGAAAAGTTTGTAGTAAAGCTCCTTATCCTCTTCCTCCAACCCTAGTTATCTCTAAAGATATAGAGTGGCCAAGTGAGTTTCTAATTTGGGCAAGCCTCCATATATCACTCTAATTTTCGGATTCAATAAAAAATGCACTCTTTTTGGGGTCTACTAGGTCTACTAGGCACCCTAGTGGTCATTATTAGCCCCCTAACTTAAAGTACTAACATGGGTAGAGTTTATTTGTGTCACATATTCACCTTAGAGTTACTTTATGGCCCTCATAATGCTAGGTAAGTTCAAATTCCAAATTTCCCATAGTGGTAACCTTTTTCTCTTTACTAATTTAAGGCAATAAGTCAAATTTCTCAATTAAGATATTTAACTCAAAATAAGGTGGCCACATGATCCATCATCAAAAAACATGTCATTTTCACATAATGAGTACAAATGTCAAGTGCCACAGAAAAAATTCACTATACATCACACATGACATGTTCATAATCTACACATGAAATACATACCACACACATATATCTCGCATTTTCAAAATAAACACATCACAACAAAGTTTATGAATCTTATACAGATTCACCTTGGCAATGTAATTTAATAGGTGTTTAAAACTTGTTTCCCAATTAAGTTTCCATGGGTCCCTTCCTACACACTAAACTTGAGCATATGTAGTCTAATGAAAAGTCACATATAAAATACATACGAAAGTAAAGGTACATAATAATTTCCTTATCTCATCATTCACATATAACACATTCCATAATCAACTTCCTACTCTCCATCATTTACATATAAATCATTTGATCATCAATTCTCAAAAACAACTGCATGTTACTAACTTTCCTAACAAGATCAAATTAAGCATTTGAAACACATCATATTTCCATTTCTTATCATGAAAGTGAAATATTGAATAAGCATCCATTAATCCATTGACTATGCCAATTAATTCCTAATACATATCATAATGGAAGTCCACAAGGTAATTATCATCAGTTAAGTAGAAAAATTTACTATCCATAAAGTATCAAAATATATGATGAGGTATCTGGTCCTAAATAAAAAAATGGAAGTATAGTATCTATGTTATGATGGGTCAGGGTGATGCCTCACACAAAAGTTGTTATATGTGAAAAATTGGAGAGGTAGGAGATTATGAAATTAGAGAAGCTTATGAGAAGTTGTGCAATCAAGGAATTTTGAAGGACAAATTTTAAATTGTTGAGAGGAAAGAGTTAACTTGTTCCCTTGAATTCTTGAAGAATTTTAGGGTTAAATGGATAAGAGTTGTTTTGAGAAGAATCCATGACATGAATTACTAGTTACAAAATGGACTAGTGGATATCTCAAAGAAAATAATTCACAGGGTTACAAATTATCCAACCCTAGACAAGAAGAAAACCATGCAATGTTTGAGTCGTGAAGAAGTTGAGGCTAACAAAGGAGTTGAGTGGAATGGACAAGGTTTTTCCATTACAAATATTTATGATACACTAATTGAATTTTTAGTGAGATTCATTGCTCACAAATTCTATCAATCAAGTAGATTGAATAGTGTGCCTTGTATGGCTGTGGATCAAGTGTGGAAGATTGTGATGAAAGATCACGAGTATGATCTTGTCGAGCTACAAAAGTTCCAACTTGTAGAAAATCTATCATCAATAAGAAAAATGAACAATTCATTGTGTAAGTTTGGATCCCTCGTTGTTTTTATTTTCTTTTACATCCAGAAGTATTTTCCTGGTATTGGTGATGTTGTATGGGAGCAAGAAAAACTAGTGACAAAACAAGTAAATGAGTATATTACTCAATTAGGATACAATTTTGAAAAATGAAATGAGTGCTTACTTTGATGAGTTTAAGAAAAGGATGAAAAGGAGAATGAGTATTCCTAAAGAATTGGTCACAAAATATTAGTGACATGTTTTCTTGTTGATACAAATACTACTTTTGTATAGGTAGTTAAGTTGAGGAAGTCTTGGTTGCAAAGTTTTGAATATGAGATAAATAATTATGTATTGAGTGCAAACATTGATGTGCTACTAAAAGAAGAGATAGACACTAAGACTAAATCTTTTGGGAGATATCAAGAAGAAAAAGAAAGCATAACTATAAATATCAAGATAGCTTCAAAGAAGAAGAAAATGACGAAAATGATTGAAGACCTAGAAGCTAAACTAGGCACCTAGTGTAGGAGCATCCTAAGTGTAAGAGCAATCTTGCATCATCCAAACAAATATTTTCTTTTTAGTCTTTTCTATTTTAATAAGGACTAGTAGATAGGGTAGTTACCATTTATGGGAACTTTCTATTTTTAATAAGTTTGTCATACAATCTTGGAAATTTATCATTTTCTACATGAAGTTTCATTTTAGAGTTATAAGCCTACCATAAAAATATCATTGCTCTAGCTTAAGTTTTAGAGAAGTTCTTATAGATTTTCTGTGGAAATATTTGTAGAAAAATCTTCATCCTCAGTGTTGGAGGCCTTAGAGTGCCTAGATGAGGTCTAAAAACTTGACAAAAGGGTGCTTGCACCATTCCAAGAATATAGATTAGGAGATGACATTTGTGAAAAGTGGTTATAATAGCCAATCAGAGCAATGGTTCGTGAGTTATGGCCTTTCAAAGTTGGTCTACCCAAAATATCTAAAATAATTGTCAAAGATGTATTTGGCTGACTCAATATGTATTGTTATAGTCTGTCAACCGTAGGTATTAAGTTTTAATGTCTAGAACCTTCTCGGGTGACATAAAATTGCCTATTTAGGAAAGGCCTGAACATTTTCTAAAATAGCTCTAGGTGATAGTTCACATATTATATTGCAAATTATTGTAATGAAGGTGACCATGTGGGTTAGCATATTGTACTTGTGAATTCTAGGTAAAAGCACAAACCGATGTCACCCTTTTATAAAGGAAAAGGATAACAAAAGTATAACTATTCATCTTCAATGACGTAAAAATGGTAGTATTATTTAGAATTTGATAATGAAGTAAACTAATGAAATGTGTAGGAATGGATGAATTTTAGGATTATAATTTTTATTAATTATTTGGAATAAGAATTGATATATTTTCCTAATTTTTAAAGACAATTTTTTACTTGCTAAAAAATGCTGAAAATTAGGGGTCTAGTTCCCACCACAAAATAATGTGGAAATAAACTTATTTCCCTTTGATATTAGATTATGTAATAGATAACATATATAGCTAGAACAATCAAAAATAAAAATTGGCTTTAGACCTATATTTTATCTTTTATAACAATTCAAAATTAACTCACCTGAAATTGATAGTTTTCATCTCCCTTCACATTTTTGGAAACAAATGTTTTCTAACCAAAAGAAAAATTGTATGATCTTGAAGAGGACACTCTCCTCTAGAACGTCATGTAATTTTTAATTTTTTATATGATTTAATATTTTTTCCTTTCTCAAACTTGACATCTTCCCAAGTGCTAAAATATGTAATTGTAGAATTTTTAAATTACAATATACTATATCTAATTAAAACACTATAAACTCTATATATGAATATTATTGATTTTGAACTCTATAAAATGGTGTCTATATGTTATTACAAAATATCACAAAAAATAGTAAGAGTTATTGGAATGTCAATTTTTTGAATTTTTTTATTTCTTTAGTAATTAGATACAAACTAGTATAAAACATGCATTTAATAGGCATTTCCAATTGGAAAAGTGTGAGACCATATATAAAATAGCTAGAGTGAATTTGTATAGATCACATGTTTGAATAAAATTTATTTTTAGATAGAAATACTCAAATTCAATCATTCTAATAAGTCAGCCTGAAAGGTGACACAACTTTGTAAATCCTTTTGTAATTTCGCATTTATAGCGCAAGTAAGAAGTCCATATTTCGTTCTTGCATTTTTTGTTGTTTATTTGTTTTCTATTATCATTTATGACATTAAGGGGAGCACCCTTCATCAGCACTTTAGGCAAGGGAAAAGAATCATTACAATTGAAACAAGGTCTCAGTGAAGATGAAGAACAATATAGTGGTGATGAGCAAGATGAGGAAGAAGAAGGTGACAAGGGAGAAACCCTAGCTATTGTCATGCTACTGAGAAAGAAGGCTCAAGGAACAAAGAAGAAATTGGTAGTGACGCCTCCACCACTAAATAAGCCAAGGACCATAGCATCTGCTAGTGTTGAGCAATCTACAAAGAAGAAGGTAACAGAAGCTATAGAGCATAGAGCCCCTAGAACCAAAAGAAGGAGATTGGTCAGAGGACCACCTCAAAGGAAATCTAAGATTATGATGAGGCATGTACAAACTTAAGGAGTTTACCAATTTTATTTTGTTTTAGATTTATTAAATATGATACACTAGATAATAATGATAGAAATAAAATTGATGAGGCTATTGTAGAAATTATCTCAAATTTCAAGTTAACTCCTAGTGAAATAGAGAAAAATATACCTGAAGATCTATATTATAGATTGAACATAAGATGGGAAAAGATAGAGAAGAAAGAGAAAAAGAAAGGACTAATGCATTAGTTAGAGTAATTCCTGACTTATCCCAAGAGCAAAAGCACACATTTTTGGAGCAACAGAGGAGCAAATTTGTTCCTAAATATAGAATTTTTTTGATATTATTGAATAAAGAGGAAGTTGTACAATAACAAAGTGAGTTGTTGTAGAAGAGCATTTTTGGGTTAGCAAAAAAGAATGTAGGGATAGACACTCTAAACATCGAAGATGATTATAGTAGTGGAGAAATTTTAGGTGTGCCAAGTCTACAAGGTAGCAAGTCCCCTATACATGTTGACACCCTTGACATTCTAGAGGCTGAGCAGTCAAAGCTAACAAGTATAGAGGCAGATGGTGAAGATAAAGAAACAAGTGTAAATGATAAGATTGTTTTAGCACCTCATATTGAGGAAGGAAAAGAATCAAATAAAGTTGAATAGAGTGTAAGTTTAATTGTCTCAAGCACAGATGCACGAGCAAGACCAAGTGGTGATACTCCTTCACTACCTAGTAGAAAAAAGGAAAGCAATAAAAAATGTTTCACCAGATATTGAGGTTAGTTTGGATGAAATCATTGAGATACCACAATTGGACCTAGCAAATCTTACCTTGGAGAAAACTATTTTTCTGCAAGAAGTTTTGGTGAAGAAAAAGAGACAAGAAGAGTTCAGAAGAGAGTTGAAAAAAAAATAGGTATTGTATGATGTAAACCATATTTTCGTTGATGCTTTCGACATTCAGAATTTTGAAGAAGATGCACCAATCATAAACCATCTTGTAAATATAATTGATCAAGTGAATGCTAGAAGTATGGAATTAAATCAAAAGTTAATGGATTGTTGACTTAAGGTTTTGAAACCAAGGTTGTTGACAAAGTCTTGATAACCATTATCAAGTAGAAAGTATAGTTATAGGAGAAATTCTAGGTTGTGATTGAATTAATTCAAAAGGTACAACATATGTGCACAAACTTGTCAGATGTTCTAAGATTTTCTAATAAAATTCAAGCACAAATAAATACAATTTAGGTTGAGAGGAAGAGATCCAACAGTATTATTTATGAGTCAATAGGATTAGGTATTGATCATTACAATAATCTTCTAAATGCTTTAGGTACATTTGTCAAGCTTCAAGTAGTTGACAATGACATGAGATCCAAATTGATCTCTATTTAGCCATTGATGATACCTCATTTGGAGGTCATGTAGAGAGAACTAAAAATACCTCAGGATATTTCCATAGAAGATCATAATTTCTCAGTGGATGATAGTTTAATTGATTTGGCTGCAAGGATTCAATTGCAAAATCAAATTTTTGAGGCAACACTAACCATGTGGCATCATGCATTGACCATTATTACCTGAATTCACAAGGAATTCATTGAAAGATATGGATTACTTCCACCTATTCAACCCTAGAAGCAATGACATATAGTGTTCAAAAAAAGGGGGAATAGAGTTGACAAGGGAGCAACATAGTTGATAAAGAGAATGTGAGGTGAACGAGAAGTCAAATAAAGGTGAAATGGATTTGTTATTCATTTTTGCATTTTGCATTTCAAGGCATAAGTCATAAGACATACCTGGGTGAGCTCATTTATCAAATCGTTGTAACAATGTAAATATGACAAAGTGTTTTTTCCACTAATGCCAAAGGAGGAGATTTGTTAGTATGTCTAACCATTGTTGTCTATTAGTGTCAACCACTTAGTCATTTACAACGTAGAGTCAAACAGTCATCACTGCAACCAAATTACTCTATATAGGCCTAGTCATGTACATAAACAAGTATGTACCAAGATCTATAGGAGTCAAATAAGTTTTTTGGTCACAGAGTATTTTCTATATGAACTGAGCTCATCAACAACTGAGAAAATTCCAAGTATACAAGTACCAAGTTATTTAGTGAGAATTGAGCACAACACATGCCAACCATCAAAGGGTAGTACTGACCAAGCAACGACAATGCCAAGCATTAGGAAACAATAAAGATTGAGCAAAAAAGAGTTTACATTAAAGTTAGGAATCAAATAGAATTTGAGGAAAAATGATTATCATGCCGACTTGAAAGGAATATTAAACTTTTTTAGAGGTTGTTATAGAATATTTACATGATGTGGATCACATATGTCTATGTTGTGTGTTTGACAATCAAGATGTAGAGGTTATTGTGGAATCATCTAGAACACTCTTTACAAAATTGTTTAAATAGCAATGATCTTAACCTAAATCATAAGCATGTGAAATAAGAGCAATGAAAGATAGGTGTATGTGTGCAAACTAGATGTGTTATGCAAGAGAATGATTGAAAATAGATTAGAAGTTATTTAAGGGTTTTGTTATCATCTAATAAAGAAAGTGACCTAGTCATGGTAGTGAAGTAAAATGGAAAGACAAGCATATCAGTTAAGAGGAGAGAATCTGTTAGCAAGGAGAAGACTCAAATTTAGCTTGCTGAGCAAACCATGAGTCAGGTATTGATTTAGTTTTAACCAACTTGATTCAAGGTAAATCTCTTAACAAAGTGGTCTTAATAGATCTTTGTAAATCTCCTAACAGAGTCCTTACTTTATTGTAAGTGTTAAATCCTCTAACAATGTGAGACCTAATAGTATTTTAAGCCTTTAATAGGGTAGATTCCTCACAGGGTAGATCATATTTTATGGTCAAACATTGTAACCTTAATTGGTTAACTTTATTAATGCAGTAGTGAACATTTGTGAGTGTCATCCCCACCTCAGTTTTACCTTCACCTTGGAAGGTTTCTGGGTGACGTATATTGTGTTATGTGTTTTTCTCTCATGCAAGTGAATGATTAGATTTATATGTTACAACAATTTTACATTATAAGTTTTACATGCGCAAGATATTGATAGGTGTGAATGAATTGGTGAAAAGTTAGAAAGTGTTATAGATTCTAATTCACCCTCCCTCCACCTCCTCTCAATATCTAGTTTATCTTGTTTATTTCTCCATCAATCAACATGTTATACATCCCTTAGATGAACCTTCTAGCACTTCGTAAACTTAGGTCAAGATCCATATATATGAGAGGATAAAATACAATGCAACTAACAATACAATGGAAAATATACCTCTTGAATGGTTATTCATCAAGTAGACTAAGTGTGGAAAATGAGAATGCTCCTCAACTCAAAGAAAAATCTCCTTTATAAGTCCATTGAAAATGTACATCTAGCTAGAGTAAGTTATTTGGCATTCTTTATAAAGCAGGTTATCAAAGAGTAGTCATCTTACTAAAATATCAAAAATAAGATAACTTCTAGCCTTACGCATTCTCCAAGTATCCATGAGTGATTGTAATTGATCAATTGATGCTAAGGTCAAAATATAACATAATACTCTTACAAGCCTCCCTAGTGAATGGCCTAGTTGTAGTCAATACCAAGAGAACTATCCAGATCAATGTCAAAGCTCTAATATTGAAGTTAAGAAAATGGTGTGATCTCTTCTTAGTAGAAGCTTGGAGAGAAAGAGGAAGTAGAGGAGTGATTTTTCTTGAGTTTGTGGACTAAGCACTGAATGTGAGGCAGTTTACAACAAGATTGAGGTGGAGTTGTGAGTTTGTGAGAAGAGCTAGTGGTTGTGGTTTAGAAACAAGGAGGTTGTTTGGTGACTTGCAAGCACAAGTTTAGATCTTCCTTGGAGGTTTTTACTAGAGTGTAGATTTGGACTAGCTAGTGTTTGGGTTAGATCTTAAGGGATCTTGCAGGACTATTATTGCAATTGCTTTGTATTTGGTCATATTTGAGAAGGCCTTACAACACAACACATTGCATGTAATCAATTATTTTATGAAAAAAGAGTTGTGATTAGGTATGAGATCTTGAGTTGTTATTGTGTTTTCATTTTGTGGTTACTTTCTGGGGGCTAGGACATCTCCTTTGGGGATTCTCCTACCTTGCACTACATCATCACTATATAGATTCTATAAAACAACAAGTGCTTGTATAATCTAGAGATAGATGGGTGATTGCATCATTGGAGAAGCTAGTTGAGATGCACTATAATAAAACTAGAGGAAATCATTGATAAAGAAACCATATAATGAAGAGGAAACTTGAAAACTTGAATGCTGAAATATTGGTATAGAACCTACTGAGGATCAAACACCTATGGTAGAGTTACAATAAAATGTGAAGTTGATTTTAGATATAAACAAAAAAAAAAACACCACATAAATCATTCCCCATTTTTTTTTATTGTGGAGAGTTGTGCATGTAAGAGGGTGGAAAGCTTTGAATGAGGGTGGAGAGCTCTGAACATTGGTGGAGATTTCATTGCCATGCCCTTGTAATCGCTGCATTTCATTGTCATGCCCTTATGATCTCTACATTTTGTTTTTGTGCCATTGGTGGGGATCAGTGGAGATCTAAGATTTTGTTGATGTGCCCTTGTGATCACTGCATTTCATTATTGTGCTCTTATGATCTCTATATTTTATTGTCATGCCCTTGTGATCTCTGTGGCCATGCTCTGCAATTTCGTTGTTGTGTCATGGTCTTATGATCTATGTACCCCTACTTTGCAATTTTCTTCAAGGGGAGAAGAGGTCCTATGTAAATGTTCTTTTCTTTTCCTTCTAAACATCTATCTATTTATATTTCCCCCAATAGTTGATTAGAGACCCTTGTCTTTATGTATATGTATATATATATATATATATATATATATATACATACATACACACATATCTGTGTGTTTATATATGTATGTATGTATACAAAGATCTCTTTATTTATATGTGCCCCTATAGTTACATACACACACATCTATCTGTTTACATATGTATGTATGTATACAAAGATTTTTCTATTTATATGTGATCTATGTGCCACTACTTTGCAATTTTCTTCAAGGTGAGAAGAGGTACCTATGTAAATGTTCTTTTCTTTTCCTTCGAAACATCTATCTCTTTATATTTTCCCCAATAGTTGATTAGAGAAGCTTCTCTTTATGTATATGTATGTGTATCTATACATACACACACACACACATATGTGTGTGTACATATGTATATATAAACACACACACACACACACACATATATGTACATGTATATATGTATATATGTATATATGTATGTATATGTATATGTATATGTATATACATACATACATAAAAAAAGATCACAAGGGCACGACAATGAAATGCAAAGATCATAAGGGCACAACAACAAAATGTAGTGATCGCAAGGGCATGGCAATGAAATCTCCACCAATGTTTAGAGCTATCCACCCTTGTTCAAATCTCTTCACCCTCTTTCGCACACAACTCTCCACTATCAAAATAAATGGGGAATGATTTATGCCATGTTTATATATATAAAATCAACTTCACATTGTGTTGTAACTCTGGCATAGGTGTTTGATCCTTGATAGCTTTCATTTCAGCATTTTAGCATTCAAGTTTTCAAGTTTCCTCTTCATTATATGGTTGGTTTATCAACGATTTCCTCCAGTTCAATTACAATGCATCTCAACTGGCTTCTCCAATGATGCAATCACCCATCTATCTCTTTCAAGTTATTCACACTCAACAAAAAATGAGATCAAGAATACTTTAGGTTGTTAGCAAAGAAAATGATAACAATTTAGGCAAAAAATCATATTGATCACCATAGTGTTGCATAAACCTTAGCTCTAATTTTATGTGAATGTAAACATTCAAGAGGAAAAATATAAAAGAGTGATCTTATAAATCAAAGTATGGATCATGTCCTATGCACATCTCTGAATTCTCTAAGTATGATGTGTATGATCTCCTTCACTAGATTCCAAAGAGAAAACCATTATCCACACCTACTCACCAAAGTGTAATTTCTCAAACTAAATATACTTTGTAAACTAGGGATTTACCTTAATAACATATCCTAAACTCCTCATTAGTGATATCTTAAATAAAATCATATAAGCAAGGAGACAAATATGTTATGTTGATATCTCTAACCATTTTTGTCTATTAGTCTCAACCACTTAGTCATCTACAAGGTAGAGTCAGACGGTCATCAGTATGACCAAGATACTATATGTAGATGGAGTCTTGAACATAAGAAAGTATGTACCAAGCTCTATAGGAGATGAGTAGGTTTTTGGACACAAAGTAGTTTCTATATGAACCAAGTCATCAGTGACCGAGAAAATTCCAAGTATACAACTACCAAGTTATATAGTTTGTGTTGAGAAAAAAACATGGTGAGCTTTAGAAGGGTAATACAAATTGAAGAATAGCAATGTTCAGCATCAAGAAACAATAAAGATTGAGAAAAAAGAGTTTACATAAAAGTCAGGAATGGAATAGAGTTTTGAGGAAGAATGATTATCAAACTGACTTGCACGGAATATTTAAATTTTGTAAAAGTTTTTATAGAACATTTAATACCTACAAAGGTTGTTACAAAATATTTACATGACATGGATCATAGATCCCTATGTTGTGTGTTCGAAGATTAAGATGAAGAGGCTATTGTAGAATCATCTAGAAAACTCTTTACTAAATTCTTTAAATAGAGATGATCTTAACCTAGATCATAAGCATGTGAAGTAAGAGCAAGGAAAGACAGGTGTATGCATACAAACTAGAAGTGTTATGCAAGACAAGGAATGAGAACAAATCAGAAGTTAGTGAAGGGTTCATGGCAGTGAAATGAAAGGGAAAGCCAAGCATATCATATCAAAGGAGAGAATCAGTTAGCAAGGAGAAGACTTGAAATTAGCTTATAGAAAAAATTGAGAGTTAGGTATTGAATCAGTTTTAACTGACTTGAATTAGGGTAAATCTCTTAACAAAGTGGTCTTAACAAATCTTTTTAAATATCCTAATAGAGTCCTTACTTTATTATATGTGTTAAATCCTCTAACAAGGTGAGACCTAGTAATCTCTTAAGCCTTTGATAGGGGAAATTCCTCAAAAGGTAGATCATATTTTATGGTCAAACATTGTAACCTTAACTAGTTAACATTATTATTGGAGTAGTGAACATTTGTGGGTGTCATCCCCACCCCAGTTTTACCTTCACCTTGGAGGGTTCCTCAGTAACAAATATTGTGTTATGTGTTTTACTCACATACTTCCAAATGATTAGATTTACATGTTACAAAAGTCTTACATTATAATTTTTACATGCACAAGTTATTGATAAGTGTGAGCGAATTAGTGAAAAGTTAGAAAGTATTATAGATTCTTATTTCCCCCCCTCTTGGTATCTATTTTGTCTTGTTTATTCCTCCATAAATCAATAATTGGTATCACAATACTGGCTCTTTGAGAGAAGCTTAATAACTTGGAGATTAGATCTTGGAGATGGAGGCATTCAAACTGGATAAGGTTATTGCAATTAGATGATTGACATCCATATCACACTGCAGAAAATTGAGAAGGAAAGACAAGACATGAAGGATTCCCTATAAAGGAGAAAGGAAATTGCAATTCAGATAAACTCTTGAATGAAGAAATAAGAGGATTGAAAAGAGAACATGAAATCCAATTAGTAAGACTAGTGGAGTGACTGAAAAAAAGAAGAAAGTTGAAGAAGACACTTGACTATGGTTGAAGAAGAAAAAAAGATAATGGGTACTAGAATTGAAGAAATGATATCAGATGTGTAGAAGCTCACAAACATTCAGCTAGACATGATGAATCAACTAATGCTTGCAAATCAAGAATTGAATCACAAGGATGTGGAAATAGAAAGTCTAAAATTACATAAGGACATACTAAAGAATAAACTAAAAAATGAGAAATAATCCATGAAGAGATTCAACAAACCAAAGGAATAAATGAAGTACTTTGAATAACTTATGAAGTCATCAATTTGTTCCAATGGGTTAGGACATTCATGCACTAAGAAATGAGAATCATCTAAGAATGGAGAACTGAGGAATGCAAAGTGAAAGGACAAACCAACATGCTATCAAGTTATGGGAAACTTGGTCATACTACACATATTTGTAGAAGAAAACATGGTATGCAAAATTATAAACCTAAGTTTATTGGTTACTATTTCTATTGCAAGAAACAAGGCCATGAAATACATGAGTGTAGGTCATGACTGAGGAATACATCTACTACACCTAAATTTGAAGGATATTTATATAACTGTCAAAAGTATGGGCATAGAGAATTTAAATGTAGATCATAGACAAAACCCTACTAGACAAATCAAAGAAAGAATTATGCACCTAACAATGCATGTTCCAAATGTCACAAGTTTGGCCATCAAAGAAAGAATTGCAGGACTCAAGTGCATTCAAAAAATCAGACAAAAGACAAAGGCAAAGGAAAAGTAGGCATTGAAAAAATTAGGAATGAAATAAACTAGAAATGGAAAAGGAAAATAGAAGATGGAAATAATGGAGCTAATGGAGCTAAGGTCACCCAATCCAATGGAGAAGGTGATCATGTTATCTCTAACTAAGCAAGAGAGGTATGTATGGAATTGAATACTTATTTGATATATAATAGATCAGTTCCTTACATGATTATTTGTCAAAAGTTCATATCTACATATACAAGATGCATAAGGACAAATTTGTGGAAGGTTGTCAAGTCAATCTTGATGGAGTATTGCAACATAGACTGAGCACTTCAGAAATGATATGGTAAAGACCGAATGACATGAAAGAGACTGAGTTGTAGTGTAAATACCTAGTTGAAAGGCATCAATATCAACCAAGGTGACTGGCTTCCACCCAAAATTAATGGAGACCCTAAATAAATCAAAAGAAGGTATATAATGAATTTTGAAGACATTATCACTTACATTGCACATAGATTTTTTAGAGCATAGAGTGATTTAGATATTTTAGCAACTAGCAAAGATTTCAAGAGCAATTTTGTTGAAGAAGCTTGAATGAGTGAAGATATGAATTGTGTTGAGTATCCTGGGAAGAAAGTACTTCAAACCCTAACTACGATCATGAAATCTTGATCAACCACTAAAATAAGTCAAGAGGTTACTAAAATCCAATTGGTGAAGAGTAATGCTTGTCCTCCACCTGATTTATGTGCTATGAAAGGAAACTATATGCATGCACTATCTTCAATACCACCTAAAGTCCTTTTGATTGATGATGTCAGAAGTTGTTAAATGTGAAAAAATGGAGAGGTAGGAGATTATGAAATTAGAGAACTTATGAGAAGTTGTGCAATGAAGGAATTTTGAAGGATGAATTCTAAATTGTTGAGAGGAAAGGGTTAACTTGTGCCCTAGAATTCCTAAAGAACTCTAGGGTTAAATCATGGATAAAAGTTGTTTTGAGAAGAATCCATGACATTAAGTACTGGTTACAAAATGGACTAGTGGATATCTCAAAGAAAATAATTCACCGGGTTACAGGTTATTCTACCCTAGACAAGAAAAAAAACATGCGATGTTTGAGTCATGAAGAAGTTGAGACTAACAAAGAAGCCAAGTGGAATGGACAATATTTGTCCACTAAAAATATTTATGATGCACTAATTGAATTTTTAGTGAGATTCATTGCTCATAAATTCTATCAATCAAGTAGATTTAATAGTGCACCTTGTATGGCTATGGATCAAGTGTGGAAGATTGTGATGAAAGATCATGAGTATGATCTTACCGAGCTATAGAAGTTACAACTTGCAAAAAATTTGTCACCAATAAGAAAAGTCAAGAATTCAATATGTAAGTTTGGATCTCTCATTGTTTGTATTTTCTTTTGCATCCATAAGTATATTCCTAGTATTGGTGATGTTGTATGGGAGCAAGAAAAACTAGTGACAAGAAAAGTAAACGAGTATATTACTCAATTAGGAGACAATTTTGAAAATGAAATGAGTACTTACTTTATTGAGTTTAAGAAAAGGATGAAAATGAGAATGAGGATTCCTGAAGAATTGGTCACAAAATATTATAGTGGCATATGTTTTCTTGTTGATACAAACACCACTTTTGTATAGGTAGTTAAGCCAAGGAAGTCTTGGTTACAAAGTTTTGAATATGAGTTAAATAAGTATGTATTGAGTGCAAACATTGATGCACTACTAAAAGAAGAGATAGACACTAAGGTTGAACATTTTGGGAGATATCAAGAAGAAAAAGAAAGCATAAATGTAAATATAAAGATAGCTTCAAAGAAGAAGAAAAGGAAGAAAATGATTGAAGACCTAGAAGGTAAACTATGCACCTAATGTAATAGCATCCTAAGTGTAAGAGCAATCTTACATCACCCAAACAAATATTTTCTTTTCAGTCTTGTCTATTTTAATAAGGACTAGTAGATAGGGTAGTTACCATTTATGGGTAGTAAGTTTATCATACAAGCTTGAAATGTTCTCATTTTCTACATGAAGTTTCATTTTAGAGTTATAAGCCTACCATAAAAATTTTGTTGCTCCAGCTTAAGTATTAGAGAAGTTCTTGCAGATTTTTAATGGAAATATTTGCAGAAAAATCTTCATGCTCACTGTTGGAGGCCTTAGAGTTCTTGGATGAGGTTTGAGAACTCAATAGAAGGGTGCTTGTGCCATTTTGGCCCTATAGATTAGGAGTTGACATTTCTGAAAAGTGGTTATAATAGCCAATCAAAGCAATGGTTTGTGAGTTATGGCCTTTCAAAGTTGGTCTACCTGAAATATCTAAAATAATTGTCAAAGATGTATTTGGCCAGCTCTGTATGTACTATTAGGATCCATCAATCCTATGTATTAGGCTTCAACATCTAGAACTTTCCCAGGTGGCATAAAATTGCCTATTTAAGCAAGGCCCAAACATTGTCTAGAATAGCTCTAGGTGATAGCTCATAACTTGTCTTGCAAATTATTGTAATGAAGGTGACCATGTGGGTTAGCATATTGTACTTGTGAATTCTATAATTCCACATTTGTGGTGCAAATAAGAAGTCCATATTTTGTTCTTGCATTTGTTGTTGTTTCTTTGTTTTATGATATGGTTTATGGTATTAAGGGGAGCACCCTTCATCAACACCTTAGGCAAGGGAAAAGAACCATTACAATTGACACAAGGTCTTGGTCAAGATGAAGAAAAAGATAGTGGTGATGAGCAAGATGAGGAAGAAGAAGGTGACAAGGGATAAACCCTAGTTGTTGTCATGCCACTAAGAAAGAAGCCTCAAGGAAAAGAGAAGAAACTGGTAGTGACACCTCCACCACCAAATAAGCCAAGGACCAGGGCAGCTGCTAGTGCCAAGCAATTTGCAAAGAAGAAAATAGATAAAGCTATAAAGCACAGAACCCCTAGAACTAAAAGAAGGAGATTGGTTAGAGCACCACCTCAGAGGAAATCTAAGACTATTAATGAGGTATGTGCAAACTTAAGGAGTTTAGCTAGTTTATCTTGTTTTAGATTTATCAAATATGATACACTAGATAATGATGATAGAAATAAAATTGATGAGGCTATGGTAGAAATGATCTAAAATTTCAAGTTAACTCCTAGTGAAATAGAAAAAAATATACCTCAAGATCTATATGATAGATTGAACATAAGATGGGAAAAGATAGAGAAGGAAGAGAAAAAGATAAGGACTAACACATTAGTCAAAGTAATGCCTAACTTATTCCAAGAGCAAAAGGACACATTTTTGGAGCAACATAGGAGAAATTTTTTTCCTAAGCATAGAATTTTTTTGATATTACTGAATAAAGAGGAAGTTGTACAAGAAAAAAGTGAGTTGTTATAGAATAGAATTTTTGGGTTAACAACAAAGAACATAGAGATAGACACTCTAAAAATCGAAGATGATTATAGTAGTGGAGAAATTTTAGGTGTGCTGAGTCTACAAGGTAGCATGTCCCCTATACATGCTAACACCCCTAACACTCTAGAGGCTGAGCAGTCAAGACTCACAAATATAGAGGTAGATGGTGAAGAGATCGAAATAAGTGCAAATGATAAGATTGTTTTAGCACCTCATATTGAGGATACAAAGAATCAAATAAAGTTGAATAGAATGTAACTATTATTCTCTCAAGCATAGATGCACAAACAAGACCAAGTGGTGACACCCCTTCACCAACTCACAAGGCAATGTCGAGTAGCAACACTCATTCACTACCTAGCAAAAAAAAGGAAAGCAATAAAAAATGTTTCACCAGATATTGAGGTTAGTGTGGATGAAATCAAATTGAGATGCCACAATTGGACCTAGCAAATCTTACCTTGGAGCAAACTATTTTGCCAAAAGAAGTTTTGGTGAAGAAAAAGAGACAAGAAGAGCTAAGAAGAGAATTGAAAAAGAAATAGGTATTGTATGATGTAAAGCATATTTTTGTTGATGCTTTTGACATTCAGAATTTTGAAGAAGATGTACCAATCATAAACCATCTTGTAAATATAATTGATCAAATGAATGCTAGAAGTATGGAATAAAATGAGAAGTTACTGGCATGTTCTGCTAGATGATTTGAAACTAAGGTTGTGGACAAAGTCTTGATAACCATTGCCGAGTATTATGTACAATTATAGGAGAAAGTATAGGTTATGATCGAATTAATTCAAAAGGTACAACATTTGTGCACAAACTTGTCAAATGTTCTAAGATTTGCTAATAAAATTAAAGCACAAATAAATACAATTCAAGCTAAGAGGAAGAGATCCATCAATATTATTTTTGAATCAATGGGATTAGGTATTGATCATTACAATAATCTACTAAATGCTCAAAGTACATTGGTCAAGCTTCAAGTAGTTGACAATGACATGAGATCCAAATTGATCTCTATTCAAGTGATGATGATGCCTCATTTGGAGGTCATGTAGAGAGAACTAAAAATAGCTTAGGATCTTACCATAGAAGATCATATTCTCTCAGTGGATGATAGCTTAATTGATTTGGCTACAAGAATTCATTTGTAGAATCAAATTTTTGAGGCAACACTAACCATGTGGGATCATGCATTGACCATTATTACCCGAGTTAACAAGGAATTCTTTGAAAGATATGGATTACTTCCACCTATTCAACCCTAGTAGCAGTGACATATAGTGCTTAGGAAAAGGGAGAATAGAGTTGACAAGGGAGAAACATAGTTGATAAAGAGAATATGAGGTGAACGAGAAGTCAAATAAAGTTGAAATGGATTTGTTATTCATTTTTAAATTTTGCATTTCAAGGCATAAGTCATAAGACATACTTGGGGAGAGCTCATTTATCAGATTGTATTGTAACGATGTAAATATGAAAAAGTAATTTTTCCACTAATGCCAAAGGGGGAGATTTGTTGGTATCTCTAACCATTGTTGTCTATTAGTGTTGACCACTTAGTCATTTACAAAGCAGAGTCAAACAGTCATCACTACAACCAAACTACTCTATATAGGCCTAGTCATGTACATAAACAAGTATGTACCAAAATCTATAGGAGCCAAACAAGTTTTTAGGTCATAAAGTATTTTCTATACGAAACGAGCTCATTAGCAACCGAGAAAATTCCAAGTATACAAGTACCGAGTTATATAGTGAGTACTGAGAACAACACATGCCAAGCATCAAAAGGGTAATACAGACCAAGCAACAACAATGCCAAGCATTAGGAAATAATAAAGACTGAGCAAAAAAGAATTTACATAAAAGTTAGGAATCAAATAGAGTTTAAGGCAAAACGATTATCAGGCTAACTTGAAAAGGAATATTAAATTTTTTTAGAGGTTGTTATAGAATATTTAATACCTACAAAGGTTGTTATAGAATATTTAAATGACGTGGATCATAGATCCTATGTTGTGTGTTTCATGATCAAGATGAAGAGGTTATTGTGGAATCATCTAGAACACTCTATGAAATTCTTTAAATAGCAATGATCTTAACCTAGATCATAAGCATGTGAAGTAGTGTTATGCAAGAGAATGATTGAAAATAGATTAGATGTCATTTAAGGGTTTTGTTATCATCTAACAGAGAAAGTGACCTAGTCATGGTGGTGAAGTGAAATAGAAAGACAAGCATATCATATTAGAGGAGTGGATTTGTTAGCAAGGACAAGACTCAAATTTAGCTTGTAGAGAAAATCAAGAGTTAGGTATTGATTCAATTTTAACCAACTTGAATCAGGGTAAATCTCTTAATAGAGTGGTCTTAACAGATTTTTTTAAAATCTCCTAACAGAGTCCTTACTTTATTGTAAGTGTTAAATCTTCTAACAAGGTGAGACCTAGCAATCTCTTAAGCCTTTAATAGGGTAGACTCCTAACAGGGTAGATCATATTTTATGGTCAAACATTGTAACCTTAATTGGTTAACTTTATTACTATAGTAGTGAAGATTTGTGGGTGTCATCCCCACCCTAGTTTTACCTTCACCTTGGAGGGTTTCTAGGTAACAAATATTGTGCTATGTTTTTTACTCACATGCATGTGAATGATTAGATTTATATGTTACAACAATTTTACATTATAAGTTTTACATGCACAAGTTATTGATAGGTGTGAATGAATTGGTGAAAAGTTAGAAAGCGTTATAGATTCTAATTCACCCCCCACCCCCCCCCCCCCCCCCCCCCCCCCTCTTAGTAGCTAGTTTATCTTGTTTATTCCTCCATCAATCAACATGTTATACATCCCTCAGATGAACCCTCTAGCACTAATTAAACTTAGGTCAAGATCCATATATATGAGAGGATAAAATACAATGCAACTAACAATACAATGGAAAATATACCTCTTGAATAATTATTCATGAAGTAGACTAAGTGTGGAGAATGAGAATGCTCCTCCACCCCAAGAAAAATCTCCTTTATAATTCCATTGAAAATGTACATCTAGCTAGAGTAAGTTATTTGGCATTCTTTATAAAGCCTTATCAAAGAGTAATCATCTTACTAAAATGTCAAAAATAAGATAACTTCTAGCCTTACCCATTCTCCAAGTATCCATGAGTGATTGTAATTGATCAATTGATGCTAAGGTCCAAATATAACACAATACTCTTACAAGCCTCCCTAGTGAATGGCCTAGTTGTAGTCAATACCAAGAGAACTATCTAGGTCAATGTCAAAGCTCTAATCTTGAGGTTAGGAAAAAGGCATATCACATCATGATCTCACATCTCCTTAAAGAAGAAGATACACTCCAATTGATTATACCTCTCATCAAAACAAATGCATCATGCAACTACTCTAACGTGTAATCAAGGGTGTATGCAAAGCATATAATAACCATCTTATAAATAAGTATCATTGTCAACCTAATAAAACACAACCAACATCTCAATCAAAGACTTGGAAAGTCTTTATGATACCAACATTTTAACATATTCACATCACATGAAAATAAGATCTCTTATAAATATATCCAAGATAATAATAAATCAACTGTATTATTTTCAAGTCAAGCTCATTATCCAATATTTTATAAAAAAATTATTTAATAAAAAAATATATATAAAACCGCACCATCAAAGAAAACTTATAGATGTAATGTATTTTCATTGCCATATAAAATTTATAGATGTCATTTTCTTGAGAAGATTTTTTTAAGAAAACGGGAAGTTGAAGGAGGGCCTTGAAATTAAAGGTAGAGCAGAAATGCCAAACTTGAAAACCACGTTGCAGTTAAGTCTTGCAGTCTTCTTAAATGCAACTACTGTTACATGCCATCCAGTCCTCTTACAACTTGCAAGAGTTCAACTTCAACAGCTTTGTGGATACCAAATATTGTCTTTTTCTGCTTGGAAGCCCATCTTCTTCTATTCCAATAAAAAAGGGCACCCACTTTAATACCCAAGATATAGACGTATCTTCTAGAATGACACTATACGTTTCCTCTCACAACTATGTTTATCAATACGTTTCAATATAGATACCACTAAAATCTTTTTTAACTATTGTTTCTTAACTTTTTGAGGCACAATTTGTGGAGCTGATGGCTCCATGGGTAAAAAATTTGCTGATCATTTTTGGCAGTCTTATTCGGTTGTATCGTGAAAAAAGACATTGAAGATAAAATTAGAGGTAAATAAATAGAAGATAAGAAAAACAGACTCAGCTGCTACTCCACAAAAATAAGAATGTTTTTTAAATTGTTCTTTTCTTATAAATAAAAAATTGCATAGAAGCACTTAAACTACTTAAAATTAAACAGTTATTGCTCTTAAACAACAAATAATATAGAAACATGACATAAGAACCTTCCAATTTTTTTAAATTAGACTCTTATTAGACCTCTTCCACTATTGGACAAAACGTTACTAGGTGCCATGGAATCCTTGCTCAAGATAAATTGTGATTGAAGTAGTATAATTTCTCAAGTTCATATGAGCTTTAATCGCTCTGCTGCTAAATTTCTTAATAATGGGGTTTGCTGGAGATTTTTTGGGTGTAAGCATTCCTGGGTATGTGGTGAAGTTGGTTATTGCCTTAGTTTATCTCAGAAACATGATGGATGGGATTTTTTCTTGGTTTGGGACTTGTGAAGCTCAAGATATGGCTTGCAATGGCATATCTACTTCTAGTAGTTGCAAGATGAGTGACAGATTGCCTTTCTCTACTCTCTCCCGTTTTCAGCACAAGGAGGAAGATGATTTTATGTGTGCCGTTTGTTTGAGCTCTATTCACAAAAATGATAAAATCAGAGAGCTTTGTGATTGTCATCATGTGTTTCACAGAAAGTGCTTGGATGCATGGATAGATAATTACTATCAAAATACATGCCCTCTCTGCAGATCTTGCCTTCTTGCTGAATGTGGTGGAAATGAGTTTTCATGGCAGTCATAGAGAGTTGCTTGTCTTTTTAACTCGAGTTTTTTGGACATTTGGTTTGGTGGTCTGGATCTTCTAATTGTAATGTTAAAACAGTGAATATGGTCGTTCACTTCATCGTCTCTCATAAATGTTGTTTCAATCATCTGTTATTTGAAGTAGATTTTAAATTATTTGTATATTTTATCTTTAAATATGAATATAAGGAATAAGAAATAGTAGAGCTTCAATAAACATACATGTTCTTCTTCTCATTGTTCTGTTTATGGTATGGAACTACTGAAAACACGGTTTATAGTTTTTTTGGGGGGGATTGGCAAGTAAGTTTCATAAGTTAGGGTTCTAGTTTATATGAATTTATTTTTTATGAGAATGAATGGAATACGTAGCATTCGTTGTATTTGAGTGATGTTCACAGAAAAAATATGGATTATAATAGAGCTCATGTTTCATAAGCATTAATTTTTACAAACCTATTTCTTATGAGAATGAATAGAATATGAATGGAATACTTAGTGTTCATTGCATGTGATTGATACTCAGAAATGTTTTTCACAGTAACCGAATAAGAGTGTAAGAATGTACCAGTTATGCGCATTTGTATGTAGCTTCCAGCATGACAGGTACTTTTTGTGGCAGATAGTGTTAAATTTTGGCTGTTTTACCTTGGAGCTTGCAAACAATCTTGCTTTGTTAGGCTGGCTTTCGCATCTACCCTGGGAAAGTCTTTTTCTAAGTCAATGTTTTAACAGTAAAACCTCATAGCTCGTTGAACTATTATACATCATTCAATGTCTTAACATTAAAAATTCATAGCTCGTTGAGTTATTATACGCCATTCGTGTAAAATGAGAAATTATCTTGGAAGGATCTCCACTTCCACTTCGGAGTATTATGAAGTTAGGATTATTTTTCATATTAAATGGTATAGTTGTTAGTTCCAGCTGTACCTGTTTTTTTTTTGGAATGGAACAGGGACATGTTAATTTTCAGATAAAATGTACTAAAGACTAAAGTCAAACATTTTTTTTTTCAGATTCACAAATAGTAGTGATTTTTTTTTCAAATTTTTTTTTGTTGTTTTCAACTGAAGATCATGAAGATCAAATGTTGAAATTGATGTTTTCGATTTTTAGAATTTTTTTAGAATTATAGGAACAATTTTTTAATAGATGATTAAATTATACTATTTTATCCAATCAAACTTCATCAATTTTTTAAAACTATTGGAGATAGAAAGCTTAATAAGCTAAACTCAATGTGAATAGTATAGATACAAACAATAATTATTATTAGTATCATAAATTATTTTAATAAAATTACATTAAAAAACATGTTATTAACATTTCATGAATCTTAATAGTTTATATTTTATAAATTAAAAAATAACCTTTTTTTTACAGTTTGAAACTTTTAACATCAATAGTCCAAAAATTGCATAATTATTGATAACGATTCATTAAGCAATGAATTGAAGAATTTTATAAGGTTTTAACATGCTATTAAAAAATAAGAATTGTAAGTTTTTTCAAAAAATAATCTTTGAGTTGACTAATTTTCTTATACATTCTCAATTGTTAACAAGTGCCATGTAGTTGCATGTACTTGCCGTTAGAATGTATTGTAATAAAAACAATATTCAATATTATAATAATGAATATGTATAGAAATTTGAAGTTTAAAAAGATTAGCGAAAAGAGGGGTAAAAATTTATTAAGACAGAAAGGAATACAACAAGGAGAGCTCAACAAGGAGCTCGATCCTGAGCAACAAGATCATCAAATGCTTGCACCATCTCAAAGGACAGTTGCCTCCTATCCCTAATATTCCAACCTGGATCATGACTAGATGCCCATTTGGCTAAACAATCAGCAGTTCTATTCCATTCACGAGGAATATACGTGAACCTAATGAACTGAAAAGAGGAAGAGAAGAAAAGAATTTGCTTAACAACAGTCGCCAACTGCCAACTAACATCCTCAAGCTCTTGTGAAGAAAGCATGTTCACCACTACCTAGGAATCATACTCACAGATAATCTTACTCCATCCCCACAAGTAACACTGTTCCATAGCATATAAAATAGCCTGAGCTTCCATGAGATTGTTAGTATAATCGCCCTTATGAACTGAGAAGAAAAATTTAACATCCCCAGAACTACAACGAGCCACTCCGCCAATACCAGCCGGACTAGGATTCCCACGGGAAGAACCATCAGTGTTAATTTTCAGAACTCCACAGGGAGGAGGAGTCCAGTGCCCATCCCGGTTAACTCGACCCTTCCTCTGATGATGAAGCTGCCTGGACATAGAAGGAAACCTATGAGTTGCAGCCCCATCCTGCAGATGAAAATTGAGGCGATTACAGATAGCAAGATCAACCGGATCCATACCCCCAGCAAGCTCACACTTCACAAGAATAGTTTCCTAAAGAGAATGTGATATTTTCCACCAAAGATGCAAAACACCAAGCCGAACATCTTGAAATATGCGATGATTCCTCTACAACTAGATATGCCAAAGCATGAAAGATGGGCCAGCAATCCAAGTAGCATGGAGAAAAGAAGACTTGGAGGGAGCAGTACCCAAGCAAGCCCAAAACTCAGGCAAAGAGGAAGCATGCTGACAAGAGCAACCCCAAGCGCGCCACCAAAGGTGCCATATCTGAGTAGAATAGGAGCAATGGAAGAACAGATGGGAGACAGACTCCTCTCCATTACCACACAAAACACAATAAGAGGGGCCCTAAAATCCACGTTTACAAAGATTATCCCAGGTAAGACAACAGTTGTGAGCCACTAGCCACATGAAAAAATTGCACTTGGACCAAGAAAATTTATTCCAAACTTGCTTCCACCAAGGGACCTCAGCATCCCCAAATAATTGTCTAGTTATCTCCTGATACCCAGTAGAGACATGATATTTACCAGACAAGGTACCACCCCAAGCCAAAACATCTAGACCAAGCAAAGAAGAACACTCTCTAGAGGCCAAAATTTGAGAAAGCTCCTGACGATCCATGTCTGTACCTCCAGGAGGCCAATCAGAAGAATGCTTCCATCTGTCACCAACAACAGGTCCCAATTGATAAGGAGTCTTGTAATGAGCCACTTTATCCCATCCAACGGCAAGAAAAGAGTCACAAAGATGCTGAAGATGAGGGTATATGGATAAAATGGAAGGGAATCCATCCCAAGCATCAGACCAAAACAAAGCTTGAGAACCTCTTTTACATATCCAAAACAGACCCCTCTTTACCAACATCGCACCTGTCTTCAAAGTATGCCAAACCATTGAGCCACGACCTTCAAGAGGAAGTGTAGAAATAGAGCAAGGATCAGCACCATGAAAATATTTATGAGTGATAATACAAGCCCAAAGTTGATGTTGTCCAGAGCACCATCGCCAATAAAGTTTAGTAGCCAAAGCTTGACTACTCAATAGAGAAGATTGAAGACCAAGACCACCCTCCTTTTTAGGCCTACAAACAGTTGCCCAATTAACCAAGCTCCATTTAGTACTACACAAATTACCACTCCAAAGGAATTGTCGAGAAAGAGCATCAAACTCCTTGAGAAAGTAAATAGGTGCAGCGTGAACCATGCTTCGATAAGTAGGAAGAGCTTGGATAACAGCTTGAAGAAGAGTAACCCGAGTAGCAGTAGAAAGCCATCTATGAGTCCAATGATTTACCTTATCGTGAAGCTTGGTAATCAATTTTTTCCAGAAGAGACGTGGCTTCCTGGAAACAGCAATAGGGATGCCAAGATAAGTCAAAGGAAGTGATCCTATCTGAAACCATAGGATACCAACAATCCTATGCTGGATAGAATCAGGAGTGTTAAAAAAGTAAATGGAAGATTTGTGCTCATTAACTTTCTGGCCTGAAGCTGCCAAATAGACGTCCAAAGCATGTCAAAAGGCTTTAGCTTCCTTGATCCTAGCAAGACCAACAAGAGCAGAATCATCAACAAATTGAAGATGGGAAAGAGAAGGTAAGCCATTACACCACCACCAGCCTTGAATAGAATTCTGGGACACCTGATGCTTAATGAATCTGCCCAAGCCTTCAGCCATGATGATGAATAGATATGGGGAGAGAGGGTCACCCTGGCGGAGGCCTCTAGAAGCACCAAATAGTTGAGAAGGTTGACCATTAATAAGAACAGAAAAAGAGGCAGAAGTAACACAACTCATAATCCAACTCACCCAGTCAGAGCTAAATCCAAAAGAAAGAAGAATACTCCTTAGGAAGCTCCATTTAACTCTATCGTAGGCCTTAGCCATATCCAGCTTAACAAAAATGGCTCTCTCCCTTGAAGTAGCCATAGAGTGAATAGCCTCAGTAGCAATAACCACCCCATCCAAAATTTGTCTGCCAGCAACAAAACCACCTTGTTCTTCTGAGATAATAATGGGAAGCCACCTTTTCAATCTCTCAGCAATCAACTTAGTAATAACTTTGTAAACCACATTACATAAGGCAATTGGTCTAAAAAACTCCAATTGATTAGCACCCTCTCTCTTAGGAATAAGAGTCAAGAATGTAGAGTTCAAAGCTCGAAGCATCTGCTTGCTAGCATAGGATTCTTTAACCACCTCCAACAAATCATGATTAATAATGTCCCAAAATTCCTGAAAGAATTCAACTAGAAAGCCATCAGGACCAGGAGCCTTCCCCTTAGGCATGCCAAAGACCACCTCCTCCAGCTCTTCCAAAGAAATAGGATGCATGAGATAATCATTCATTTCTTGAGTGATAAGGGAAGGAATACAGGACAAAATAAGATTTTCTTCATTATCAGCAGGAGGAGAGTCCTCAGAGAAGAGGGTAGAGAAGTACCAAATAGCCTCCTAGAACAAAGCTAGCAAGGAATTCAGTTGGATACCTTGAGAATTAACCAAAGAAGAGATAGTGCTCTGATTCCAGCGAGATTGCACTGTTTTATAGAAAAAGATAGTGTTACGATCACCTTCCTAGAGCCAATCAACTCTAGCCTTTTGCTTCCAAAAAATTTCCTCTCAAAGTTCCCATTCTTCTAGAGCTCTAGAGGCAAGGAATTCAGCCTTGCCAAGATCCTCTGAGAAACCTCAATCTCTAATCTCCCTTGTGATGACATCAAGATCTTCTTGAGCAAGCCTCTTCATAAAGTGAAGGCTCCCAAAGCATTCCCTATTCCATATCTTGAGCTGCCTTTTAACATATTGAAGCCTTTTAGAAAATGAGAACATTGCAGTACCATATGCAGAAGCACCATCTTTCCACCAACAGAAAACACAATCATGAAGAGAGGAGTCCCGAAGCCACATCAACTGGAACTTAAAAGGAGGATGCTTTAGAACATAAGCCCCTATAGCAAAAAATTTGATTGGCCAATGATCTGAACCCCTCCAATCAAGGATTTCTGAAGAGATAGTAAGGGTGCCACTAACCCAGAAGTAAGAAACAAGAAATCTATCTAGACGTTCTGAGATAATAGCAACACCAGTCTTGCAATTATTCCAGGTATAGAGACCATTAGAAGGCTTAACATCAGAGAGATGCAAAAGAGATATATGTTGCCGAAGAAGAGCAGAAGAAGGCCCCAGTCTAGCCAAACCACCATGCTTCTCCTCCAGACTTAAAACTGAATTGAAGTCCCCTGCTAACACCCAACGATGATAAGGATGACAATTTCTAACATATTGAATATGTTCCCAAAGTTCCTCCTTTCCCACAAGATCAATAGGTGCATACACATTAGTAACCATGATTACCTCTCCTGAGTCTAGAGCAGAAGCTACCGTAGAGAGAGCTGAGCGAGAAGACATCCAGCCAAGAGGAGAAATTTTTTGAGGATCCCAAAATATAGCTAAACCACCCGCACTGCCTGTTGCCCCAACACACTGGCATTGGCCATGAGACCAAATACTAGAGGCATGTTGGACCATAGACTCCACAGAGAGCTTAGTCTCTTGGATACAAAAAACATCAGGGCTATGATCAACCACCAAGTTATGAATAGCCTTTTGTCTAGGGATCCTATTCAACCCCCTTACATTCCATGAGAGAATAATCATCATTGGGTAGAATTGGGAAAATGAGAATCCAAAGGTTTCACTGAACCAGACTCAATCAATATATCTCCTGTGAGTTTAATCTTCTCTTGGTCTGTTTTGCACCCACTCCTTAGAGGAGGAGTAGAAGAAGCCCGCTTAAAGGGTCAAGACATCAACCCCAAGGGGAGAGGAGAACCCTTGCCCTTACCTGATGGTAGCACATCCTTAACCAAATCAGCTAAAACAACATCATTATCCTCCAACACTACAGGAGTCACCAGAGCCTCTGTCACAAGAGCTACAGGGACCTCATAGTTCTGATATACTACAGTTTGGGATGCCCCACAAGCATCATTAGGAATAGATCTCTCATCTGGGCAAACTAGATCAGAAGAGATAGGAGGAGGAATACCCTCCTCTAGAACCATACTATCCAGCACCTCAAAGCGGTTAAAACCTAAATCAGATAATCTTTCTTTCAAAGGCCTCTTTTGACCACGACCCTTAGCACGAGGGCGAATAGGGGTAAATCCATCCTTATCCTGCATTGGAGCCTTACCCTTACCTGTAGCATCTTGCGGATTCATCCCCTTGGTAGTATTAGTCATTTGAGATTGTCCTTTCCCTGTAGTATCTGCCAAACCACCAGTATTGCCAGTTGTAGAACCATCCACTCTTTTGAAACTTGAGTTACGGGGGCACTGACGCAGTAAATGACCATACTCATGACAAATCCGGCAACGAAAAGGGAGAGATTCATAATCTAACTGCTGCACCCAAGAAAAATCCCCCATACAAATTTCCAAAGAATCTGGTAATGGGTTATTCAAATTAATTTCAACACAAATTCTAGCATAAGAAATAACCTTTTTATCGAGGGATTGATGTGCGATCACAGCCGGCTTCCCCAACAAAGCAGCAATTTTTTGAAGGATGTCTTCACACCAAAATTCCAAGGGAAGACGAGGCAAGCGAACCCAAACTGGCACTGTTGAAGGGAGATCCTCAGTAGAATTAAAACCTGAATGCCAAGGTTTGACAAATAGCCCCACATGGTTGTAAAAATAAGGGCCTCCTTCAAAAACATGATCCCAATCAGACATGCAAGAGAATACAACAAAAAAATAACTATTCCCTGCCAACATAATCTCCATGTCGCCTTCCACCTGCCATGAGCGGCGGATCCATGCCTCAAGAGCGGATAGGGAAATTCGAATTCCAAGAAATTTGCATATCAAAGCATGCTTGGTCCAATAATCAATGTCCTCCATTACAACTGTTGGAGGAATAACCAGAACAGGGCGATCATGGCTACGCGGAAAACAACCATTAACTTTTTTCAGCTTGGAGCTCTCCCCTGAATAAAACGATTCAAATCGCATTGCATGCATAGTTGGAGAAGAATCATCTATTCTCACCATCGGGATATATAGTACAATTATTAATTTTTAATTATGTATTTTTTTTTTCCTATTAGATATAAGAGTTTTAGAACAAAAAGAGCAACCAAAGTACCACCACAAAAATCAACAAGGAGGCCAAGCCTCACTAAGGAAGAACAGATTCAGCTATACAACATAACAAAAAGAGGAGAAAGACTAGCTAACTAAGAACATCATAGTAATTGACTACCCAGGTAGTCCAACCTAAGGGACCCTCCATCCAAATGACACTTTTACGTTCTTGAATCTGCATCAGCCTGAATAAATCATCCTTTCTAGCATTCACTTTCTTACAAATTTCTCTATTTAGCACAATGCAAGCTTGCAGATCATCCAAGGTTCTACACCATTGGTATCCATGCTTAAAAGCAACATGCCCATCATGAAGGAACCGTCTCATCTTGTCTCGCTCAATCAGCATAGTAGCTTGCACCTGCAAAGAAAATTTAAAATAAGTGAGCTTTCGAAAAAATTCAGTAAGGTCCCTTAGCTTACCTTGGTATCTTTCCTTGTTCCTGCATTTTCAGATCTGCCAGAGAATATTTAAGTATTGTACTATGTATTATAAAATAATATAATAGAAATTAACTTTGTATGTTGAACATTATTTTTACCATGTATTATGTATAGTAAAATATTAAAGAAAATGTAATATATAACTTGCTAATTATTATTTTTCATCAACAATTAATAAAAAAAAAAAATTTTAATGATAATATTTTAAATTTTAAATGATAATTCATATTTTAAATTAGGGGTTCTTGTATTTCAATTTTACTATTATATTTTTTAAAATATGAATATAAATTTTTTTTTATTTTAAAAAAAAAACTTTGAATATAAAATAAACATTTAAAAAAAATTTACATTGTGTTTTCAAGAAGATTTATATACATTAGAACAATAACTTACTTTACAGTATATTTTCATCTATTAGTTTCTTAATAGTAGTTAGTGAATTTAATAATTGTGTATATATCTATATTTATTTGTGAAATTCATGCCATTAAAAAAGCAATATGGTGGAAGCTCCGAGAAAAGGGGTCTTATAAGAGAAAATGAATTCAACCAATTAGAATGGAGATAAACATTTTTTCATCATATATTATATTGATTAAAAATATGAAAACTTTATAAAAATTGAAACAAGGTAAAAATGCTTGCATATAATTGGTTGATACATTCAAAACTAATTCACTAATGAGACATAGTGAATGCAATAGTACATTGCCTACGACAAGTACAATAAGCTCATTTGTTTGAAAATATATTAAATATAAACACTTCCATATATAGATACTACTAAATAGTTGAATATGTGTAGAATAATATATTTTGAAAACAAAAAAATCAAACTTATGTTTTTAACTTTGTACAAAAAACTTATGATCTCTTAATATTTGTCTAATATCTTTTAACATATTTGTAGCATTTATATCTTTTGACTAGTCTTGTTAAAACCTATATTGATATTACTCAATATGCTTTTATATTTTATTTATTTATTTTTGCAATTGTAAAACCTATATTGACATAATTTAACATGTTTTTTTTTTTAATATTATTATCTATTTTTGCAATTTTAAGGTATTGTGGTGGTAAATTATGAGATCAAATGAGTAAAAGTTTTGTGAAAATATTTCTTGATATGCAAAATTAAGTTTTTATTCAAATTTGTACAATGCTATTTAAAAAATAAATAAAATTAGAGAATAGGCATATCAAAAGTTTTAATTTTTAGTTTTTATATTTATTAATTAAAATTTTTAATGCAATTTTTTTCTATTAGAAATTCTATTTGTTTCCATAAGTTCTTGTAGGATGCAAACTATTTATACAAATTCATAAAAAAAAAGTGGAGGGTGATGAAATTGTCATATTCTAACAAAATTGAGCATTTATGCTTAAAGTCAAAACTTTGATGAAATGTTATTTAGTATTTGTGAAGTTACAAAGCTTTAGAATGTTTGTTCGTTTTCCCTAAAGAAGACCAAAATTAACATATTATGATACAAAATTTCATTTAATATGTTTGGTGGAGATTTCATTTGTTAAGTCTTCATATGTGTATGCTTGAAGTGTTTAATTTTAATCTTTCTATACTCTCATCCAAAAATACTAATACCAAAGATAAACAATATGATTCATCTTATAAATTGAAAACTTTTGCAAATATACACAATGATTTTTTTTGAAAATATTGTATTAAAGATCTCACAAACTAAAAGTTTGGATGTTAAAAGATAATTAACTCAATTAAAATGAAATAAGGAGATATCATAAGTGATCACATTGTAAAATTCATAAGATTTGGAAATCAATTTTCAATTATTAAGGTAGAAAATGAAGATTTTAAAATTATAAAAATACTATTTAAAATATTTTAGATGAGTGTGAAAGCTTCTTTATATTAGAGATAATTAATAAATTTAATAATATATGGTAAGAAAAAGTCTAGATCTTTCTTGAATAAAGAATATGAAGACTTAAAAAGCTCAAATAAGAGAGTGAATTGTATCAAATCAAAGAGATGGCTTTCTACTACTACTCAGTTTACTCTTCTTCAATCTGTTATCCAAGCTCTTCCTACTTATAGAAGCATGGTTCAGGCTACTCCTGTTTACTTTCTCAAGGAGTTTGATGCTCTTTCTCAGCAATTCTTTTGGAGTGGTAATTTGTGTAATACTAAATGGAGCTTGATTAGTTGGGAGATTGTTTGTAGGCCTAAAAAGGAGGGTGGTCTTGGTCTTCAATCAACTCTCTTGAGTAGTCAAGCATTGGCTTCTAAACTTTATTGGTGATGGCGCTCTGGAAAAAATCAACTTTGGGCTCGTATTATCGCTCATAAATATTTTCATGTTGCTGATCCTTGCTCAATTTTCACACTTCCTTTTGAAGGTCATGGCTCAATGGTCTGGCATACTCTAAAGACAAGTGTGGTGTTAGTCAAGAGGGGTCTGTTCTAGATATGTAAGGGAGGTTCTGAGGCTTTGTTTTGGTCTAATGCTTGGGATGGATTCCCATCCATATTATCCATGTACCCTCATCTTCAGACTCTTTGTGACTCTTTTCATGCTGCTAGATGGGATAAATCAATTGGGACCTGTTGTTGGTTATAGATGGAAGCATTCTTCTGATTGGCCTCCTAAAGGCATAGTTGCAGATCATCAGGAGCTTTCTCAGATTTTGGCCTCTAGAGTGTGTTCCTCTTTGCTAGGTCTAGATGTATTGGCTTGGGGAGGTACCTTGTCTAGTAAGTATCATGTCTTTGCTGGGTATCAGGAGATAACTAGACAATTATTTGAGGAAGTTGAGGTCCCTTGGTGGAAGCAAGTTTGGAATAAAGTTTCTTGGTCCAAGTGCAATTTTTTCATGTGGCTAGTGGCTCACAACCGCTATCTTACGTGGGATAATCTTTGTAAATGTGGATTTCAAAGCCCCTCTTATTGTATTTTGTGTGGTAATGAGGAGGAGTCTATCTCCGATCTATTCTTCCATTGCTCCTATTCAATTCACTTATGGCACCTTTGGTGGAGTGCTTGGGGTTGCTCTTGTAGGCATACTTCCTCTTTGCCTAAGTTCTGGGCTTGCTTGGGCAATGATCACTCCAAGTCTTGTCCTCTCCATGCTGCTTGAATTTTTGGTGCATCGTTCATGCTTTGGCATATCTGACTAGAGAGGAATCATCGAATCTTCCAAGATGTTCGGCTTGGTGTTTTGCATCTTTGGTGGAAGATCTCACATTCTCTTCAGGAAACTATTCAAGTGAAGTGTGAGCTAGATGGAGGTATGGATCTGGCTGATCTTGCTATATGCAAGCACCTTAATTTTCATCTTTAGGATGGGGCTGCAGCTCAAAGGTTTCCTTCTGTGTCCAGATAGCCTCAAAATTAGAGGAAAGGTCGAGTGAATCGAGATGGGCATTAGACTCCTCCTCCCTGTGGAGTTTTGAAAATTAACACTGATGGTTCTTCCTAAGGGAATCTAGGCCCTGCTAGTATTGGGGAAGTGGCTCATTGCAGTTCTAGTGATGTTAAATTATTTTTCTCAGTTCATAAGGGGGATTACACTAACAATCTCATGGAAGCTCAAGCTATTTTATATGTTGTGGAACAATGTTGTTTGTGGGGATGGAGTAAGATTATCTATGAGTCTGATTTCCAAGTGGTGGTGAACTTGCTTTCCTTGCAGGAGCTGGAGGATGTTAGTTGGTAGCTAGCCACTATTGTTACTCAGATTATTCTCTTTTCTACCTCTTTTCAGTTCATTAGGTTTACTTATATTCCTCGTGAATGGAATAGAGCTACTGATTGTTTAGCCAAATGGGCTTCTAGTCATGCTTTAGGTTGGAATATTATGGATAGGGGGCAACTTTCCTTTAAGATGGTGCAAGAATTTGATGATCTTGTTGCTCAAGATTGAGCTCCTTGTTAAGCTCTCCTTGTTGTATTTCTTTTTGTCTTAACAAATTTTTACCCCTCTTTTTCCTATATCAAATCAAAGAGAAAATCAAGGAAATCAACATAAAAGTAATCAAATGCAACATGGAATTAACAAAGAAAAGAGTTGGTTGCTATCTAATACATCAAAAATAAAGAAAAGAGTTTAAAAGAAACAAAATAAATGGATAAATCATATAAGATAACTCTGAAATTAAAAAAATCATTATGTCAAGAGACATATACAATGGGAGCAACAATTCCTAAAGAATATTCCAAGTAATAATTTGTGCAAAGAAAATATATTTTATGAGAGTTGCAAATGAAATTCACTTTTAAAAATTCATTTAAAATAGAAAATGTCATTTGCTATTCAAAAAAATGTTGAAAACCAAATTAAAATATGCAATGTCATTTGGCAATCATAATTATCAACAAATAAGAAATAAAAAATAAATTTGATGGGAGTAAACAAAATTTATTTTTAAAAATCAATTTAAAATAGCAAATGTCATTTGACATTCACAAAATTATTAAAAACCTAATAAAAATGTGTAATGCCATTTGGCAATCATAATAATTAACAAATGGAAATAAAAAAGAAATTTGATGGGAGTTACAAACGAAATTTATATTTAGAAATCAATTTAAAGTAGATTCTTTGTCAATCAGAAAGAAAATGGAGTAATTTAAATTAAATATTAAATAATAAAATAATAAAGCATTCCCAAAATAATAGTTGGTAGAACTAATAAGAAGTAGGCTGAAATATTAGGGTAGAAAAAGTAGGACCCAAAAAATTGGGGCAAAAAAAAGACCTTGAAAAAATAGGGGCCAAAAAAATAGAGCTTAAATAATATCAAACAAATTAACTATTTATTTTATTTTAAAAAAAAATTTTGCATGCATATTCATGCTTTTTTTGGGGGGAAGTGGTGGAATTTGAAACAAATTTATGGAATGTGAAGAGACATCCATTGGGGATATGAGGAGCCTCTCACAAGTTATAAAAAAGGCTCATCATTTCATTTTCATTTTATATTTGGAGGGAGGAAGAGGTGAAGATTATTGGAGGAGTAGACTGAAGTTTTTGAAGAAGAGTTGATTGAAGTTTTGGAGTAATTTTTTTGTAGTTGAGATTTAAAAAAAAAAAAAAAAAAGTTTAGTTTTTCATTTAGATTTAGATTTAGTTATGTATTTAGATGTAGCTATAGAATTAATTTTCAAATTAGTTATAGTATTCTACTTTGATTTAGATTTCAATTTTAAATAGTTTCATTTAGATTTAGAATTGCACTGAAAGATGTTTAGATTTGCATATAATAGTTTAGTCTTGCATGTTTGATTTAAATTTAAAATTACATTCAAAATCTATTTGATTTATATATTTGATAATACTTTTCATTTGCATTTTTTTAAAGTACATTTTTCAAATTAGTTTTAGATTTTCATATTTCATATTAATTTTAGATTTGTATATTTTGAAATAGTTTTGGTTTGCATGTTTTAGATTTATATGTTTCATACTAGTTTTACATTTGCATATTTCAAAAAAATTGTATTTTCATGTTTCATAATTTAAAGGTTATCATTAATGTGGATGGTAATGTCGCCATACCAATGAAATTTATACTTTATTAAAGTTAATAATTTACATAAAATAGCCAAATCATATATTTAGTTTATATTTTATCATTACTTATTTAGATTATATATGTGTTTTATTTAAGTATTTTCATAAATTAAAGAAAATGTATATAATGTTTATGTCTATAATGTTTGAAAACTGGAAGGCAATGCCACCATATTTCAAACATTACAATCTAAATGTTTCATTCAAAATAGTTTTGATCTATATTTATCTACGAAGGTTAATATTTGAGTTATTGATGCCTTCAACGAGAATCAAAAACTATTGAAACTAGCCTAACTACTTCAATGGCCTCAAATGATTTCTTTGACACAGAGTTTGACAAATGCCAACAAATAATTAAAAAGTCACACACAAATATAATTGAAGCTGTGCAAAGTGCAATATTAACAAATGACTATGTTGAGGAAATGGAAGCAAAGCAGATGAAAGGTGCAAAAAAATTCATGCATGCCACATCTGCAAAAGTGAATGGGTTTCCCGTAATGAAAAAAGAAGTCTTTCACAATCATTGTTCAAATAAAGACCACAATACAATCCTAATCATTGAAGAACGTGACATGTGTTTACACCATTATAGATAAATGTTATGTATACATAGTTCATTATTGTCTCTAGTTTTAGACTTTTACTTCTTCTAATTACTTGTATTGGGAGTTGTGTTTTGCCATTGTTCTATGTAACTTTCATGAAGAAGAGAAGAAGCAAAAGAAAAATTATAAAAGACATCTTCAATGGATGTGGCTAGTAAATATGTTAATTAAGAAAGAAAATCATAAGTCTACATAGATGTCCTTCATGATAGGCATGTTTATTGATTATAATTCTTAATTATTGCAATAAAACTTGCATTAGCATTATTAAAAATTCAACAAATACATTATGTTCTTACATCATCATGGAGAAATATTTTCAATAAAATTGATTCTTATCTATTTTTGCACACTTTTTAGATCATCTAAATATTTTTGTTTAGACTTGTAATTCCCCTTTCATGAACAAGATACAATTTAAAATATTCACTATTAGAGTCATTTTAAAAACCTATATCCCAATTTTGACCATAGTTCTACTCCAAATACTCCAACACTACACCTAAATCCCATACTTCTCTTAACCATGTCCCTTGTTTTAGTGTACCATTTAACCACTTGTCAACCCTAACCATAACACTAAGTGCCATATAGATGAAATTGTAAGTTCCTTGGATCCTAACTCTATATGTGATTGTACTAAGCATTTAGTAACTTATATACCTAACCTTAACCCTATATCTACTACTAAATAGAAATAATATTATATTTTTAAAAGGGGGAATACACACACACATAGATTAGGGGGCATATCTAGAGACAAGATGGGGCTCATATTATTATTTTTTATAGAGAGATGTTTTTAGTAGAGAGAGAGAGAGAGAGAGAGAGAGAGAGAGAGAGAGAGAGAGAGAGAGAGAATTTCCAGATGTTGACCCTCAACAAATAACAAGTGTAAACACTAAAATAGTAATGGTAAAGGATGTTTCTAATCTCACTGCTCAAAACAACAACCCCCTAATAGAGGAAGATTTGAAAAAGATACTTGATCAATCTATAGTGCAAGTAAAATTGTGTGATAATCTTGTATTAGTGAGTGTAGATGAAATTCAAAAAATAATGACTAACACTACAAGGAAAGAGGAGAAAACACTAGAACCACCTACCATCACCCCTCAAGTCACTAATGTACAACATTTAGACAAAATACCAGAAATTACACCAACAAAGGTTGATATAGTTGAAAGAGATAAAGTGGAAACTCAAGCCACTATTGATACACAAATTCAAATAGGTCAGATAGATTTATCTGCATCTCCAACACAAGTGCAAGGTGCAATTCAAGGCATTGTGGTAGAAAAGGACAAGCCTGAAGAGACTGAATTGACACCAAAGCTAAAGGAGAAGGCAACCATTCAAGCCCTAGTAACTTTACCAGAATATGGCACTCCTTCTAGTCATACTCTTCAAAGGCTAAGCACAAATGCAACACCTTTGCAATTTTCAGTGTCGAGTCCAAGTTCATTAAAAGTAGAAGAGGTAGTAACATATGAAAATGTAAGCATGGATGAAATGATTGTTTTATCAAAGTATGATTATGACACAATGATAATAGAGTGCATGGGTATACTACAAGAAGCCTTGGCCAGAAAGAAACATCAAGAACTACTTAGAAGGGAGCATAGGTAGAAGTAAGCTTTGCTAGATATTAAAGACATCTTCCTAGATGCATTTAGTCTACCTACTATAGATGAAACCAAGCCACTAATTGAACAATTGAAAAATATAGTAGAAAAGGTAAGTGATGCAGACCTTGATACCAATGCAAAATTATTAGAATGGTCTAAAAAGAAATTTCAAAGTAAAGTGAATGAGAAAATATCGGGTGACATAACACTTACACAAGTTGCATTGGCAGCTAAGGTAGAGAGTGTGAAGAAGGTACTTGAGAACATTTTCTCACTATACACAAAACTATGCAACCCCACACTCTTCAAACAAGAGACAAGGAATCACATCCTGAGCTTGGAGATTAACATGCAGTCATCTAGAGCTAAATTTCCTATGACTCCAGCTCAAAGTGAAAAACATTTCAGAGCTTTATTAGAAACACAAATTTAGTTAGTAGCATTATCTACAAAAGAATCCAACATAAGGGCCAAAATGATTTGCTTACAAAAAACTTTCACTCCTCACGTGGAGATTCTACACAAGGAGTTAAGCTATGCAAAAACTCTTATCAAGAAAAACCCAAATATTTCTACATTAGATGGCCTAGTCCACCTTGTTGCCGAGCTGGCCATCCAAATTAAGTCTTTGGATGTAGCATGTGAAAATTGGGATGTATCTCTTAATATTATACTACAGGTCCATATATCTTACTTGACAAACACACTATCAGTGTATAGCCCATTGACATTAGTGTCAAAAAGGGGGAGAAAGAGAAATAAAAGGAGCTAATGAAAGGGGGAGAAAATAAAAAGGAGAGAAAGAGTGCAAGCCAAAGGGGGAGCCAAAGAAAGAGAAAAGTGAGCTTAAGAAAAAGGGGGAGAAAAGAAAAAAGAGGGAGATGGTAAAAAGAAGAGAAAGAGAATTAAGCCAAAATAAAGTAAGAGCATGGGGGAGCAATCAAAGAACAACACAAATAGAATGAAGTGAAAGAGTATTAGTTGAGGCATATCTACTCAGTAGGAGTGAATTTTTTTAGTACAGAACTAGACATATCAACTCAGGGGGAGTTATCAAATTTTGAGGTATAAGTTGTTGCAAAATTTTGATAATCTGAAATTTTGTATAGAAGCCAAATAAGAGAAATTTTATGCTCCTAAGATTAAGGATATGAATGCATGATCAATTGTTTTTGACATTCATGTCAAAGGGAGAGATTGTTGATCTCAGATTGGTTTTGGCAAGTGAGTGTTTATACACTTAATTCATTTACTTAGTTTATGTCAAACAAGTAGTACATGTCGAGCACAACATGTATAAGATAGAGCATGTCAAGTCCACAATGGGTGCTGAGAAACTCATGTGCTGAGTCACTCAAGTGCCAAGAAGATAGTGTATGCCAAGTGATTCAAGAGTCGAGCAATCAGTGCATACTAATTCATTCAGATGCTGAGTCACAATATAGAAATCAGTATATGCTGAGCATCAAAGAGTTTAGATGTTGAGTAACACAATTTTGACATAGTTGTTTGTAATGGCACAAACTACTATGTGAACCATTTTTGAGTTGATTTTAAGTTGGAATCCCTATGAAGGACATGCATCCAATCAAGTAAAGGGAAGGTTTAAATGGAAAAATGGATGACTCACAGCCATTGATTCATACCTAACCCTAAGTCACCTAAGTCTTTTTAAGAAGGACAAACCCTAAACTTTCTAGTGTAATGTAGAAAGAGCGAAGAGAGAAGTTTGCATGTGCAAATAGAGCAGTCATGGTGGCTAAGGAATTATAAATTGAAATTGCATTGCAAAATCAATTAAAGGAGAATAGAGGAAGGGAATAGTGTACAACAACAAGACATCTGATCAAGAAGGATCAAGAATACATCAGTTTGGAGGTGATCTGTCATCAAGCAACAGAGTGCTAACCGTAGGATCAGTGTTGAGTCATTCTAACAGGTGAATCAGTTAAATCTCTTAACATATTAGTCCTAATAGGCTGTATTGAAATCCTCTAACAAGGTGCTTACTTAATTGTGAGTTAAAGTCCTTTAACAAGGCATACTTTTAATAGAGTGTTGAAATCCTTTAACAAGGTGAGACCTAACAGTCTTTGTAAGCCTTTAATAGGGAAGACCTTTTCCAAGGTAGATCATGTTTCACGATCAAACATTGTAACATTCATTGGATACACTTTATTACTGTAGTAATGAAGATGTGTGGGTGTCATCCCCAAGTAAAAGTACAAAGTTTTGTCACCTTTTAGGCTGATTTATCAGAATGACTAAATTTGAGTATTTCTATCTAAAAATCAATTTTGTTCAAACATATGATCTAAATAAATGAATTCTAGCTAAGTTATATATGGTCTCACACTTTTTCCAATTGGAAATGTCTATTAAATGCATGTTTTATACTAGTTTGTATCCAATTACTAAAGAAATAAAATTATTTCAGAAAAGTGGCATTTCAATAACTCTTACTATTTTTTATGATATTTTTTAATAACATTTAAACACCATGTTATAGAGCTTAGAGTCAAGAATATTCTCATATAGATTTTATAGTGTTTCAATTAGATATAGTATATTGTAATTAAAAATTTCTACAAGCACGTATTTTAACACTCGAAAATATGTCAGTTTTGAGAAAGAAAAAAATATTAAATCATATTAAAAAAATTAAAATCATATGATGTTCTAGAGGAGAGAGTCCTCTAGAATGTATAATTTTTCTCTTGGTTAGAATAGATTTGTTTTGAAAAATGTGGTGGGAGATGAAAACTATTGATTTTAGGCGAGTTGAAATTTGAATCATTATAAAAGAGAAAATATAAGGCTAAAGTTGATTTTTATTTTTTATTGTACTAACTATATATGTTATCCATAACATAGTATGAGATCAAAGGGAAATGACTTTATTTCCATATAGTTTTGTGGTGGGAATTAGACCCCTATTTTTCAACATTTTTAGTAGCTAAAATATTATCTATAAAAATTAGGAAAATATATCAATTTTTATTCCAAATAATAATTAAAAATTATAATCCTAAACTTCATTCATTTCTACACATTTCATTAGTTTACTTCATTTTCAAATTCAAAATTATAATACCAATTTTATGTCATTAAAGGTGAATAGTTATACTTTTGTTAGCCTTTTTCTTTACAAAAGGGTGATACAAGTTTGTGCTTTTACCCCCCCACCCTAGTTTTACCTTTTCATTGGAGGGTTTCTGGGTAATCATAACTGGTGTCATATATATGTGTGAATGCTTACTTGTTTACATGATTTAGATGTACATGCTTTACATGGTATTTTTAGTTTACTTATTGAATGTATGATACAGATGTGTGGTGAATGTTTTATGGATCAAAGCTTAAACATATTTCAAATCTCTTAATAGAGTCCTTATTTTATTGAAGTGTAAAATCCTTTAACAAGGTAAGAGCTAATAGTCTTAAACACTTTTAATAGAGTAGAACCCTCGCAGGGTAGATCATCTGATATGATCAAAATTTTAACCCTAACAGGTTAATTTCATCCCCACCCCAGTTTTACCTTCATATTGAAGTGTTTCTAGGTAGCCAAAATCATTGTCTTATATGTTGATGATTTTCATGGATGTAATGCTCAGATAGATTTCATTTTAGTATTACATGTTTAAGTTTTATGGTATAAGATCTGAGATATGAGATGGACTAGGTGTGAATTATTTCATCAGAGAAAAGTTTTATAGGTTCTAATTCACCCCCTCCCATGCCAACCCCCTACCGCTTCCCCTAAGTATCTTGTTATGTTTTAGTCACTGATTAAGTAAAACAAAGCAATTTCAATGCAACATGAATATTCACCAATAATGGTTTTGATTCCCATTATATGATATTCACAACAAAATTTATAGTTATTTAAAATGAAATAATAAACATAGTTCAAAAATAAGTTGTGACGACTAATTGAATGATAAAATACATCAAGTAATTAGTAATTATCAACTACAATAAAATTTGTCATGAGATTTTTATTTGAGTGACAAAGCACATTTGGTTCTTGAGGGAGATATGAAGGAAATTATTGAGATTGATAAGAATAAATCCACTTTATTAGAGTCTAGTTGGTTGATCTATAGGACATGATGAAGGACATGGAAAACAAGTTAGTTTTAATAAATTCTTTGACAAAATTAAAAGAATACAGTTTTCTCTTACGAGAATCATCTATGTTACTAAGGGCATTATGCATATGGAAATGATGGGAATAGTTTTAGACCACTCAAAAAAAAAAGGAGAGGAAGAATTAAGTTAACAAAAGGGGTTCTTAGAAGATCAACGATAGGAAAACCAAGGGCAAAAAAATGCAAGGTATTTAAGACTGTGAGGAGTTAGGTGACTCTTTGGTTAAATATTGGAACTTCATTAAGTAAGGTTGTAACTTATTGTTCTCGGTTTTAACTCTTAGACCTCTTTTTGCTACAAAATATTTGAATTTGGTACCTACCCACACTCCCATTTTATTTGCCTTATGAGGAATCCAACATGCCACTTTAGATTATCAACATAATAATCATAAAATAATATAATATATTTAACAGTTAATTTATTATCTTAAATCCTATAAGAATAATTCATCATTGGCCCAACATCAAATATGAAATAAATTATTTTCCAATTTCTATCCTTATTCCACAAAATATTGGAATGAATCATTTATCCATGATATTAGATTTATTAAAAATGCAACATGAAAGTAAGGGTCTAAGTTGACTCAATGGGTTAGAAATCAACACATGAATGTACATATAAAATAAGCTTGAAATGAACATTGTAAAATATTCTAAAATGCCTTAAAACCATAGTCTGACATGAGCTCCTTCATAATGATAGCACTATTTTTCATCCCAAGATTAGTTAGGTTGAGGAAGGAAATTAACATTTCTAGCATATAAAAGAAATGAAAGAGTTCTTACATAATTAAACTATTGGCATTTCAAGAATTTTACAATTATAAAGAGAGATGCAAATATTTGATAGTTTTGAGCAAGTGGTGAGAATTTTACAGTTATAAAAAAAGCATTAATCCATTAATACTTTTGGGCCTAGTAGACTTCCAAAGGTTTGATGCAAAAATGGAATAGATGAATAAATACATGAAGATGAGGTTTGATGCAAAAATGTAATAGATGAATAAATACATGAAGCTTTTCATCTCTAGCTCATATAAAACATGTAACTTTTGGAACTTCTTGTACTAGATATGACTACAAGAAATTCTTCAACTATTAATTGTATATTTGTATGCTCTTATAAATTTTTTAATTCGAACTACAAGCTGATAAAATACTATTTTATTGTTTAATTTTTACTATGAAATTATCAATTATCTGAACTGAAATTGTCAATAATTTATTCATTATCTAACTATAAGATTGAGTTAGTTTTTTATTAAACCTTTAAATAATACCTCTACCATAGTCATTTATATATTTATTATAAAACAAAAATAAATAATTATTCTAAGACAATAAAACCAACACAAATAATATACTAATGATAATTAATTTGAAGCGATAAAGTTTGAATCATATATTATATTTAATAAAAAGAAGATTACAAAACCCATTTTACAAACAAACAATATGAAAAACTTTGACAAAGAAGTTCAAATTAAATATGACTACAAGAAATTCTTCAACTATTAATTGTATATTTGTATGCTCTTATAAATTTTTTAATTCGAACTACAAGCTGATAAAATACTATTTTATTGTTTAATTTTTACTATGAAATTATCAATTATCTGAACTGAAATTGTCAATAATTTATTCATTATCGAACTATAAGATTGAGTTAGTTTTTTATTAAACCTTTAAATAATACCTCTACCATAGTCATTTATATATTTATTATAAAACAAAAATAAATAATTATTATAAGATAATAAAACCAACACAAATAATATACTAATGATAATTAATTTGAAGCGATAAAGTTTGAATCATACATTATATTTAATAAAAAGAAGATTACAAAACCCATTTTACAAACAAACAATATGAAAAACTTTGACAAAGAAGTTCAAATTAAAAGCAAACAGATTTCAATTCATAGATGTGATCAATTTAATGGCAAACCATAACAGACCTAATAATATGTAAAATTTCCAGCAAAAGAGTCCTTTCTCATATATAAATGTGCTATTGCGTAACTGGGGTATATCAAATTCCTTCTAAGTAATGTAACAAGGAAAATCCAGCAGTTATTTACATTGAGCACCCATTGATTTGGGATGTGGCTATCTTTCTTATAAATTGTTGGGTTGATCAATTTATCAAAAATTGAAAATATAATGGATTTTTTTGAAAATTTTAGTATTTGATCTTCATGATTTGCATAATTTGTAATTGAAAATAACAACAAAAATTGAAAACAAAATACTACATTTTGATAAATCTGAAAAAAAATTTGACTTTATTATGTCTTTAATGCATTTTGTCTGGAGATAAGCCTGTACCATTGATTTGAATATACTGCAGCTAACATCGTTAACAACATAGAACAATTGCAAGGAGATTCATCGAGCATAACGTGTGGCTTCTTCAAGAGCACTAATTATCTCATCATTGCTTGCGCTCACACCTGGCTTCAACTGTTTCACATTCCAGAGCTTATCTCATCAGATTTTTAAAACAAAAACCAAAAAATAAAAAAAATTTGGGTTTTCAGCATTTAACTGAACCATAGTCCACATTGCTTATAATCTCATCAGATTCATTATAAAATACAATTGGGTTTCTATCATTTTGAATATTGTATGCTTAATTTTATGTTACCCAACATTATTTTATTTAAAAACTAGCTGATTTCGAGTTCGAGGTTCTTACTTGAACAGCAAAGTAGTGTACTGCAGTGTCCTCCAAGGTGGTCACATTTGACTGCAACAATTCCACTTTGCAATCAACCAAAGCTTTGTGTGTTCTTAAGATCAGTCCCCTGCTCCTACAGCATACCACCTTAATTAGAGCTTGATTGCCGAGGTTTTGTAATTCAATATGTGGAAGGGCACCAAGATCCTGCCAAAAAAAAAAAAAAAAAAACAATGTAATTTATTCAGATAAATTTGTAGAAGTGCATTGAAATCAATTTTTAGTCTACAATATAATGATAAATTGTGAATTTTTTATAAATATAATAATTAATCAAATCACATAATAATAATAATAAATCTTAACTTCAGCCTCTTATTAATAAAAAAACAAATTCTACTCCCAACTTCTCATACTTGCTTGTATTCATCATTACCATCTTTGAATCCCCCAATTCATCCTGTCTGATTTCATGTTTAGCACTGAACTGTTTCTGTTTGGATCTCTTTGTCTTTGCCTTGCATTTGAAATCTTGAAGATACTTCACCTCCTTTTCAAGCTCTCTCACATAATTAATTGTTTCTGTGACAATAGAGGCCTTGTCTTTCTGCATGCTCAGACACATAAACATTACACCATCAAATTTTTCAGAAACTGAAATAAAATGGGTATACAAGAATAAAAATTGTGGGTGGATAACAAAATATAATGGGTGCTCTTAAACATTATGAAAGGAAATATAATGGGAACTCTTAAACATTGTGAAAGGAAATGTAATGGGTACTCTTAGACAGAAATTTTATAGCAGAGACATTGAGTTTCCAGGGTCCATGTTAATAAGCTTGAGGCAATTGTATTTTTGCATGCAATTGTATTTTTTCTTATTTTGAAACTATATTTCAAATCATATTCCATGATCTATCATTGAAAAAATGCAATTGTATTTTTTCTTATTTTGAAACTATATTTCAAATCATATTCCATGATCTATCATTGATAATTAATAATAAGCTAAAAAGGCGAAAATATGATCATTAGGTATGACATGTTTTGAAAACAATAAAAACCCAATTTTATACCTTTGTTAGCTTTGGCAGAATGGTCCTGAGAATTGAGAATTTTTCATTCATCTCTTCTCTTCTTTGTCTTTCTGCCATGATGTGGTTATATCTCTGAGACTCTGATCTGTATGTACTTCTATGCAGAGAAAAACTATGCTCCTTCCTAGGTTTGCTTGACGATAATGCCTTCTGGTTCATAACCCCATCTACTTTATCACTAACATAGTTACTGAAAGAACTAGATGCTGCATGATCCTCAATCCCATCTAGTGAACATACCAAAGCAGAGACTTCAGAATCAAGTGCAGGGGATTCGATCTCAGCACACATGGGAACCGAAAAACATGAATTTTCTTGTGAGTTTGAGAAGAAGAATCCCTCCCAGGCTCCCATAAATTCAATGGCTGACCCTGAAATTTGAGGGTTTGGTCGTAGTGCATGTGGAAGATCAAAGGTGAGATCTTGAAGACCAGAATCCACATTGCCGTATGAGACATCATGAAGACCAAACATATCTTGACCATAAAATGGTAAAGAGGAGCAATTGTGGGGATAAACCCTGGTTTCATCCATTATATCACAAGCTGAAAAAGAGAAGATTTGGGCAGCCTTAAGATCTGAGGCCACGAATTGGGTATTTATTAGGATGGAAAATTTCAGGTGATATGGAAGCCATGGATTGGGACAGCACAAGAACATGCTTGCGAGTGGGTATTTGGCTCGTGTGAAAGTGAACGTTGGTCATATGATATGATTGTTGGAATGAATGCAAGGGAATATAATTCATTTCTCTTATGATGTCTTCGAGATCTGCTGAATCTTTTTACTTCTTGTCATTCATCTGTCATAATGTTATTACTATATTCGTTCTCAAAATGGCGGTTGAGCATTCAACTCTGGCCTGGACTTTTACACCTAAGGGAGAATGTATTTCCTGTCTAGTACACATTGATGATATATTCCATATGCCCAAAATGTTATATCCTGTTTTTGGTACACCTGAAGTTAGATCTCATAATGATTTGATAAACAGCAATCATTAAGATTAAGAGGTGTGATCTCCATTACCAGGCATGCTTGGGAAAGCATGTTTAAAGTCAAGAGTGATAGTATGGCGAAATGATTCATATGAATACTTATTGACATGTAATATGATTGTTTTCCCAATCTGTGTATCTTTGCATAATAATGTAAGGAAGATTTGGAATGTACATTTTGCTTCTGCTCTAACTTCAAAATGTTCACTGTTTTGACGGCCATGCTTTTAGAAAAGAAGGTACATTGATATTGCTAGGGATGAGATGGGATGCATTGAGGATCGTAATTATGAAACCTTCTTTAACCAAACTTTCTAACAAGTGCATTTTTTCATTTTTTTTTATTTTGCTCTATTTATAGTTCTCCTAATCATGCTTCTTATCTCATGTCCCATCAAAACAAGTCTACTCTCCAGTCAATTGTCCATAAACTTAGAGTAATTAATTAAATGTATTTATGAAAATTTAGATTTAATTAATCAGTTTGAAATGAGGAAATTGAAATACTATTTGTGAATTAAATTAGGCAAATATGCACATTTACCACATGAATTACATAATCGATTTGTTACAGTACAATAAACAAGAAGTGAGACCATTGATTTGTGTTGACTGCCTCAAGACTATTGTATATTGAAACAAAGTCATGGGTAGATCTCAAGTTATTTGGGGTCTGTCATGAGTGACCAAGAGTCAATCTTGAGCAATGTGGAGTCAATTGTGGCTGACTTGGACCTAATATCATGTGACTTAGGATCAATGGTAAGTGAGTTGGTGCCACTATCACATGACTTAGGATCAATGGTGAGTTGGTGCCACTATCATATGACTTAGGATCAATGGTAAGAATGGGATCAATCTTGAACGACTTAGCATTAATTTTGATTGGTATATCAATGACACGACACTAATTTTGTTATAGCTAAATGCAAGTTTCTATGACCTAGTCCTCTATGATCTTTATTGTTTGATAATGCATAAGGATTGTTAATATCCAACTGTAACATAAGAATTGAGAGGGTATGGTGTAATGAGAATGTGATGTGTATAGTAAACCCCCAATCTTAGATGTACATTAGGAAAAGTCAAAGACGGGTCATAAAGCATAACCTTCCAAGGGCCCAAACTAGATTAGCACTACCCAAAGTGGATACAAGGGATGTCAATGATGAACTAAAGTTCTCTTCCAATATGTATACTCAAAGGATTTCTTTCTATAGGATTTTCTTTTCCTTTAATGTTATGTTAGTAATTGATTTGATCAAATGTTTATTTAGTGCAAGTAGATTGACCAATTGAATTGCAAGAGATATAATGAAATGCATACGATAGCTAGGAACGTAAAATGATCAAATCTGAAACATTAAAGTAAGTGCTATGAACTGACAAATGAGGAATCAAACTCACCCTGAAAGTCAATAGGAGAGGTCAGTTCAAATTTGAAAACTAGCTGCCAAACTATGTCAAAACCAACAACAGAGCTAGATATGAGACCTTGAAACTAAGATCTATTGATCCTGAAAATATGGGTTTCTCTAGTAAAGGATGACCTAGAGGGTCCAAGTTGAACTAGGGTCAAAGATGACCTAAGTTGAGGTCAATATTGACCTCAACATGCTCTACACCAAAAACTTGAAATTTGAAAGTCTAAGAGAAACTTGAAACCCTAGTTCTAAAATTTGAATTCACTACTCTAAACACCTATAGAAATTCTCTTACAGACATGAAAAATATATTTCGTTTGGGGGGAGGGGCTTGGTCAAGCCCCAATTCAGGAATTAACTTTGAAATGACAAAATATGTAAAAGTAAGACAAATGTAAATATTCAACAAAATATGTAAAAGTAAGACAAATGTAAATATTCAACTTACTTGTCAAAAATCTATGTATAGATTCAGATATATGCTCTCCAAAAATGTGTATGAATGCTTGTATGTAGATGAATGATGTCAAATGATAGTATACAATGTATCCACAAATGCATTAGATCTACAAGTGCCAAATCATAGTTTCGTGGATGTGATTATGCTCTACAAGGCTTGAAGAGTTAAATGATTGAATGTTTGTCCAAGGTTGGTGAATGAAGATCTCTTTCTTAATGGCCAACCCCACTCTCTCTAATGAAGAAAGAATCTAGATCTTGAGAAGGAAATGCATGAATGATGGCATTTAAGGGCTTTCAATGAATTATGACTTGCTAGACTTGAACTCCTTGAGTGCACTATGAAAGCTTACTTGCAAATGATTGACTTGTATGCTTGAAAGTGTGGTTTTTAAAAATATGTAGTGTTGGTCCCAACTAGTATTGAGAGGGGGAGGTGAATCGGTACAAACACTTAAACCAACTTTTTAGTGCAATCATTCTTACAAGACTAAACAACAATAATTTAACCACTAAAGTATTAGTAAATGCAATAAGATAAAAATGTGTAATCTAAAACACAAAATAATTCATCAAGTAACACATAAATTTGTATGTGGAACCCCTCGATGAAAAGATGAAAACTTGTTGGAATGAATTAAGATAACTGAGAGGGGGGATGAATCAGCTATCTTCAGGTCCAGATATACCAATAAAACTTATATTCACTTCAAATATTTCAAATCCAAACATTTAGTAGCTTGGTCTATATAAAAAATAAGCAGTAACATAAACTTGTAGTTCACTATCCTAATAGTAACAAACTTGTAGAATGTAAAACATTAATAGTAAAGCATCTTAAGATAACATCCACACAAGTATTATGCTAGGATTTAATGTGGAAACCTAATTTAGGGAAAACTACCAATAACATGTCACCAATTTTTCACTTTTGTAAAGTGAGCTCTGTTAGGACCCAATCTTGGTAAAGGTTAGGAAACCCACTATTAAATGTGACCTTGTTAAAGGATTTAATCACCCTATTAGTAGTGGCCTTATTAGAGGGCTTTAGAAAATTCCATTAGAATGTCACCTTGATTAAAGGATTTACATATGATTGTTAGGTCAATCTTGATTAAAGGATTTCAATACTAATACAATGGTTAGAAAGTAATAGTAGTCTGATTTGATAAATAAAACTTAGTTTACAAATACAAAATCACAATTTGGTCCTATAGCTGGCTCATTGACTAGCCTTAATTGATGTCTTCATTACCAATTTGCTTGGAAATCCTTCAAGCAATCACTCTTCACCTCAACATTTTATCGTTCATCCTTTTCTCAAGTTCACCAATCAACAGAATCAACAACTGCATACCAATCCTTTTACTGATACATGATAGTGAAAAGTGAGTTTAGTATTTAGTATTGTTTTAGCATTTCTATGCATGAATTCATCCTTTTCTCAAGTTTCCCTTGAATTAAATGCTCTAGGTCATCCATCATTATCTTCAATACACTTTTGATATTCCAAAAATTCAATTGTGTTGACTAGAAATCAAGATTTCCTCTCTAACTATCAAATTTTGTCACTTGGCCAACACTAGGTTCTTACACTCAGTCATCAATGAATTACTCAGTCAATACTAATGGTTCTATCCAACATACTTTCTTATACTAGGTCAATACTAATGCTTGGTCAACACTATATTTTACTCATCTTATACTATTTCTTGGTCAACTGTAGCATCACTCAGCATAAACTTCTAGCTCCTTAATCTTCTTCTCTTCTACTCAGTCAAGCCTATGCATTTGGTCTTATATTGATCACTTTTTCTAGGCTTCAATACAACTATCTTCTTTACTTAGGTTATGATTAACAATCACACTATCTTTTCAAGGTCTAAGTGATCAAGTGCCCATTGTAGTTCCTCATAGCTCAACCTTTCCTCTGGGTCCTTTTGTTATGTCTTCTTCTTAAATCATATTCATCAATCATCTTGATATGAAACTCTACTCAGATAGCAACCATTTTACCAATAAGGTTTGACATCAATAACAACATAACAATTGGTCCAATTGTAGTTTCCAACAATCTCCCTCTTTGGCATTGATGGCAACACCTCTAGTTACCATGCAATCTAAAATATCCAATTTCTTTGAGAGCTTCTCCCTATGTGTTCAGTATCGTATCTTTATCAATATCCTTAGTTTCATTCTAATTCTTACCTTAGTGTCCAATAATCTCCCTTTTTAGTCTCATTCTTATTCTAATCCATGCAGCTATAATATGCAACACATAGACTCCCTCTTGTTGGAATTATAAGAGGAGTAACTAAGAGCGAAGGGGTGAATCAGTTACTACAAAAATAAATCCTAGATTCCTTAGATGTCAATACAAATCAATACTCTATATAAATTGAATTTTGTAGTAACTCGACAAACACACATGCACTTGGTTTACACTAGCAAATGCTCTAACTCCGTAAACACTAAAATAACTTGGTAACTGCTTATCATGAAATCTTTGAGATATTATCTATGATTAATCTTAGTTGCGTACATATGAAAGAAATATCATGAACATGAGTGACACCAAGATTTAATGTGGAAAGCCAATTTGGAAAAAACTACCAATTGCAACTAGTTATTGATTTTCACTTTTTTGAAGTGAGCCCTATTATGAGCCAACCTTGTTAAAGGTTACAAAACACACTGTTAGGTGTGACTTTGTTAGAGGATTGAATCACCCTATTGGGAGTGGCCTTGTTAGAGGTCTTTAGACAATTCAATTAGAAATGCCACCTTATTAGAGGATTTGCACATAGTTGTTAAGCCAACTCGATTAAGAGATTTAGATCACTGCTACAATGGCTAGAGAGTAACAATGAGATGACTTGATTTTTTATGCAATTGAATTGCTGATTATAGATCTCAATTTTGGCTTGTATACTTGATCCTTCCTAATTGAATGTATCTTTGCAGCTCAACAAGGATATTTTGTTTATCCTTCTAATTCACTTCCTCTAAACATCATCAAATCTTCTATTCGCTTCCACTTATGCTTCATATTCAAATCCTCAACTTGAACTTATATTTATATCTTATACATTATCAAGTCAGCTTGAATACACCTTAGAATACTTAATATTCAACTTCTCATTCACCTAGAACCAACAATTGAACTCAATATGCCAAAACAAGAAAATCCTTCATTACTTGACCATTCTCGATAAACACTAACTTAGAAACAATTTTCCTATGTTGACCAAGTGAACTAGGTTAAAACTATATATTCACAAAGTTTTTTTGGTAACCAAGTGAGCTCAGTTAACACTGGTTCTATCCAACATTTTCTTGATTAACTGAGTGAGCTCAGTTAACGCTCAACTTCTGCAAGCTTTACTTTCATGATTGAGTGAACTCAGTATACACTATCTTCTGAACTAGGCAAAATCTAGAATGCTCAAAAGACATAGGAAACTATCTTCATCGCCTGAGTGAGCTCAACATACACTGATTGGAAATGATATGCCATTTTTTGTAACATCAAAGATAATACATAATTAATCAATTATTTCCAACACCTCTATCATACAATATCATGAAATCAGTTAACTTCCTCTTGTACTATTGGTGTTACACCATTCACTGATTTGTCATGATTAAATTAGGGGGATAGGTACATTTAGTACATGAACTACATAATCAATTTGTTAGATTACAATAAATAACAAGTGAGAGATCATTGATTTGTATAGATTGTCTCAAGTCTTTTGTATATTGAAAGAAGTCATGGGTTATTTTGGGTTAGTCATGAGTGACCAATAGTCAATCTTGAGCAACTTGGAGTCACTTGTGGCTGACTTGGAGCTAATATCATGTGACTTAGGATCAATTGTAAGTGAGTTGGCACTACTATCATATAAGTTAGGATCAATGGTAAGGTTGGGGTCAATCTTGAGAGACTTAGCATTCATTTTGATTGGCATATCAATGACACAATACTAATTTTGTTATAGCTAAATGCAAGTTTCTATGACCTAACTTCCTCTGTGATCTCCATTGTTTGATAATGCATAAGACTTTTTAATATCCAATTGTAACATAAGAATTAAGAGGGTGTGGTGTAATGCGAATGTGATGCATATATTAAACCCCCAATCTTAGATTTACATTAGGGAAAGTGAAAGATGGGCCATAAAGCATAACCTTCCAAAGGGCTCAAACTAAATTAGCACTACCCAAAGTGGATACAAGGGATGTCAATGCTGAATTGAAGTTCTCTTCAAAGATGTATACTCAAAGGATCTCCTTCTATAGGATGTTCTTTACCTTTAATGTTATGTTATTAATGTTTGAAATATAAGAGGAGTAACTAAGAGGGGAGGGGTGAATCAATTATCACAAAAATAAATCTCAAAGCCCTTAGATGTCAATACAAATCAAAACCAACCTCTATTGAAACTAAAAATACTAATATAATTCAACTCGCACTAAATTACTTAGCAAACACAAGAGTTATTATTACTCAGAAATCATTGAATTAACTTCTTCTTAAGATATTTAATATGATTAACCTTAATTCACTTAGTTGCAAAAATAGAAATCAAATCACTTGAACACATATGACACCAAGATTTAATGTAGAAACCCAATTTGGGAAAACCCACCAATTGCAACTAGTTACTATTTTTCACTCATCTAAAGTGAGCCCTGTTAGGAGCCAACCCTATTAAAGGTTACAAAACACATTGCTAGGTGTGACCTTGTTAAAGGATTTAATCACCCTAGTAGGAGTGGCCTTGTAAGAGGTCTTTAGACACTTCACTCTAGAAATGCCATCTTGTTAGAGGATTTGGCAAATAGTTGTCAAGGTAATTCTTTTAAGAGATTTGATACACTACTACAATTATTAGAGAGTAACAAGGATACAACCTTATTGTTGATGCAATTGTATTGCTGATTTCAAATCGATGTTCTAGCTTGAATACTTAATCCTCTTTGATTAGATAAAACTTTACAGTTTGGTCAACTCAAGATACTCTAGTATCCTTCCAATTCACTTCCTTGATTTATCTTTTCAATCCCATGCTTCACACATTCAATACCACAACTTGACCTTATTCTTATATATTTTTCCTTGTCAAGAAAACTTGAATACACTTTCAAATATTCAATATTCATCCCTTAAGTCAGATAGGCTTAACAGACAAATCCATCAAACTAAATATGTTGAATCAAGAAAATCCTTCATTAGTAGAACCAATTCGGTCAATACTAACTCAAAAAAAACTTTCTTCAGACTTCCTTTATTAACCATGTGAACTTGGTTAACACCGAATCCTAAACTAAATTCCCTTTGTTAACCAAGTGAGCTCAGTTAACACTGGTTCCATGCCAACTTCTCTTTAGTGCTCGAGTGAACTCAGTAGACACTATCTTTCTGCAAACTTTCTTTAGTGCCAGAGTGAACTCGACAGATACTGTCTTTGAACATGATTATCTCTAGAATGCTCGCCAAACACTAGAAATGGTCTTCATTTCCCGAGTGAGCTTGGCAGACACTAACTGGTAAAGACTTGACATTTTTTGTAACATCAAGGACAATATAAAATTGAACAATTGTTTTCAATAATTAATTGATTTGATTAAGTGTTTATTTATTGCAAATAGATTGACCAATTTAATTGTAATAAATATAAAGAAACACATATGATAGCTAGGAAATTGAAAGGATCAAATTTGAAACATCAAAGTAAGTGCTATGAAATGATGATTGAGGAATCAAACTCACCTTGAAAGTCAATAAGAGAGGTCAATTCAAATCTAAAAACTGACCACCAAACTGTGTCAAAAACTACAACAGAGCTAGATCTAAGACCTTGAAACTAAGATCTATTGATCCTAAAAATCTAGTTGTCTCTGGTAAAGGATGACCTAGAGGGTCAAACTCAAATTGGGGTCAAAGATAACCTAGGTTGAGGTCAATATCAACCTCAACATGCTCTACACCAAAAACTTAAAATTTGAAAGTCTAAGAGAAGTTTGAAACCCTAGTCATAAAATTTGAATTTGCTACTCTAAACACCTATAAGACTTCTCTTACACACATGAAATTTTTTTTTTTTTTGGGGGGAGGGGCTTGGTCAATCCCCTATTTAGGAATTAACCTTGAATTGAGAGAATACATAAAAGTAAGACAAATGTAAATATTCAACTTACTTCTCAAAAATCTATGGATAGGATCAACTCTATTATCCATAAATATGTATGAATGCTTGTATGTAGATGAATGATGTGGAATGATAGTATAGGATGTATCCACAAATGTAGTAGATATACAAGTGCCAAATCATAGATCCATGGATGTAAGTATGATCTACAAGTCTTAAAGAGTTAAATGATTAAATGTTTATCCAAGGTTGATGAATGAAGCTCTCCTTTCTTAATGGCCAAATCCACTATCTCTACTAAAGAAAGAATCTAGATCTTGAGAATGAAATGCATGAATGATGGCATTAAATAAGGGCCTTCAATGAATTATAGCTTGCTAGACTTAAATTCCTTGAGTGCACTTTGAAAGCCTACTTGCAAATGATTGACTTGTATGCTTGAAAGTATGGCTTTCTTACATATATATTTTTGGTCTCGACTAGTACTGAGAATGGGAAGTGAATTAGTACAAAAACTTAAACCAATTTTTAGTGCAACCATCCTTACAAGGCAGAACAACAATCATTTAATTGCTAGAGTAATAACAAATGTAGTAAGATAAAAATTGTGTAATCTAAAACATAAAAGATTTCAGCAAGTGACACATAAATTTGTACATAGAAACCATTGATGAAAGAATGAAGACTTGTTAGAATGACTTAGAATAACTGAGAGGGAAATGAATCAACTATCTTCAAATCTAGATGTACCAATTAAACTTCTAATCACTTCAAATATTTCATATCTAAATATTTAGTAACTTGGTCTCTATAGAAAATAATCAATATTAAATTTGTAGTTCATTTTCCTAATAGTAACAAACATTTAGAATGTAAAACATTAATAGTAATGCATCTCATATAACATCCACGCAAGTATAACACTAGGATTTAACATAGAAACCCAATTTGGGAAAAACTACCAGTAACATGTCACCAAATTGTTTTGAAGTGAGCTATGTTAGGAGTCAACCCTATTAAAGGTTAAAAAACACACTGTTAAATATGACCTTGTTAAATTATTTAATCACCCTATTAGGAGTGGCCTTTTTAGAGGGATTTAGAACATTCCATTAGAATTCCACCTTGATTAAAGGATTTACATATGATTGTTAGGTCAATCTTGATTTAAGGATTTCAATATTGATACAATGGTTAGAAAGTAATAGTAGGTGGATCTGATAAATACAAATCACTTTAAAAATATAGATCATAATTTGGTCCAACACTTGACTCATTAACTATCCTTCATTGACATCTTCATCTCTGATTCACTTGAAAATCCTTCAAGTAATCACTCTGTTAGAAATGTTTTAGAATAAATGAGATGGGGGGTGAATCTGTTATTCAAGGTCCAAATGTCCTGATAAAAAATTTTCACTAAGCATAGTGAGACCATTTAAACTAACCATGCATCCAAGCTAAACATTCTTTTCAGCAAGTTACTAATAAATCAACATGCAAGAATAAGACATGAAAGATCAACACATAACATAGTGATTTACGTGGAAACCCAATTTGGGAAAAACCACCAATAACATGCTACTCCTTTCTCACTCTTCTGAAGTGATTCCCTATGAAAGGCATGCCCTATTAAAGGCTACTAAACACACTACTAATATGACCCAGTTAAGGGATTTCAACCACTCTATTAGAAGTGGACTTGGTTAAAGGAGTTTAGAACATTCACTTGGAATGCCACCCTATCAAAGGATTTACAAAATAGTTGTTAAACGAACCTAAGTCCATAGGATTTTTCCCTAACTAATACAATTGCTAAAGAGGAACAATAAGAGCTTTTGATCTGATACAATTTACACCATAAATTGTAAATTTTAGGTCTCAATTCAATTCAAAAATTTTATTGGCTTTTAGCCTCTGTAGCTCTGACAACTTGTCCTCCTTTCAAGCTTTGTCTCCTTGAGTCTTCATTCTCATTGTGCTAATGCAATCACCTCTATGGTCACCTATCAAAGTAGAGTCTTTGTACTCTATTCCTCCCCCTCGATGCCTTCTTCTTGACACCACACACTCTCTCCAATCTCTCTTTGCTTCTTGACCTATAACTCCTTAAATAGAAGTTTGGAATACTTTTCCCGCTCTAATCTTCTCACTCTTATTTTGGGTTTGAGTGGTTTAGGTAAGATACAATGTATTTTCCCCTTATCTTATTTCTTCTAGAAACATCATGTAGAATCCACCTATATTCACCTAAAAATGGTTAACCTAGAATTTTGTGCCACTAGCTCAACATTCTTATCTTCCATCTGGTTAACAAAATTCAAGGTAACAAACTTTTTGGCTCAAATCTGGTGAGTCTTTGACTTTTCAAATAATGCAGCAGCTTGGCACTATTGACATTCTAATGCTCAACACATACTGTGTTACTCGACACCTACTGTGGATTCACTCAACATCAACTAGGTTTTACTAATGCTCAAAACCTATTACATTTTGTCTAGCTTAACACCTAAACTTTTGTTGCACTTAGCACACACTAGATTTTTTATTTTCTCAGAAATTACTAATAATCTACTCAACATGAACTAGCTTTCTCGGCACCCACTAATAAATTTAGTCAAGCTTTGCAAATAGTTTTGTTATAACTTATTCTTCTAGAGTTTCTAAGTGTAGCCAACCTCTATATCTTCAAGTGTATTAGAAATACATCATTCTACCATTGTCATAATTGATCCTTGTACTTCATTGCAAAATTATAACTCAACATTTCCTTAAGGTGCTTTTGTTATTCTCATTGATTAAATCCTCTTCATCAATCAACTAAGTGATAGTACTTGGATCTTATAAGCAATTTTCATTCCAACAAATAGTAGGTTTGACATTAGTGTCAAAACAATAATTAAAAACATTCTTTATCAACAATCTCCCTTCTGTAATAATGATCTTTTCAATTAGATTTCAACAATCTCCCTCTTTGGCATTAATGGCAAACCAAACTGATCTGCTAACTTATCAAAATGCTAACAAGGTTAAAATAGTAAGTCAAATGTCAAAAAATTTGCATCCAAAATGATTCATTCTATCAGCTACTTTGAATTTCTTATAATTCCCTCTAAATTATATAAGTAACTCCCTCTTTCAAAGTAGTAGGGATATCTCTTCTACTAATACACTGTCTTCAACTTTTTTTTTTTGTCCTACTCCCTCTCTAATCTTGTTATCCTGATTGATTCTTGTCTATATTTTTTTCTTTTTGTTATTTGCTATTTCCCTTCTCCTTCCTTTCTACTATTTCTCCATTTGCACATTTGATCATGTAGATTTGATTAGTTTATGCTATTTCTCCCTATTTGATAACAATGCCAAAGACATATTAGTTTAGTATCTTATCATGCATGTATAGAATTTGTGAGAACTCCAATTTCTCCCTCTGCCACCTTGTCTATGACTTATTTGGAATTTCAATATTTTATTTGCTTTAGGCAAAACCTAAAGTAAGTATCCTCTGCATCCATTTATATTATTTTAACAATAAACTCATTTGATGAAGGGCAATCTTCTTGTTATTTAAATAGCCTTGGATAGGGGTATCACCCCTAACTTATCTCTAAGATACACAATTGTATCTTTAGGTAATGGTTTTTTTGAAGATGTCAGCAATTTGTTCCTTTGAGTTGACATATTCCATTTTCACTTGTTTGTCTTCCACTAATTCTCTTACCTAGTGATACTTAATTGCAATGTGCTTAGTTTTGGCATGCATCACAAGATTCTTTGATATGTTGATGGCACTTGTGTTATCATAATAGAGTATCATAGGTTTAGTTATCTCTTCCTTCATACCTTTCAATAGGTGCTTGATCCATACAATATTGGTGCAGTTGATGGCAGCAGCAAAATATTTGGCTTCAACTATGGACAATGAGGTATAACTCTACTTTTTACTAGTCCAAGTGACTAATCTTTTACCTAAGAAGAGTGCTTCTCCACTAGTACCTTTTCTATGATCTATATTACCTCCCTAATCTGCATCAATGTAGGCATTCAACTCAAACTTTTTAGTCCTCTTATAGTATAAGCCGACTCATCTATTCCTTTTAGGTACCTCATTATTCTTTTTACTTCCATAAGATGATTTTCTCTTGGGTTTGGAGAAAATCTTGCCACTATTCCAATAGATAATGCAATGTCTAGTATACTATGTACAACATACTATAACTTTCCAATCATTGATCTATACATTGTCTAATTTACTTCAGCTCACTCATCATTCTTGGATAACCTATTTCCTATTACCATTGGTGTAATGACTAGTTTTGAATCCTCTAAGCCAAATGTTTTGAGTATCTCCTTGATATATTTGGATTGAGTCACAAATATGCCATGTTTCAATTGATGTACTTGCAATCCAACAAATAATTTGATTTCTCCAAACATTGACATATCAAACTTATGTTTCATCTAATTAACAAAATCTTTGCATAGTGCATCTTTTCCTCCAAATATTATATCATCAACAAACAATTTAGATATCACAATGTCTTTACCTTTTTCTGACTTGATATACAGGTTGTTGTTGTCATCTATTCTCTCAAATGCTATCTTCACAAGATATTTGTGAAGTCTCTCATACCAAGCTCTAGGTGCTTGTTTCAAACCATAGAGTGACTTTTGTAGTTTGCAAGCCATATCCTTGTTGTTGTCATCAACAAATCCCTTCTGTTGTTCTATGTAGACTTCCTCTTCCTATATACCATTCAGAAAAGTAGACTTTACATCCATTTGGTAGACTTTAAAAACTTTGTAAGAAGCATTTGCAAGTAGAGTTCTTACTCCTTCCATCCTTGCAACAAGGGTAAATGTTTCTCCATAGTCCAGCCCTTCTTCTTGAGCATAGCCTTTACAGACTAGTCTAGCCTTATTTCTTGTGATCTCACCATTCTCATCTAGCTTGTTCCTAAATACCCACTTGGTACCAATCACATTCCTATTAGTTGTTCTTCTCTATCTGATCAATGTCCTCTTCCATAGCTTTGCACCAATCATCATCTTGTAGTGCAGCTTTTACTATTTTGGGTTCAATCTTTCTTACTAGACATGATTCATTTCTTAGTCTATTCCTTTTCATTGGTCTGGCTTCCTTATCACCAATGATTTGTTCAGAAGGGTGATGTCTTCTCATATACTTGGATATCCTTGATTCTATCCTTCTTTCCATGTTTGGTCTTTCAATTTCAGAGTCATTGTGCACATCTCTTTAAGGTAGTTCAGCATCTCTTTCATGTGTACTGATTTCAAAGTTAGAATGTGCATTATTTTCATTTTGCAACTCAACTTCTGAATGCAACTTAATATTCACTAGTTGTGAGTCAGTTGATACTAAAACTTGTTGTTGATTTCCAATTTGATTGGCAACTTCTTCTTCAATAGGCATTCCTTCATAGAAATATACAAAAGATCTATACTCTTCTGGTTTCTTAATGGATTCATCAACTTGAACTTCTATATGCTCATCAAATTTTACATTTGCACTATCCACAATTTTGTTAGTGTTAGTATTTAAACACTTATATGCTTTAATTTTAGTGGAGTATCCAAGGAATATACCTTCATCACCCTTTGCATCAAACTTACCATTTCTAGAATCTTTAAGAATATAACACTTACAATCAAACACTTTGAAATGTTTTACATTGGGTGTGTGACCATACCATAATTCAAAAGGTGTTGCATTTGTACCTTTCTTGATTTGTACTCAACTCAAGGTGTAGACAGTTGTACTTATAACTTCTCTCCAGTACTTTAGAGAAACATTCCTCTACACCATTAATATTTTGGCACAATCTATCACTAATCCATTCCTCCTTTCTACAATTCTATTCTGTGGGGAACTCTACGTGCTAATATTTGTCTCTTAATTCTTTTATCATTGCAAAATGTCTCAAATTATTTTCATGTGAACTCTCCTCCTCTATCAGATCTTAGGTACTTTAGACTCTTCCCTATTTCCTTCTCAACCCTAGCCAAATACCACTTAAATATTTGAAATGCATCATATTTTTGCTTTAAGAACATGATAGTCATCATCCTAGAGTAGTCATCAACAAACAACATTATATATCTATCTCCTTTGCAACTTTGCACTTCTATTAGGCCATATAAATCAGTGTGGACTAACACTAGTACTTCTTTGAGTGTAGGTTTTTCTTTTGAAACTTGACTTGGTCATCTTTCCTAGCTGACACTATTTGCACATTGTATTTTAAGGATTTTTCAATTTGGGCAAACCTCTTACTTTATTCATTTTGTTGATGTTGACATGACATAGCCTTTTGTCCCATAGCCACACATCATCAATTCTTACAATAAGATAGGCTACATCCTCCATATCTAGGTAAAATAGATTACTCCTATTTTGGTCTCATCTTCCTATTAGATTTCCATTAATGTCATGGATTTTGGCAGTTTTGTTTCCAAATTCTACTTCGCATCCAACAATTCTTAACTGTGACACACTCAGCAGATTGTAGTTCAATCTTTCAACATAATATGCACTATCACATGAAATAATCTTTCTAAGCTTAATGGAACCTTTTCCTTTGATTAGACATGGAGCATTATTTCCAAATCTAACACTATTTCCATCATACTGAGTTAAGGTAACAAACTTACTTTTTTCTCCTGTAATGTGATGTGAGCACCCATTGTTTATGATACACCTATCATTCTTGTTTACATAGGTTACCAGTGTTGTTGCCTCATATTCTTTTGACTCATCCTTCATGGCTACATAGACTACCTCATCATCATTTTCATTAGAATTCTCTTCTTCAACAATGTAGCACTTTTTGCCTTTGTCTTTGTAATCTCTACTATCATCTTCTCTTCTATTTTTGTACTTGTTGCCTTCTTTATAGTTCTTGTTCTATGTGTACCTTGTAGTAATATGTCCTACTTCATTTCAATTAAAGTAAATGATAGGTAGCCTACCTTTGAATTTGCCTTTGCCTCTATGAAATCTTTTGGCTAGCAATGCTTCCAATTGTTCCACATCTTCTTCATTAGTGCTACTGTCACTAGATGCATATTTTAACTTTCTTTTCTTATTCTTTAGTTTCACCTCTTCAGTGTCTTTCAATAATAGCTTGGCCTTGAAAGTAGATTCAAGATTCTCAAGTTTGTAATTATCAAAATTGGATAACTCAAATGCAGCAAGTCTTCCCACTATACCTTCAAGAGTTAGTTTGTTTCGTGGTATGCATCTCAACTCTTGGATGGCTGATACTCTAATAGCATAGATGGGGAGTAAGGTTCTTAAGACTTTGCTAATCATAGTTTCATTATCTAAATGACCAACCAAACTTCTTATTACACTTACTACTTCCTTTATTCTAGAGGCATATTGGGAAATGTTCTCACCTTCCTCTATTCTCATGTCATCAAATTTTACTCTAAGGCATTCTCTTTTTGCCCTTTGGACATTCTGATCTCCTCCATAAATATTTGACAAGGCTTTCTACATCTTGAATGCAAAAGTACATCCCTTGATGTATCAAATTTAGCATTGCTAAGACCAGAGCCAATCTTTAGCATTGCCTTATTATGCTCCTTATTTTTCTTCATATCTTCTGTAGTAGGGACACTAGCTAGATCAACATGTTTCGCTTCTATTGAGTTTTCTCCATAATCACCTATTGATACAAGTTGTAGCTTCATTAAACTTTTCCATCCAATGAAGTTATCTCTGCTGAGCTTGGGAACTTCTCTCTTAAATATCTTGATCTTTCTACTTCTAGTACCTTTAAACCAAATCAGTAGATGACTCTTATACCAATTTTTAAAAATGCTTTAGAATAATTGAGAGGGGGGTGAATTAGATATTCAAGGTCCAAATGTCCTAATAAAAATATTTCACTAAGTATAGTGAGCCCATTTAAACTAACCATGCATCCAAGTTAAACATTCTTCTTAGCAAGTTACTGATAAATCAACATGTAGGAATAAGACATGAAAGATCAACACATAACACAGTGATTTACATGGAAACCCAATTTGAGAAAAACCACTAGTAACATGCTACTCCTTTCTCACTCTTCTAAAGTGATGCCCTCTGAAAGGCTTGCCCTGTTAAAGGCTACAAAACACACTATTAAATGTGACCCAGTTAAGGGATTTCAACCACCTTGTTAGAAGTGAGCTTGGTTAAAGGACTTTAGAACATTCACTTGGAATGTCACCTTGTTAAAGGATTTACAAAATAGCTATTAAACCAACCTAAGTCCATAGGATTTTTCCCTAACTGATACAATTGCTAGAGAGTAACAATAAGGGCTTTTGATGTAATACAACTCACAACATAACTTACAGATTTTATATCTCAATATAGTTCACAAATTTTCCTAGCTTTTAGTCTCTGCAACTTTGACAACTTGTCCTCCTTTCAACCTTTGTCTCCTTGAGTCTTCATGCTCGTTGTGCCAATGCAATGACCTCTGTGGTCACCCATTGAAGCAGAATCTCTATACTTTGTTCCTCCCTCTCGATGCTTTCTTCTTGACACTACACACTCTCTCCAATCTCTCTTTGCTTCTTGACTTGTAACTCCTTAAATAGAAGTTTGGAATAATTTTCCTACTCTAATCTTCGACTCTTATTTTGGGTTCGAATGGTTTAGGTAAGATATGATGTATCTTCCCCTTATCTTATTTCTTTTATAAACATAATGTAGAATCCACCTGTATTTGCCTAAAAATAGTTAACCTAGAATTTTGTGCCACCATCTCAACATTCTTATCTTCCATTTTGTTCAAAAAATTCAAGGTAACAAACTTGTCAGCTCAGATCTGGTGAATCTTTGACTTTTCAAATAATGTAGCAGCTCAGCACTATTGACTTTTAGATGCTCGACAAACATACTATGTTACTCGACACCTACTATTGATTCACTCGGCATCAACTAAGTTTTACTAATGCTTGACACCTATTACATTTTGTCTAGCTTGGTAGATGAACTTGCTTGGCACCTTCTACTTCACTTGGCACACACTAGATTTTGCATTTGTTGATCACTTACTGATAATCTTCTTAGCATGAACTAGCTTGTTCGACACCCACTAATGAATTTAGTCAAGCTTTGCAGACACTTTTTTTATAACTTCTTCTTTTAGAGTTTCTAAGTGTAGCCAACCTCTGTATCTTCATGTGTATTTATACATTATTTTACCATTGTCTTAACTAATCCCTTTACTTCATTACAAAATCATAACTCAACCTTTCCTTTAGGTGCTTTTGTTATATCTCATTGATTAAATCCTCTTCATCAATCAACTAAGTGATAGTACTTGGATCTTATAAGCAGTTGTCATCCCAGTAAATAGTAGGTTTGACATCAGTGACAAAACAATGATTGAAAATATTCTTTATCAACAATCTCCCTTCTCTAATAATGATCTTTTCAATTAGATTTCAACAATCTCCCTCTTTAGAATTGATGGCAAACTAAACTGATCAACCAAGTTATCAAAGTGCTAATAAGGTTAAAACAGTAAGTCAAATGCCAAAAAAAAAACTTTGTATCCAAAATTATTCATTCTATCAGCTACTTTGAATTTCTTATGACTCCCTCTAAATTCTATAAGTAACTCCCTCTTTCAAAGTAGTAGAGATATCTCTTATGCTGATACACTGTCTTCTCCTTTTTTTTTGTCCTACTCCCTCTCTAATCTTGTTATCCTGGTTGGTTCTTGTTTGTGTTGTTATCTCTTTCTTATCTGTTATTTCCCTTCTCCTTCCTTTCTACTATTTCTCCATTTACACATTTGATCTTGTAGATTTGATAAGTTTTTGCTATTTCTCCCTCTTTGACAACAATGCCAAAGACGTATTAGTTCAGTATCTTATCATGCAAGTATAGCATTTGTGGGAACTCCAATTTCTCCCTTTGTCACCTTATCTATGACTTGTTTGGATTTTTCATATTTTAATTTCTTTAGGCAATACCTAAAGTAAGTATCCTCTGCATCAATTTATATTATTTCAGCAATCAACTCATTTGATGAAGGGCAATGTCGTTGTTACTTAAATAGACTTGGATAGGGTTATTACCCCTAACTTACCTCTAAGATACTCAAACACATCTTTAGGTAATGGTTTTGTGAAGATGTCAGCAATTTGTTCCTTTGAGTTGACATATTCCTTCTTCACTTGTTTGTCTTCCACTAATTCTCTTACATAGTGATACTTAATTGCAATGTGCTTAGTTTTGGCATGCATCACAATATTCTTCAATATGTTGATGGCACTTGTGTTATCACAATAGAGTATCACAAGTTCAGTGATCTCTTCCTTCATACCTTTCAACAAGTGTTTTATCTATACAATATTAGTGCAGTTGATGGTAGCAAAAACATATTCAACTTCAACTATAGATTGTGAGGTACATCTTTTCTTTTTACTAGTCCAAGTGACTAGTCTTTTACCTAAGAAGATTGCTCCTCCACTAGTACCTTTTCTATCATCTATATTACCTCCCCAATCTACATCAATGTAGGCATTCAACTCAAACTTTTTAGTCCTCTTGTAGTATAAGCCAAAGTCTTTTTTTCCTTTTAGGTACCTCATTATTCTTTTTACTGCCATAAGATGATTTTCTCTTGGGTTTGCAAAAAATCTTGCCACTATTTCAATATATAATGCAATGTTTTGTCTACTATGTACAACATACTATAATTTTCCAATCATTGATCTATACATTGTCTGATTTACTTCAGCTATCTCATCATTCTTGGATAACTTATGTCCTTTTACTATTGGTGTATTGACTAATTTTGAATCCTTTAAACCAAATGTTTTGAGTATCTCCTTGATATATTTGGATTGGGTCACAAATATGCCATGTTTAAGTTGATATACTTGTAATCCAGTAAAGAATTTCATTTCTTCAAAAATTGACATCTCAAACTCATGTTTCATTTGATCAGCAAAATCTTTGCATAGTGTATCTTTTCCTTCAAATATTATATCATCAACAAAGATTTCAGATATCTGAATGTCTTTACCTTTTTCTAACTTGATATATAGGTTTTTGTTGTCATCTATTCTCTCAAATCCTATCTTCACAAGATATTTGTGAAGTCTCTCATACCAAGCCCTTGGCATTTGTTTCAAACCATAGAGTGCTTTGTGCAGTTTACAAACCATATCCTTATTGTTGTCATTAACAAATCCCTCTGGCTATTCTATGTAGACTTCCTCTTCTAGTATACCATTCAAAAAAGAAGACTTTACATCTATTTTGTAGACTTTAAAACCTTTGTAAGTAGCATATGCAAGTAGAGTTTTTACTCCTTCCATCCTTGCAACAGGAGAAAATGTTTCTCCATAGTCTAGTCCTTCTTCTTGAGCATAGCCTTTATAGACTAGTCTGGCCTTATTTCTTGTGATCTCACCATTCTCATCTAGCTTGTTCCTAAATACCCACTTGGTACCAATCACATTCTTATTAGCTATTCTTTGAGCTAAATTCCAAGTTTTGTTCTTTTCTATCTGATCAATTTTCTCTTCCATAGCTTTGCACCAATCATAATCATATAGTGCATCTTTCACTATTTTGGGTTCAATCTTGCTTAGCAGACATGATTATTTTCTTAGTCTATTCCTTGTCATTGGTCTAGCTTCCTTGTTAGCAATCATTTTTTCAGTAGGGTAATGTCTTCTCACATACTTGGATAGCCTTGGTTCTGTCCTTATCTCCATGTTTTGTCTTTCAATTTTAGAATCACTATGCACATCTCTTTTAGGTATCTTAACATCTCTTTCATGTTTACTAATTGTAGAGTTAGAATGTGCATTATTTTCATTCTGTAGCCCATCTTTTGAATGCAACTCGGCATTCACTAGTTGTGACTCAGCTGATACTGAAACTTGTTGTTGATTCTCAATTTGATTGGTAGCTTCTTCTTCAGTAGGCATTCCTTCATAGAAGTATACAAAAGATTTGTACCCTTTTGATTTCTTAATGGATTCATCAACTTGAATTTCTATATGCTCATCAAAGTTTAAATTTGCACTCTCCACAATTTTGTTAGTGTTAGTATTTAAACACTTATATGCTTTAGTTTTAGTGGAGTATCCAAGGAATATACCTTCATCACTCTTTGCATCAAACTTGCCATTTCTAGAATCTTTAAGAATATAAAACTTACAACCAAACACTTTGAAATGTTTTATATTGGGTGAGTGACCATACCATAGTTCAAAAGGTGTTCCATTCATACCTTTGTTGATTTGTACTCGATTTAGGGTGTAGATAACTATACTTACAACTTCTCTCTATTACATTAGAGCAACATTCTTCTCCATCATTAATGTTCTAGCACAATCTATCACTAATCTATTCCTCCTTTCTACAATTCCATTCTATAGGGGAATTCTAGGTGCTGATGTTTATCTCTTAATTCCTTTATAATTGCAAAATATCTCAAATTCTTTTCAAGTGAACTCTCCTCCTCTATCATATTTTAGGCACTTCAGACTCTTCTCTATTTCCTTCTCAACCCCAACCAAATACCACTTAAACATTTGAAATGAATCAGATTTTTTCTTTAAGAACATGATAGTCATTATCCTAGAGTAGTCATCAACAAACAACATTATATATCTATCTCTTTTGTAACTTTGCACTTCTATTGGGCCACATAAATTAGTATAGACTAACTCTAGTACTTCTTTGGAAGTGTATGTTTTGCTTTTGAAACTTGACTTGGTCATCTTTCCTAGCTGACACTATTTGCACATTGTATTGTTAGGCTTCTTCAATTTAGGCAAACCTCTGACTTTCTTCATTTTTCTGATGTTAATCATATTATCAAAGTTGACATGACATAGCCTTTTATGCCATAGCCATACATCATCAAATCTTACAATAAGATAGGCAGCATCTTCCATATCTAGGTAAAATAGATTACTCTTAATTTGGTCTCCTTTTCCTATCAGATTTCCATTAGTGTCATAGATTTTGGCAGTTTTGTTTCCAAATTCTACTTTACATCCTACATTGCTTAACTGTGACACACTCAATAGATTGTAGTTCAATCCTTCAACATAATATGCATGATCACATGAAATTTTCTTTGTAAGCTTAATGGAACCTTTTCCTTTGACTAAACATGGAGCATCATTTCCAAATCTAACAATATTTCCATAATACTGAGTTAAGGTAACAAGCTTACTTTTGTCTCTTGTCATGTGATTTAAGTACCCACTATCTATGATCAACCTATCATTCTTGTTTACACAGATTACCACTGTCGTTGCCTCATCTTTGTCTAACTCATCCTTCATGACTACATAGACTACCTCATCATCATCTTCATTAGAATTCTCTTCTTCAAAAATGTAGCACTTTTTGCCTTTGTCTTTGCAATCTCTACTATCATCTTTTCTTCTATTCTTGTACTTGTTGCCTTCTGTGTAGTTCTTTTTCTATGTGGACCTTGTAGCAATATGTCCTACTTTATTGCAACTAAAACAAATGATAGGCAACTTACCTATGAATTTACCTTTCCCTCTGTGAAATCTTCTAGCTAAAAATGCATCCAATTGTTCCACATCTTCTTCATCTATGTTACTGTCATTGGATGCATATTTTATCTTTCTTTTAATCTTCTTTGGTTTCATCTCTTCAGTGTCTTTCGATAATATCTTGGACTTGAAAGTAGATTCAACATTCTCAAGTTTGAAGTTATCAAAATTGGATAACTCAAATGCAGTAAGTCTTCCCACTATACCTTCAAGAGTTAGTTTGTTTCCTGGTATGCATCTCAACTCTTTGATGGCTGATACTATAATAGCATAGTTGGGAAGCAAGGTTCTTAAGACTTTTCTAATCATAGTTTGATCATCTAAATGACCAGCCAAACTTCTTGTTGCACTTACTACTTCCTTTATTCTAGGGGCATATTAGGCAATGTTCTCAACTTCCTCCATTCTCATGTCATCAAATTTTCCTCTAAGGCTTTCTCTTTTTTCCCTTTGGACACTCTAATCTCCTCCATAAATATTTGACAAGGCTTCCCACATCTTGAATGCAGAGGTACATCCCTTGATGTCATCAAATTTAGTAAAGCTGAGAGTAGAGGCAATCTCCAGAATTGCCTGATTGTGCTTTTTTTTTCTTCATATCTTCTGCAGTAGTGATAATCGTTGGATCAACATGTTTCATTTCTATTGAGTTTTTTGCATGATCATCGATTGATCCAAGTTGCAGCTTCATTAAAATTTTCCATGTAGTGAAGTTATCTATGTTGAGCTTGGAAACTTCTATCTTAGACATCTTGATCTTTCTACTTCTAGTACCTTTAGACCAAATAAACAATTGGCTCTTATACCAATTTTTAGAAATGCTTTCTAATAACTAAGAGGGGAAGTGAATCAGTTATTCAAGGTCCAAATGTCCTAATAAAAAAATTTCACTAAGAATAGTAAGCCCATTTAAACTAACCACGCATCCAAGCTAAACATTCTTCTTAGCAAGTTACTGATAAATCAACATGTAGGAATAAGACATGAAAGATCAACACACAACACAGTGATTAACGTGGAAACCCAATTTGACAAAACTACTAGTAACATGCTTCTCCTTTCTGACTCTTCTAAAGTGATGCCCTATAAAAGGCCTACCCTGTTAAAGGCTACAAAACACATTGTTAAATGTGACCTAGTTAAGGGATTTCAACCACCCTATAAGAAGTGGGCCTAGTTAAAGGAGTTTAGAACATTCACTTGGAATGCCACCCTATCAAAGGATTTACAAAATGGTTGTTAAATCAACCTAAGTCTATAGGTTTTTTCTCTAACTAATACAATTTCTAGACAGTAACAATAAGGACTATTGATCTAATGCAACTCACAACACAACTTGCAGATTTTAGATCTGAATTCAGTTCACAAATTTTCTTGGGTTTTAGTCTCTGCAAATTTGACAACTTGTCCTTCTTTCAAGCTTTGTCTCCTTGTGTATTCATGCTCGTTGTCCAAATTCAATCCCTTTTGTGGTCACCTATTGAAGCAGAGTCTTTGTACTCTATTCCTCCCTCTTGATGTCTTCTTCTTAACACCACATACTCTCTCCAATCTCTCTTTACTTCTTGACCTATAATTCCTTAAGTAGAATTTTGGAATAGTTTTCTCACTATATTCTTCTCACTCTTATTTTGGGTTCAAATGGTTTAGGTAAGATATGATGTATCTTCCCCTTATCTTGTTTCTTCTAGAAACATCATGTAGAATCCACCTGTATTGGCCTAAAAACTGTTAACCTAGAATTCTATGCCTCTAACTCAACATTCTTATCTTCCATTCAGTTCACAAAATTCAAGGTAACAAACTTGTTGGCTTAGATTTGGTGAGTCTTTGACTTTTCAAATAATGCAACAGCTTAACACTAGTGACTTTTTGATGCTTGGCACATACTGTGTTACTCGACACCTACTATGGATTCACTTGACATCAACCAAGTTTTATTGATGCTCAGAACCTATTACATTTTGTCTAGTTTAGCACCTGAACTTGCTCGGCACCTTCTGTTTCACTTAGCACACACTAGGTTTTCCATTTTCTTGACACTTGCTGATAATCTTCTTGGCATGAACTAGCTTGCTTGGCACCCAGTAATGAATTTAGTCAAGCTTTGCAAATAGTTTAGTTATAAATTATTCTTCTAGAGTTTCTAAGTGTAGCCAACCTCTGTATCTTCAAGTGTGTTATCAATACATAATTTTACCATTGTCTTAACTGATCCTTGTGCTTCATTACAATATCATTTAACTCAACATTTCCTTTACGTGTTTTTGTTACATCTTATTGATTAAATCCTCTTCATCAATCAACTAAGTGATAGTACTTGGATCTTATAAGCAATTGTTATTCCAAGAAATAGTAGGTTTGACATCAGTGACAAAATAATGATTGAAAACATTCTTTATCAACAGTCTCCCTTCTCTAATAATGATCTTTTCAACTAGAGTTGAACATACTCTTCACCTCAACACTTTTTTTTTCACCCTTTCGCTCAAGTTCACCAATCATCAGAATCAACAACTGCCTCAACCTTTTTAGGTTGGCCCTTGTGCCTCGTTAAATAGGTGATTCTAATCCTTTTCCTCTTAAACATCACTATTTTAGGTTATATTCATTGAATCCTTGCATTATTTTTTCTCCTCTTTTCTCTTCTATAAACTTCTCCAAACTAATCCTTGAATTCATGCACAAAAATGCTAGAGCATGGTTTCCCCTGAATTGTATGCTCTAGGTCATCCATCCTTATCTTCAACACACTTTCCATATTTCAAGAATTCAATTGTGTTAGCTAGAAATCAAGATTTCCTTTGAAAATTTCAAATGTTTTCACTTGCCCAACACTAGGTTTAGACACTCAATAATCATTGAATTAATGAGTCAATACTAATTGTTTTGTCCAACATACTTTCTGAGACTTAATCGATATTAATTTTAGGTCAATACTATTTTTTTTTCATCTTATACTATCACTCAATCAACTCTAGCATCACTCAGCATAGACTTCTAGTTCCTTAATATTCTTCTCTTCTACTCGGTCAAGCCTATGCCTTTGGTCTTCTATTGATCACTTCTTCTAGGCTTCAATACAACTATATTATTTACTTAGGTTGTGATTAATCAATCACATTATCTTTTCAAGGTCCAACTAATCAAGTACCCATTATAGTTCCTCATATCTTAACCTTTCCTCTAGGTCCTTTCATTTTGTCTTCTTCTCAAATCCTATTCATCAATCATCTTGATATGGAACTTTTGCTCAAATAAAAATCATCTTAGTAATAAGGATTTACATCAATGAAAACATAATAATTATTCTAATTGTAGTTTCCAACAATCTCTCTCTTTGGCATTGATGGCATCACCTCTAGTTTCCATGCAATCCAAACAATCCAATTTCTTCGAGAGATACTCCCTCTATGTTCAATATCAAACCTTCATTAATATCCTTAGTTTCATTCTAATTTTCACCTTAGGGTCTAACAATCTCCCTTTTTTTCTATATTTTGATTCTTATATGCAACACATAGACTCCCTCTATCATATTAGATCATAAAATCAATTAGCACTTTCTTGTATTATTGGCAAGATCATTTAGTGATTTGTCATGATTAATACATTCTTCCTCATTGCAACATAATTATCTGTTTATATCTTAACTCTTCATGGATATCTCCCTCTTCATATGGTAATTTTATATTATCTCCCTCTTTGATAATAATGCTAAAGACACTTCAACTTTCTCATACATCTTTACCATGTAGATATCTTCATGTTAGTACTTATGAATCTTATTCACCATCTGTTATATGTTCTTATGAGTAATACAACATTCTTTTCTTCTCACTTCACCACTTTAAGAAGCACCTAAAGTATGACTTCCTGCATCAACTTGTAAGATATTTTGATCAACACATTTGATGCAAAGCTCCATCTTAGCTCAAGTAGTCTTAGCTAGGGGCATCACTACTAATTTACCTCTCAAATACTTATGTGCATCCTTAGGTAAAGCCTTAGCGAAAATATTAGCTATTTTCTCCTTGATTTTCACATATTCCAATCTCACTTCTTTATCTTGAACCAACTCTCTCAAGTAATGAGACTTGATAACAACATGCTTGTTCTTTGTCTACATTACAGGGTTTATTGATATATTTATAGCACTTGTGTTATCACAATAGATAATAATAGGATCGGTGATATCTTCCTTCATTCCTTTCAATAGTTGCTTGATCCTTACAATGTTTGAACAATTCACTCTTGCAGCTACATATTTAGCTTTTATTGTTGGTTATGAAATACAATTATGCTTCTTTCTTATCCAAGAAACTAGTCTCTTTCCTAGAAAGAGAGTTTCACCACTTGTACTTTTTATGTCATCAACATTGCCTGTCCAATCCATATCTTTGTATGCTTTCAATTTAAATTTGTCATTCTTCTTGTAGTATAGGCCTTAGTCATCTATTCCTTTTAGATATCTGGGTATCCTTTTCACTACCATCACATGATTCTCTTTAGGATTTGTAGAAAATATTGCAATAATTCCAACTGCTAGTACAATATTAGGTTTGTTTTGAATAGCATATTCTAGTTTTTCAGTCATTGACCTATATAATGTTTGGTTCACATCAGTAGAAACGTCAATCTTAGATAGCCTATGTCCTATAGCTATAGGTGTAATGACCTGTCTCGAGTCTTCCATCCTAGAAAAATTAGTATCTCCATGGTATATTTTGATTGAGTGATGTAGACACCTTGCTTCATCTGATATACTTGTAAACTAACAAAGAATTTAATATCCCCAAACATAGACATTTCAGATTCCTTCTACATCTCATCTGCAAATGATTTGCATAATGCATTGTGTCCTCCAAATATGATATCAGCAAAAATTATTTTATCTAATAGTATCCCTTTATCACCTTTAGTTTTCAATACAGATTATTGTTATCATTAGTTCTTGCAAAATCAATCTTTACCAAATAATTGTGTAGCCATTCATACCATACTCTAGGAGCTTATTTCAATTGATACATTTCTTTGTGCAATTTACATACCATGTTCCTTTTGTTGGGATAAACAAATCCTTCTGGTTGTTCAATGTAAACCTCTTCTTCTAGTATTCCATTTAGAAATACAAATTTGACATCCACTTGATAAACTTTAGATCCTTTAAAAAAATGAATAATCAAGTAATGTTCTAACTTCTTCCAATCTTGCAACTAGGAAAAATGTTTCCCCATAGTCAATACCTTCTTTTGCATATCATTTGCATACCAATCTAGCTTTGTTCCTTGTGACTTATCCTATTTCATTTAGTTTATTCTTGGAGACCCATTTGGTTCCAATAACAGGTTTATCCTTTGGTCTAGGTACCTGTGACTAGGATTTGATCTTCTCTATTTGTTCAATTTCCTCATGCATTGCTTGAATCCAATCTTTATTTGTCAAAGAATCCTTTATGGATTTTGGTTCAAACTCACAAAGTAAACATGTATCATTTCTCAATCTTTTCCTTATCATAACTTGAGAGTCTTTTTTTGTAATAATTTATTCAAGTGCATGGTGTCTTCTCACATACTTTTATAGTGTAGGTTCTTTTCTTCTTTCTTCTTGTTTAGGATCATCTTAAAAATTAATCTCAAGCTCATTTTGTATTTTTTCTTCTTCTTGTGGTTGCTTGGAATTGGCTTCCTAGTGTTCAACATCTTCTTTTTGTATCTTGGCATCATTCTAGTGACCTTTGACAAAAACAATTTGTTGGTGCAACTCGACATTCTCAACCTTTTATTTCTTGTTAGCCTACTTCTTTGGCTCAAGTAAGGTGCAGGGAACACATTTATTGACATATATGAATGTGTTGTGGTCTTTATGTTTTTTCTTACATTCAACTTCATTTCTTTCTGCATATTCATAAACTTTCACATTTGCACTTTCCACGAGTTTTTTAGTGTTAGAATTTAAACACTTATAAGCTTTGCTCTTAGTAGAATATATTAAGAATATACCTTCACCACTTTTAGCATCATGTTTTCCATTTCTATTATCCTTCAATACATAAAATTTTCTTCCAAAGACTAAAAAATATTTCACATTAGGTGCATACCCATACCATAACTCAAAGGGTGCAATGTGTGTACCTTTCTTGACTTGTACTTGGTTCAAAGCATAGATTGTTGTACTTATAGCTTATCCCTAGTATTTATGTGACACATTCTTCTCCATCATCAGTATTCTAGCACAATCCATTATTGGTTTGTTCCTCCTTTCATATATTTCATTTTGTGGAGGGGTCTTAGGTGTTGACATCTACCTTTTGATTCCTCTATCATTGCAGAACATGTTGAATTCATTAGAGATAAACTCTCCTCCTCTATCAGATCTCAAGCACTTCATACTTTTACCTATTTCCTTTTCAACTCTTTCCAAATACCATTTAAACAATTAAAAAGAATCAATTTTTTCTTTAAAAAATACCATAGTCATCATCCTAGAGTAGTCATCAACAAATGGAATGAAATATTTATCTCCACAATAGCTTTATGCTCCAATAGGTCCACAAAGGTTAGTTTGAACCAATTCCAAAATATCATTAAATGAATATGTCTTGCTTTTGAAACTAGACTTTTTCATTTTTCTTATTTGACATTTTTTACACATAGCATTATCCAATTTCTTCAATGTTGGTAATCCACTTACTCTTTTCATTTTACTAATGCTTACCAAATTATCAAAGTTCACATGACACAACCTCCTATTCCATAACCATATATCATCATATTGTGCAAAAAAGAATGTCTCATTAGATAAATCAAGATAGAACAAGTTACCTCTTTTTTGTTCTCCACTTCCAATTAGTTCTGTAGTAGCATCAAATATATTAGCCTTCCTATGATGAAATTCAACTCTATACCTTGATTTGTTCAACTATGAAACGCTCAAAAAAAATTATAAAATATTTCAACCCAATAAACATTGTCACACTTGATCTTATCAGTCAATTTTATTGATCATTTACCTTTTACAAGACATGGTGCATCATTACCATACATAAAATGGCTATGTTTGTATTGTTCCATGGTTGCAAACTTACTTTTATCACTAGTCATGTGATGTGAGCAACCATTATCAATTATCTCATTATGACCTTTACTCACATATGAAATTAATTCATTATTTTCATCTTCATTTGAATCTTCTTTCATAGAAACATAAACAAATTCTTCTTCATTACTATTAGACTCATTGTTAGTTGCTTCTTCAGAAATATAACAAGATTTCTTACTTTTTCCTTTGTAGTCCTTTTTTCTAATATATTGTCTCTATCATCTCTTCTGCATTTGCACTTTATTTCCCTTCTCTCATCCCTATCTTCTCTATCAGGACATCTTGTAGCAATATGACCAACTTTGTGACATGAAAAACATACTATAGGAAGTTTACCTTTGAATTTTTCTTTGCCTCTTGGAAGTCTTCTAGCCATTAATGCTTCAAGCTTATCAAGATTATCATCAAAGATATCATTGCCACTATTCACACACTTTCCTTTTCCTTTCTTATTAAGAACCAACTGAGATTTGAAAGTAGACTCAATAGTAGTAGGGGTAAAATTATCAAGGTTTGATAATTCAAAAGAACTAAGCCTAGTAACTAATCATTCCAAAGTTAGATTGTTACTAGGGATACATCTCAATTCTTGTATTGCATAGACTTTAATATCATAAATAGGAAGTAGGTTTCTTTTTACCTTGTTGATCATAGTTTCATCATCAATCTTTCAATTAGATCCTCTTATAACATTCACCACTTCTTTGACTCATCCATAGTATTGAGAAATGGTTTCACCTTCTGTTATTCTCATTTCATTAAAATTACCCCTCAAACTTTTTTATTTTTCTCTCAAAACATTTTCTCTCCTCCATAGATAGTCTCTAGTGTATCCCATATTTAATTAGGATTATTTCACTCCTTCATGTTATAAAACTTGGTATACCTTATGCCTGATGCAATCTCCAACATTGTGTGATTGTGTTCTTACTTCTCTTTCATCTGTTGAGCTGTCAAAGGTCTTGGTATCTCTACATATGCATTTTCCACATAATACACTGCCCCTTCTCCAATTCCTCCCATATGAAACTTCATCAAACTTTTCCATGTAGGGAAGTCTCCTTGTTCAATCTTTGCACCTCATTTTTGTACATCTTGATCTTTATCTTCAAGCACCTTCAAACTTTTCTCTACAAGCACCAGCCCTCTGATACCAATTGTTAGAATGATTTAGAATAACTGAGCAAGGGGGTGAATTATTTATCCCCAGGTCCAAGTGTACTGATTAAAATTTTAATCACTTCAAATATTTCATATCCAAACATTTAGTAGCTTAGTATCTATAGCAAATAATTAATAACATAATTTTTTTGTCCACTCTCCTAATAGTAATAAACTTGTAGAATGTAAAACATTAATAGCAAATTATCTCAAATTATATCCACACAAGTATGAAACTAGGATGTATCATGGAAACCCAATTTGGAAATAACCACCACTAACATGTCACCAATTTTTCACTCTTTTGAAGTAACACTAGTACATTTTGACTTATTTTTTTATGAAAAGTGGTCAAATTTTTGTCTCATGTTGGTTGAATTTTTGACAAACTTTTTTGTTGCTATTTTTGTCATCAAAAATTCCACCATTTTTTTCTTTGGTCACAATTTTGACAAAATTATCAATGATCACTATATGTTATAGTGATAAGCATCCTTTCTGCTCACTAAAAACACTCATCACCAAGACTTATAGCAATATCTCCTCGAGAGTTTTCTATATTCTATAGCGATAAGCCTCCTTTATCGATCACCAAACAAACTCATCCTAATGACTTATACTGATATCTCCTCCATTTTTATCACCAAAAATACTCATCACTATGAATTATAATAATATCTCCTCATTTTTTATAGAAGAGTTCTCTATATTCTATAGTGATATCTCCTCCTTTTTTGTCACGGAAAACACTCATCACCATGACTTATAGCAATACAACATCTCTATTGCTCATCATTGTAATAATTATACTTTTTTTTGTTTGTCGATGATTTCTATATGTTATAGTAATAAGCCTCCTTTATTTCTCATCATTATATTATTTTTGTAGTTTCTTCACATAGTGATAAAAGGGATCACTGTATGTCATAAGGATATACTTTCCTCATTGCTCATCGCTATGTCAAGATTAGGCCTTCTTTGTATAGCAATAGAAAAAAAAAAATATTCTATAGCAATATCTCCTCCTTTTTTATCACCAAAAACACTCATTGGCATGACTTATAATGATACAACATCTCTATCACTCATCGTTGTAATGATTATATGCAGTGAAAACACAAAAAAGATATGGCACTCAATAATAAAGTGAGGAGATTGCCATGAGATAAAGTAATTATCACTAATCAAAATGACAAGGTTTTAGCTTTGGCAATTAGCAATGAGATGGAAGTTGTCACTGTGATATGTAGCAATTATCAATGATCAAAGAGTGAATAGATGTGCTTTGGCAATAAGCAATGAAACTTCATGATCACTATAGTTTATAGCAATAGATGGATGTATTATAAAAGAGCTATCATTGTGATTTATAGAAATAAGTTGAAATTGAACATGGTTTGTATTTTGTACAATGGAGATATAGCAATTATCGCTAATCGAAATGACAAGGTTTCATCTTTGGTGATTAGTGATGAGATCACTATGAGATATAGTAATTATCACTAATTGGAATGACAAGGTTTTAGCTTTGGTGATTAGCAAAGAGATGGAAGTTATCACTATGATATGTAGTGATTATCAATGATTGAAGAGTGAGTAGATGTGCTCTGGCGATTAGTGATGAAGCTTGGTGATTGCTAGAGACCATAGAGATGGGTTGATATATTATAAAAGAGGTATCTCTATGAGTTATAGAAATAAGTTGAAATTGATCATGGATCACATTTTATGCAATGATGAGTGATGGAAGTGTTGACATTGCTATAGCAATCGATATGAAATCAAAAATAGTTCACTATTTGTAGGATTAAGATATAGCAATTGAAGGGAGACATGTTTTTTTTGCTAAGAGCTACAATGATCAAATGTTTGAATATATTTTATAAGGCATGGAGATAATTGCGTGGATTTACTTCTCATAGTCAATTCATTTGTTACAATGATAAAAAAAAGGCTTTATGTTTCAATTCATGTGAGAGAGTAAATGCACATATGTAGTATGTTTGGTAATAAAAAGGAAATCATTATTGGTTTTTGTTCACAAAATTTTAGAAGGAAACTATAAAAGTATTGTTTGACATCCAAATTTAACACAGAATTATACTAGATGAAGTTTTTAGAAGGTATCATGGATGGTTCTAGTTTAAAATAGAAGAGGAAAACAAAGAAAGTTAAATTGTATAGAGCTAAGAAGAAGCAGAAGACAAACAATGAAGTGCCACCTAGAAAATTGAATGAAGATCTTATTGAGTAGATGGATTTTGCAGAGAAGATAGAGTGGTAAGAATGTAGAATTTTGTAATTGGGAATAGGAAGCTAAGAAGTATTGAAGGTTACTGGTGTTAGATTGCAAGTAGGATGAGTCTTCGAGAATATTTTTGGGTTTTTAATAGAATAGTAATGGTGCAAGATATAATGTGAAAAATTGTAGACATGTTTGGTAAGATACAACTAGTAATAGCATTTGGAGTTGGAATGAGATGAAGGACAACAATGAAGGTATTCCAATGTCATTGGATTGGACAGTGAGGAAGATTTGATCAGGAAAGAAAGTAGATAATATGTCTTATGTAAAATAGAAATGGAAGATAGAAATGTAATGATGATGTAAATATAAAATAGTGATAAAAGGGATCACTCTATGTCATAGCAATATAATTTCCTCATTGCTCATCACTATGTCAAGATTAGGCCTTCTTTGTATAGTGATAGAAGAGTTCACTATATTCTATAGCAATATCTCCTCCTTTTTTATCACCAAAAACACTCATCACCATCACTTATAGTGATACAAAATCTCTATCATTCATCACTATAATGATTATATTTTTTTCCATTTTCTGATGATCGTTATATGTTATAGCAATAAGCCTCCTTTATTTCTCATCACTATATTTTTTTTGCAATTTCTTCACATAGTGATTAAAGGGACCACTATATGTCATAGCAATATACTTTCCTTATCACTCATCACTATGTCAAGATTAGGCCTTCTCCATACAGTGATAGAAGAGTTTTCTATATTCTATAGTGATATAGCACCCAAAATCTCTTTTGACCATATTGTGATACCTATAGTGTATCCTCACTCATGAAGCCTAATCACTATAACTATAGTGGTATATGAAACATTGAATGAAGAAACAACAGTTCTATTGATTGAATTTTATGGCTTGCCTATGCAAAATAAATCTCATTAATGGTTAAATGAAATGTTGAGTGATAGATTCCAATGCTTATTTGATGGTTCAAGTGAGGTAGGTCATCAAAAAAATATACAAAGAAGTGAAGGCAGGGTTTCATAGCATCCACTAAATGGAATTGGTGTGGCCAATACTTACATGATTTCTAAACACAACATCAAGGTGAGTTACGCCATCCACCCCTAAAGATATAACAATAAAACTAAACCTAGTGTTTCATATGAGCCCACCAATGTTTTTTTGAATGAGGGCTACAATGTTCATGCCTTTGGCACTTCGGTTAATGTGACCTATACAAGGCAGCAAAATGTGACCTGTACAAGGCAACAATGGTTTGAAACATAGCTACTTGCACATTTGTTGGTTCACTTAATGTTATCAAGAGAGATTTTATTCAAACATATTAAGGAGGAAAAACAAAGAAATCATATCTATCTATCTATATATATATATATATAAGCTAGAAAATTTGAGGAGAATTATCAATTACATATTTGAACAATTCAAATAGGAAAGGCTTCATAACCTAGCACACATTTAGTGAAGAGTGTACATGACCCATCTATGACTAGAATAAGCATGCACTAGTACTGTGATATTATATCAAACAAATCATTAGTAGACCACTACAAAATATAGAGGTTTAACTAAAAAATAAAAATTGGATAAGTACTATCTTATACACATAAAAATATATCTAGAATAGAAACTTCATACTCTTGTCAACTCTCAATATTAAAATAGTGCTCAAAATAGATTATCTTAAATCATATCAAACTTGGGTGTGGATAACATTATCTATTACCTTCCTTTATCAATGTATAAGGTATTTATTAATAAATTCTAGTGTAAAGGAGTTCAAATTTGAATAAAACCAAGGGTGCAGACTTGGGTGTGGATAATATTATCTATTACCTTCCTCTATCAACATATAAGGTGTTTATTAATAAATTATAGTTTAAAGGAGTTCAAATTTGAATAAACCAAGGGTGAACTAGAAAATTTCTATAACCATTTATATAATTTTATATAACCTTTAGAAATTATTGATTTCTCACAACCTTGGATCTTTTAGATCTTTTAGATTGAGGGCAGAATTTAAGTTATTCTACAGGGGACATTACAGCAAATGCATGCTACCAATTTCCTTCTACATGTAAGGATGATTAGACTTAAATCATAGGAACAAAACTACAAGAAGTATCCTACCATACCCAGGTTATTCAATGTGTTATTCACTATGATGTGGACTAGAGCCTAATACTCTATGATGCCTATTCACTTGTTGTTGTCAGCAGTTTTTCTATCGCTATCTTTTTCAAACGTGATTCCTAGAAAACATGATTGGTGTATACATTGACTTGTCTATCTTTTATACAAAGTTGTTGATATAAAAGGAATTAATATCATAATGTTGTAGGAAACTAAAGAGAAAAAAAATGTCTCAGTATATATCCACATTTATAATTTATATTAATAATATAGTATTAAGGGATAAAATGCACCTATAGAGAGATATGCATATAGTTTTATCTTTTAACTAGACATTGAATTACCAATAGACTAAATACCTATTGTATTCTTGAGAATAATAAGATAGATACATTTTATATTAGGTAGTTATCTCAAGAGTTCAAGTATATTTGTACTACATCAAGAATCATTAATAACAAAAGGTCTTCTTACAAGCATTAGGCTCCATGGGTATCTTCACATACCCAACAGAGATATTAGAAAAGTTTAATAGAACTCTAAGCAAAGTATCTACAACTATCGCATGTACATGCACTTCATAGTATAGGGCACTCAGACCTGAAGTCATAGGAGTATTATCTTTGCATTCAACATCCATACAAGCATTCAAATCTAGAACAAGGAAAGGGGAAGGTTTTTGGATTTAGATCATATTGTACTTTGTAGGGAGTATGTTTTAACATGAGACTTAAGAGATACACTAGCTATTAAGTAATTGAATAATACTAAAGTGTAAGTGTTTACCACCTCTCTTTGAGAATTTTCCTCCTTATAATCGAATATAAAAAGTAAGATTTTTAGTTAGTTATAAAAAAAATTCTTAAAAGCTATATGACATTACTTCACAATTAAGAAAATACTCAAAGAAAACAACTTATCATCTCAAAATTACATTTTAAACTATTGACATTTTATATATTGAAAGTAGAAAAATATTTTAACATGGATACAAAAAAAGAAGAGAATATATTTATATTTTAAAATGAAAAATCATGTCAAGCACATCAAGAAATACCTACAAGAGGCCTGCACAAGTAATATAGAAAACAATACTACATGTCTATCATCGAGAAAGGAACTACAAAAATGTTTACAAGGGGGAAACGACAATCAATTGTAACCATATTTGTCAACCAAATATTAGCCTCACCCCATTAATAGCATATATACCAATTGAACTGCACTGTAGAGAACAGACTACAAAAGATTATGAAGGTTTGTAGGTCAATTGTTAAAAATCAAAAAGGTGTTTGATGTTAACAAGAAACTACCTTTTCTTTTAGAGGACAACAAAATTTTATCAATTTACACACAAACCTAGGTTGCTATAAAACTGGAATTTATAAAAATAGACAAAGCATGCCTTTTCAAAAGAAAAATATAACTTGAATGACTACACGCTTAACATCAAGTAAATACTCATCAAGATGAGGCATTGCAACAAAAGTAATGAAAAACTAAGATCCATTGGTATCTACACCAAAATTTTCCATCGAAAGAATTCTAGGTCCCTCATATTTTAACCAAAAATTCTCATCTAAAAAGATACAAAAATCAATTAAAATGCTAACAATATGATTTTACATTCAAAGTGAAGTAATAAATTATAATAGAGTGGACAATGACAAACCTACAAACCTTCTGCCATAAATACCTTCTCCACCAATACTTGTATAAAAGGCAAGGCCCAGTCAACTAAAAATCATTGAATCCAAATATCCAAGCACCTTTTCTATGTATTATAAACAAAATAATATAGAATATGTTTCTACTCATTATCACAACACTATCAGATTGGCCTGAAATTAGGTACTTTCCAGACACTTTTACAAAGAAAATTGAAAACATGGTCAAGTAAAGTTGCACACACTAAACAATCATTTCTTCAACCATAATTATGTTAAAAATATGGCTCAATTAATTTCTTTAAAAAAATGCTCCAAAATCCTAGTAACATCTATAATATTAAAAAATGTATTGCCTGCTAAGTAGCATTATAGAAGTAGCTTTAATTTCATGCACAATGAACACAAAAAAAATATTTCCCATAGATGCTCAATAAATATTTTCATCATTTAAAAAAAAAATGAAGAGAATTAAACATATGTGTATGGAAAACAAGCATAAAGATTATATTTACCTTTTCATAATATTTTCATATATTGTTCTTAAAAATATGCTTTCAAAAAAAAAAAATCCCTAACGAACAAATTACCTTGGAAAAGAGGGGGAAACAAGATAATTTCATAATATATTATTTAGTATTAATATGTACAACTTGAAAACATATTATATTCATATTATATAGTCATATCTACAACCTAAAGAAAACAAGAAATAGCATATATTCACGGCACTCCAAAACTAGAGTAAAAATAGTTAGCTTAGAAACTAAAACTGATGGCCCTAGGTTCTACTCAAGCATCTACAACATAAGTGTGATCCCCTTTGAAAAGGAATTTGTATTAATTGTAACTGTTTCTAAACTATCTCTAATAAGACAAAAGATTGATTGTTTGTAAAATCTTTCCACAAAATAACAAATTTGAAGTGGAACCTTTGTTCCAACTCAAGTAAAGAAACTCAAGAGTTACACAGATCACTTACCAGTGTCCTTACAAAGGAAGGACAATAGTTGTAGTCATGTCAACTATTCTGAACTCTAGAAATAGGCACCCAATGAAATCATTTAGAATGACAATCTATTGTATGAACATTAAAGACAATAAAAATCACAAGACTAGAAATAACAGTGCACCAGATGCAATAGCTCTATCATCATAGAACAAACTTTGAGTTATAAATTGTACATGAAAGATTTAACATAGGTCATGTTGGGTTGTACTACTAAATTGCATCAAGTAAGACATTTTAGAATCATAGGTAGGAATTAATTTTTAGAGCATATTCTTCAAGCCCATTTTCCAACCCTACCACCCATCATCCTAATACTCCACATCTTCACTTTAGTCCACATGTCATTGCTATGTGAACTTTTTACTAACTAGGTACAATAGCTCTATCATCACAAACAAACTTTGAGTTACAAATTGTGTACATGAAAGATTTAACATAGGTCATGATGGGTTGTACAACTGAATTGCATTAAGTAAGACATTTTAGAATCATAGGTAGGAATTAATTTTTAGAACATATTCTTCAAGCTGATTTGCCAACCCCACCACTCATTATCCTAATACTCCACATATTCACTTTAGTCCACATGTCATTGCCACGTGAACTTAGTACAAGAAAGAGGTGGACAAAAGTGTTGCTAGAATACTAGTTTTCTCATACACTAAATAACCAAGTTGCCACAAGGTATAGGGCTACTAGTACAAGTATAGGTTTAGGGATGGGAGCACCAATCAAATTAAGGTGCACAAGAAAAAAATGAGAAGAATGATATATTATATATAAATGTGGTCACCAAAAAATGTAGGAATGGGAACCTATACACTAACCACCTTTCAATATTGGAGATTTTTAGAAACTAGGGAAGATAATTATAAGCAAACGTAGAAGAATAAAAATAATGGATACAATATGTAGTCACATGTATAATTTTGTTGTGCTCCATATATACATAATATTCATCTATACAAATAACATCATCATCTAAGCTATAGTTCATACTAATAAAGTGTTTAAAATATAAAGCTTTCACAAAGAGTCCAACATTTGTGTGCTAAAATTTTCAAAGTTGGAAATGTACCCCAATCTAGTAGTAACCATAAGTAGCAGATTCTATAGTTTATTCTATTGGGTTATGGCATTTTCATGTGTCTACTAAAACAAAAAAATATTTATGTGCTCCACAAAGTCTCATCTTGTGGAGGATGGTGATATAGGATAACATGCATAGGAGATGCCTGAGGTATACCTAAAAAATTTATAGAATACTAATTGAATAGGCTAATGGCATGAGAACAAAAGTGGTTATAGGGGACCAAAAGGTGAGAACTCAACAAAATGAAACATAGTTTCTTTAGAAACTATAAGATGAAAAAAATCATTCCCATCAGAATAAAAGATGATCCTTACATGAACTAATAGAGATTACTATGCATCACCATAATTCTTACAAACCACTAGTCACTAGGTGATATAGAGACCTACTTCATCTTGTGCTTGGATATGATGTTTATGATTGTTCACTAGCCAATTACAAGAAAATTTATCATTCTTGTGCTTGAATACTAACACAATATAATGGAATTTTCCACAGGGCCAGCAATACTACTTAACAAGACATGAAGCTCTGATATCATTAGTTGAATTTCAAATTCCAGTCTCCAAACATCAAAGCAATATTAACAGGGTAGTGGTTAGTTTATACCCAAATTCTAACATAAGAAAACTAAAATTGATTATAGTATTAAACATCTTTGAGAAAACAAAATAAGTTATAAACATCATCTTTGTGCATAGAAAACTCTTGTAAAACACATTCCATGAGCTCTTTTCTAGGCCATAGACTGAAAACATTAATTTTAATTTAAGTTACTTGATATCAAGACTACTTAATTAAATTAGATCATTTATCAAAGATAAATTATAATTAAAATTCTCATATCATAAATTTTTGTATTGTAAGAAAACATATAGATTAATAACATAATATATCAATGCTATCTAAATAATATAATATAATAAATATTAATATGGAATAAGAGTTAATAACAATAAAATCAAATTACCCAAACAAATTATAATAAATTATAATTGCCATGGACAAGAGGAAAACTAGCACCAACAATACTTCAAGGGCATGGTCTTTTCTCAGACTAATTGACGACAATATATACCATTACCAAAGAAATCTGCCTATTCCTATTTTAACATGCAAACATCATATTAGTATTGAAATGATAACTTGGTAGAAGAAAGCATATACCTAGATGGACAATGTCGTACCTCATACTTGCTAACAAGCACATATTGGAAGGAGATACAAGGGATATATTTAATATCAAAGAAAAAATTTTGAGATGAGAAATTTGATAGGATTCATTTTAATCATATTGACAATGATTAAAGACACTTTAGAAAATCAATTTAGATCTTGACAATAGAATTATTTATTCAAACATCTTTTATCAATATTATAGTGGCTAAATGAATGTTGACTAATCATTAAAAAATTAGCGAAGTGTAGAGATCATAATACATTATTGCATTATGTTGATCATAGGTAATGGTCAAGCATATATTAGAATTAGTTTTGTAAATGATAATAAGAGGGGGTATGATCTCTTAAGAAGAAAGAGAAACATCTATTGGATATATAAGAGTTGCAACACTTCAATAGAAAGAATATATATTATATAAGGAGTTAAATGCCAACAATTAGAAAAGGGGACAAAATCAACAAAAGTAAACTTCGACGATAAAAATATATATAGCTGAACATATAAATGAAGAAGAAATTATGGAATCAACATTAGGAACAACTGCAAAGCCTTCTCAACAATAGTAATTATATCCAGTTAGCTTTTCTTAAGATTAAAACAAAACCATCACATAAGAAGTAAGAAATAAGATGCACACCTACAATCTTGGTCTTCTTCAACACTTTATACCATTGAATAGTAATGGCTCTAAGCACCTAGTCAATAATCCCATCCCCTCACTCATTCCAAGTAGTAGAAGGAAATGTTATCAAGAAAGAGTCCATTGGAATTATGTTAAAAATTAGGCTCAGTTAATTTCTTTAACAAAATGCTCCAAATTCCTAGTAACATCTATAATATGGAAAATTATATTGCCTGCTAAGCAGCATTATAGAAGTGGCTTTAATTTTGTGCACAATTAGCACAAACAAAATACATCTTGTAGATGTTCAATAAATATTTTTATCGCTTACACAAAAATGAAGAGAATTAAACATACATGTCTAGAAAACAAGCATAAAGATTATATTTACCATTTCATAATCTTTTTAGATATTGTTCATGAACAAATTACCTTGGAAAAGAGGGGGAAACAAGATAATTACATAATATATTATTTAGTATTAATAAGTACAACTTGAAAACATATTATATTCATATTATATAACCATATCTACAACCTAAAGAAAACAATAAATAACATATATTCATGGCACTCCAAAACTAGATGAAAAATAATCAGCCCAGAAACTAAAACTAATGGCCTTGGGTTCTACTTAAGCATCTATAACATAAGTGTGATCCCCCTTAATAAGGAATTTGTATTAATTGTAATGGCTTCCAAACTATCTCTAATAAGAGAAAGATTAGTTATTTGTAAAATGTTTCCACAAGATAACAACTTGGAAGTGAAATCTTTGTTCCAACTCAGAATTAAGAAACTCAAGAGTTATAGAGATTGCTTACCGGTGTCCTTACAAAAGAAGGAAAATATTTGCAATCATGTCCACTATTTTGAATTCTAGAAATAGACACCAAATGAAATCATTCAGAATGACAATCTATTGTATGAATATTAAAGACAATAAAAATCACAAGACTATAAACACCATTGCACCAGATGCAATAGCTCTATCATCACCAAAAAAACCTTGAGTTACAAATTGTGTGCATGAAAGATTTAACACAAGTCATGATGGGTTGTACTACTGAATTGTATAAGTAAGACATTTTAGAATCATAGGTAGTAATTAATTTTTAGAGCATATTCTTCAAACCCATTTCCAATCCCACAACCCATCATCATAATACTCCACATCTTCACTTTATTCAACATGTCATTACCATGTGAACTTTGTATTGAAAAAGTGAACAAGAAAGACATGGACAAAAATGTTGCTAGAATACTGCTTTTCTCATACACTAAGTAACCAAGTTTCCACAAGGCATAGGGCTACTAGTACGAATATAGGTTTAGGGATGAGAGCACCATTCAAATTAATGTGCACAAGAAAACAGATGAGAAGAAAGACATATTATATATAAATGTGGTCACAAAAAATGTAGGAATGGGAACCTATACACTAACCACCTTTCAATAATGGAGATTCTTAGAAACTAGGGTAGATAATTATAAGCAAAGGAAGGAGAATCAAAATAATGGATACAATATGTAGTCATATGTATAAGTTGGCTGTGCTCTATATATACATAAGATTCATCTATACAAATAACATCATCATCTAAGTACAATTCATGCTTAAAAAGTGTTTAAAATATAAAGCTTTGCACAAAGAGTCCAACGTCTGTATGCTAAAATGTTTGAAGTTGGAAATGTACCCAATCCAGTACTAACCATAAACAGCAGATTTTGTAGTTTATTCTATTGGGCTATGGCATTTTTTTGTGTCTACTAAAATACCAAACAACAAAATATTTATGTGCTCCACAGAGACTCATCTTGTGGAGGATGGTGATATAGGATAACATGCATAGGAGATGCTTGAGGTATACCTAAAAAGTTTATAGAATAGTAATTGAATAGGCTAATGTCATGAGAATAAGAGTGAGTACAAGGGACTAGGATGTGAGAACTCAACAACGTGAAACATAGTTTCTTTGGAAATTATAAGATGACAAAAATCAATCCCATTAAAATAAAAGATGATCCTTACATGAACTGATAGAGATTATTGTGCATCACTATAATTCTTATAGACCACTAGTCACTAGGTGATATAGACACCTACTTCATCTTGTTCTTGGATATGATGTTTATGATTTCTCAACAACCAATTACAAGAAAATTTAAGATTCTTATGCATGAAGACTAACAAAATATAATGGAATAAGCCACAAGGCCAAAAATATTGTTGAACTAGACATGAAGTTCTAATATCATCAGTTGAATTTCAAATTCCAGTCTCTAAACATGAAAGCAATATTAACATGATAGTGGTTAGTTTATACCCAAATTCCAACATATGAAAACTCAAATCGATCATAGTATTAAACATCTTTGGAAAAACAAAAAAAGTTATAAACATCATCATTGTGCATAACAAACTCTTGTAAAACACATTCCATGAGCTCTTTTCAAGGCCACTAACAACATTAAATTTTAATTTAAGTTACCTAATATCAAGACTGAATAACTAAATTAGAGCATGTATCAAAGATAAATTATAATTAAAATTCACATATCATAAATTTTTGTATTGTAAGAAAACATATAGATTAATAACATAATATATCAATATTATTTGATAAATATTAATATGGAATAAGAGTTAATAACAATACAATAAAATTACCCAAACAAATTATAATAAATTATAATCGCCATGGACAAGAGGAAAGCTAACACCAACAATACTTTGAGGACATGGTCTTTTCTCAGACTAATTGATGGAAACATATATCATTGCCAAAGAAATCTGCCTATGCCTATTTTAATACGAAAATATCTATTGGATACAAATATTCAATTGTGTGTTGTCTTTGATGTTACACAAATGTCATATCAGTTATCAATCAAACAATACCAAGCTCGGTTGGTCAGCAAGACAAAAGGTAGTTTCTACCAAGCTTAGAAGGTAAGCAAAGTGAATTACAAAGTCTACCAATTGTTTCTAGAGGTTATTCTATGAAGATAGTTTCTACTGAGCTCACTTAGGCACAGAAGGCTTCTGTGGCAGAGATCAATTTCTACTGAGCTAGCAAGGTGAGCAAAGGAAAGTTAGTTCTTACCGAGTTAACTAGATCTCCAAAGTATTTTGTAGAGTTTATAGTTTTTACTAAACTTCACTTGGTTAACACTGAAAATTATTTTCTGAAGCAGTATTTATAGAGCAGGGTCAACCAATGAAGGATTTCATTAATTTGGGAAATAAAGTTTATTTGTTTAATGTAATGTTTGTAGCCGACTGATGTATGGTTTATTTGTAAATGTAACATGTAAATGAGCTAACTTGGCAATTTGTAATGTATAAATAAAAAGTCAAGCTGTGGATTCTAATTGCAATGAATGAGAATGAAAATGAGTTGATTGTGTGAAGATGAAGTGTAAGAAAATTTTGAAGAAGGATCAGATATCCTTAAGAAGAAGAAAAGTTGTATTTGATCAGTGAGGATCTATTGAAGTAGAGCAGAGATCTATATCAAAAAAAGTTTAGTTGCATCTTATTCAAGCCACTTATTGTTACTTTCTCACCATTGTAGTAGTGTGTTTACAAAACTCTATATCCTCTAACAAGGTCACACCTAATAGTGTGTTTTGTAACCTTTAACAAGGTTGGCTCCTAACAGGGCTCACTTCAGAAGAGTGAAAATTGGTAGCTAGTTACTTGGTGGTTTTTCCCATATTGGGTTTCCACATTAAATCTAGTGTCTCTTGTGTTCATATTATTTACTTTTGCATGCATGTTAATAATTGTGAATACTTAAAGATTAGTAACAAGTTAATCTATCAAGTTACAACATTTTTTTATATAGCTACCAAGTGACAGCAATAATTAAGTTTTAAGACATCTAAGGGATCTGTGGATTTGTTTTTGTGGTAACCAATTCAAACCCCCCCCCAGTTACTCCATCTATAATTCCAACAAACATCATATTAGTATTGGAAATAACAATTTGATAGAAGAAAGCATACACCCACATGGAAAATGTCATACCTCATACTTTCTAACAAGCACATATTGGAAGGTGATAAAAGGGATATATTTAATATCAAAAACAAACTTCTAAGATAAAAAATTTAATAGGAGTCACTTTAATCATATTGACAGTGATTAAAGACATTTCATAAAATCGGTTTTGATCTTGATAGAAGAATTATTTATTCAAACATCTTTGATCAATATTATGGTGGCTAAATGAATCTTGAATAATCATTGACATATATTACAATTAGTTTTGTAAATGATAATAAGAGGGGGTGTGATCTCTTAAGAATAAAGAGAAACATCTATTGGATATATAAGAGTTGCAACACTTCAATAGAAAGGATACATCATATATATGGAGTTAAATGCCAACAATCAGAAAAGGGGACAGAATCAATGGAAGTAAACTTTGGTGATAAAAATATATACAGTTGAACATATAAATGAAGAAGAAATTGTGGAATCAACTTTAGGAACAACTACATAGCCTTGTCAACAATAGTAATTATATCTAGTTAGCTTTTCTTGGGATTAAAACAAAACCATCAAATAAGATGAAAGAAAAAAGACACACACCTACAATCTAAGTTTTCTTACACACTTTATACCATTGAATAATAGAGCACCTAGTCAATACTTGTACCCCATCACTCATTCCAAGTGGTAGAAGGAAATGTTATCAAGAAAGAGTCCATTGAAATACATTGAGGAGCCACTACCACCACCATATTTAGAGGGATGCACATCCTTTCATAGCTAGGACATTCCTGTTATATCCAAGAAAAGGGGAAGAAAACGTGTGTTGTTCACAACTTGTTTTAGTATTGATATCTAAAATGGTAATGAAGGATTGTATGTAGATGTGCTCTGCAAAGGCTCTGTATCTTTCTCACACATGTATTAAAATCATGCCAATTATGTTAACTAGAGTTCAAGTGGACATATTCATATTGAAATTAATCATGAAAAACATTTTAGGGCTTGATTGTGTGAATTATTTCTACCAATTTTATGAATCATACTTTATGATCTTCTTTTTGTCTATTGTTATACTTTCTTTATTCTAATGATAGATCATGGTGTATGATAGACGACATTCATGGAAAGAAGTTTCATGCAATCAAATTATGATAGAAATTTTTTCATGAATAAATAATAACTCTGAACAATGTAGTGTGATTTATGACAATGCATGATAACGAGGATTTAAAACTTGTTGAGTAAAATTAAAAATAAATATCATATAAGATGACCAACCTTAAATGGTGAGTTTCCATGGTGCTTAAAAATACCATTGATTTCTTGAAATTTACTTGTGAATTTGCTCAATTTGCCCAAGTATTTAGGGATTTTCAGTAAGAAACCATTCGGTCTATACTTTTGTACATTGTATTGCCTTCCATGGCTATGTCCCATCTATTTATACACAATTAAATAATGCATCATATCTCTATTTGTCATGAAACATTCATTCAAACTTTTCCATATAGCTTGAAAAGATTTTAGTTAGATTAATCATTTTCTTCCCCTTTTGTTCATTTTGATGGTGGATTGTAGAATGTGAATATGAAAATATTGATAGAAAGATTCATATAATCTAAATCAAGAAATATTAAAACTAATATTGTGATGATATTCAAAGAAATATTCAAACATCTGAAAGGTCAAAAGCAATATTCAATATTTTCTTTTAGAGCTTCTATCATCCCATCCTAAAAACCTTCTTGTGTCTCTTTCTCCTTGAGGCATAAAGCATGTTCTTTCAAATATTCCTTACTGCTCATCTCTATCCCACAAGAGATATATAACTTAATAACTAACTAGAACCTTAAGAATAAATCCCTTGATCATCTTTCTTTTGCAACTCCTACTTGTCTTAAATATTTCATTAAAAAATTATAGCAAGCGTAACTGTGAGCCACATACATCTTTTCCTATGAAAAAATTACTTGAATGTAACTAATTCACAAATACAAAATAGTATAATGATGCTATAAGATAACAATTTGAATTGAACTTATTTCCTTTGAACTAGAAAAGATAGGAAACATGTCTTGAAGAAACTAATCATTTCATAAAATATCCATTTGTTACAAATTAGTCTAGTGATACCATAAGTAGATGAGACAACAAATGTATGTTATGATTGTGGAGAAGAATATATATATCACAATACAAAAAGGCACAATATAGACATTCTAGTGTATTAGTATGGTAGCAATTTAGCATTGAATGGTTATAGTCATCAATTGAATCATTAGATAAATCTAAGAGAAAATGACTCATAAAACAAGGTTTGTTCCAACTAGTAAGATTATGAGCCTCAATTATGTCAAATGAGCAACTCAATGTCTCTCTTACAAGTGACCTACAATAAAACTAATTTTCTAAGTTGATGTGTAAATATGAGTAATAAAAACTTACATAGAGGCCTCATATTTTAATTCACAAGGATGAATCAATATCGATCTTGCTGGAAACAATTTTTTTGAGACTAGAGATTACTAGAGGCAACTATGATCAAATGTATAGAATTTGAATGAAGTTAAAAAACATTAAAAATTTAATAAAATTAGAACTTCATAGATAAAAATTTTCATATCCTATGATAGCATTCAAAGATAAAAAAGAGAGAGAAAATAATTCAACTAATGTGACAAATCGATAAGCTTCTTCCCTATTGTGTGTCCCAAATCTAGGTACACCTTCAACTGCAAGAGTATGGAAGTGCTTTGCATACAACTATCCTTAGCATCAATGGGCTATAATTGAAAAATATAAGAGTGGTAAAATGAAAATAAATAGAAATAGAAATCTAGTCAAGAGGACAGAATCAACTACCACTATAACCAAACAATCTTCCAAATCAAAATCCAAGTTGGGAACATGAATTTACAATATTGAAGTGATATAAAACTTAAAAGGAAGCCAAAAAAATCTACACACTCTACCCATTGTCATATTGGTTTTCCATGATGAAGGTTTAGTTGGTCTCATATTGGTTTTGACATTTGAGTGTCAATGTACTTAACAAATTCTTCAATTAATGTCGAGTATAATACAGAAGTTGAGCTATAGTATGTGTAGAGCCAAAAAATTCAATAGGTGCCAAGTGAACTTCAGGTGCCAAGTGATCTTCAAGTGCTGAGTGAAGTTCAAGTGTCAAGTGATAAGTGATGCCAAGTCATTATAGGTGTTGAGCAAAGTATAAATGTTGAGTGAAATAGAATTGCTATAGGAGCTGAGTGAGATAGAATTCCTATATGTGCCAAGCATCAACAACTAGTAAGTGTCGAGTAACACAGGAATCAGCATATGATTTGTATCTTCATAAACTCAGATGTAAACTATTTTTTTAGTTGACAGAGGATGAATCTCAAAGGATCTTGAAGATAAGATCAAATCTTTTGCATTACCTACGTAATCAACATGCAACCAATAAGAAAAATGGAGAAGGCATGAAACCAATAGGAAAAGTGCAAGAATTGAGCAAGAAATGAAGAATAAATATTGATCGTAAATTCATACCTAACCCTAAGGCTTTGAAGTCTTTAAAAGGAGGACAAAACCCCATTATATGCACATGTGAGAAGTGTATGGGTGAATTATAGAGAAGTGTAGAAGGGTGTAAAGGCTTAGAGAAGAATAGAGCAGCATTGCAAAATCTAGTTGATCAAGGATAGAGTATCATAGTATTGAAGAGAGACATATTAGATCAAGAAAGGATCGGAGAAAATAGAGCAAAACAAGGATCTAGAATCAACAATTAAGGATTACAAATCATCAGGTCAGGACTTTCTAATACTCTCTAGCAATTGTATTGGGAATGAAAGTCCTATGGAATTAGGTTGGATTAGTAGCCATTTGTAAATCCTTTAACAAGGTGGCATTCCAAGTGAATGTGCTAAAGTTCTTTAACCAAGCTCACTTTTAATAAGGTGGTTAAATCCTTTAACCATGTCACTTTTAATAGAGTGTAAAGTCTTTAATAGGACAGGCCTTTCATAGTGTAGACCATTGGAAGTGGTCAAAATTTTTAACCTTGAACAATTACATATTGCTGCAGTGATACTTTGTGGATGTCATGCCCGTGCCCCAGTTTTACCTCCTCATTTTGGAGGGTTTATGGGTTACCAAATTTGTGTGTTATCTATTTTCATGCATGTCTTTACTTTCATGTTTATTAGATGAATTAGATGCATGTTAATGATACTAGTTAAAAGGTTTTGAAAAGGTTAAAGTTAGTTACTTCTCATTCACCCCCCTCCCCCCTCTCAAAAGTAAATCTTCCCACTTGTAAATTCTAACAATTGGTATTAGAGCCAAGTTCTCACAAGAAGGAGCCTTATAGCTTAGAGTAAAGATCTAGAAATGGAAGTCTACAAACTTGGGAAGATCATAGAGAATCAGGCAATTGATATACAACTTGCTTTACATGCTTTGGAGGAAGCTAGAGAAGAACTAAGAAAATCATTAAAGAGAATAAAAGAGATTGCCCTAGCTAAGAATGATACAAAATACAAGGAGATTGACACCTTAAAACTATTTTCAAATGGAGATTCCAAAGAGTTTGATGCAACAATAGTAGACCTAGTGGAGAAGAAATGAGCTTAAGCAAAAGAAATTAGAACACTCAAGCTTGAACAAGAATCACAAGCCATGATTCTTTGTGAAGTGACTGAATAGAAGAAAAGAGTCATTGAAGACAAGGCTATGCTAGAAGATGACAAGAGAAACCTTGCCAACAAACTAGAAGAAAAGTCAATTGAGATTACAAGAATTTCAAACATGCAGCTAGACACCCTAAGTCAAAGGATGAATGCACATCATGACCTAAATGTCAAAGATAGTGAGATCTCTACACTAAAGATGCAAAATGAACAACTAAAAAATGACCTAAAGAGAGAGAAGGAGATTGCAGAGAGCTTCAACAAACCTAATGAGGCCATCAAGTACTTTGAGCAACTACTAAAATCACCAAGGGCTATCAATGATATTTAGGAGTTGGTTACACTAGCACTAAATAAGGAGAGTCTTCCATGACTTCAGAAGAAAGAAGTAACAAAGGTAAGAACACTAAACCTACTTGTCATTTTTGTGGTAAAAAGGGACATACCTAAAATTTATGTAGGAGTAAGAATGCCCATTAGCATGACAAACCTAAGAATGTAAGTCACTATCATAAGTGCAAAAAGAAAGGACATCAAGCACATAACTATAGGACTAGGACTATCAAAACACCAACAATTGCAAGAAGTATGGACATAGAGCTTTTGAGTGCAGATCAAAGCCTATATGGACACCAAATCAGCTAGCAAGGGAAAATAACCATGGACATCACTATAATTGAGACTATAACACCAGGTATTATTGTCATTACTATCAGGAATATGGACACATTCCTAAAAAATTGCATAAGGACACATTTTAGTGGAAATTATAGCAAATGGTTGAGTCAAACCACATGTTTTAATTGCTTAAAGACTAGTCATATCAGTAGGAATTTCCCAACAAGGTCAAAGGCACCCAATTCAAAGAACAAATAAGGTAAAGAGAAGGTAGATGTTGAACACATCAAAGGGGAAATGAATAAGACATGGAAGAAGTAAGATGTGTGTAACACATCAAATGAAGGGATCACTTCACCTAACAGATCAAGCAGTCACACTTCATTAAACTAAGCAAAGAGCAAGCATGAGGGACTAATTTACAAAGCTTTAGTATACATTAGTTCCTAAACAAGAAATACTGAAAAGTAGAGATCAGGATGATTAAAGATGCATGGTTATAATTTCAAGATTTGATAAGTGTTGTCGAGTTGCCCTAAGATGTTGAGTAAGATCTTAGTACAAGCCAAGTTGACTGCCAAACTAATAGAAGTCAAATGATTAGTTGGAGCCAATTTGGTAGTGGTAGTCGAGTAAAGAGGAAAATTTAGTTGAAGCTGAGTATAAGATACTCCTGTGGAAGCCAAGTGGTGAAAAGCCAATGAAAGTCGAGCAATGTAGAAATCCTTTAGAAGCTAAGTGGATAGCTATAAATGCACTAAGCATTAAATGAACTGAAAATAGGGTATATTATTGTGTTTTCAATCATTTTCTTCATCGCAAATGAAGAGAAAGGATGAAAAAGACTGCAAAGTGACCTCACAATAGAGAATCTAGTGTTTAAGCAAATTTCAATAGCATTTCAGCATGATTTCGTCGATTTTGAGGTATTTACATTTGTGCCAAGCTACATAGTTTCATATTTTCTTTGTGTACAAACCCTAGATTGCACAAATGGCTTCTAGCTCTATGAAAATACAAGAGAAGGAAATGTTTGAGGTCTAGCTAATGTCCAATGAAGTAAAACAACCTGACTTCCACCCAATCCTTGAAGTGGCATATAAAAATGACCTAGTTGGAGACCTATCTATCATACCTCCTAAGGTAGTTATGGTTCAAGATGTTAGGAGATGTCACAATTGCAAGATTGGAGCCATACGAGACATGGAAATGAGGGAAGCTTATGAAAAATTGTGTGAAAATGGAGTGTTGATGGAAGAATATCAAATTGTTGAAAAGAAGGGTTTGACGTGTGCCCTAGAATTCCCCACAGTATTCAAAACTAAATGGATAAGGATAGTGCATAGTAGAACACATAATGGAAGCTTATGGTTAGAGGATGGCCTAGTGAAAATCAAAAAGAAAATTTTACATAGAGTGACAGGGTACCCAACCCTAGGTCAACCAAAGACCCTTAGGAGTGATTCTAGGTAGGCAATTGAGAAAAATCCTAGTGCCAAGTGGAACAAGAGATGGATGACAATAGATACAATTCAAGACCCTCTTGTTGACTTTCTTGTTAGGGTTATTGCACATAAGTTCTACCAATCTAGCAGACTCAACAGTGTGCCATGCATTGTAGTGGATGTAGGCTACAAATTGGTGAAAAAGGATCATACTTATAATCTTGCAAAACTGTAACTGCAATAGATTAATGTAAATTTAGCAGCAATCAGGAGAACCAAGGGAGTGCAATGCAAATTTGGTGCTATTTTGATTTTTATATTCTTCTATGTACAGAATGAGTTTCCTTCTTTTGGTAAAGTAGTGTGGAAAGTAAATTATTCAATAATAGCTCAAGTTAATGAATACATAGAGCAGATGGGAGCTAATTTTGAGACCCTTATGACTAGCTATTTTGAAGACTTCAAGAAAACCATGAAGCAAAGGCTAAGAATACCAGTTTCATTAGTAGAGAATCATGTAAATAAAGTATGTTTTCTTGTAGATATTGACTATACATATATACAAGCTAACATACCAAGAGTGAGATGGCTAAGACCTCTTGGTTATGAAATGAACATAGACGAGGCATCAGTAGCTATAATTGCATTATTAGCTGAGGAAGTAGACAAAAGTGGACCACATTTGGAAACTATGATGTGGTTAGGTCAAAAGTAGATATGGAGTTGAAGACTACCTCCACATTGAAAAAGAAAGATAAACTTGTGAAGAAATTAAAGGCCAAATTTGGTGAGGGCACTGTAGAAGTAGTAGAAGAAGAAGGTGAAGAAGCCAAGGATGATGAAGAGGAACAAGGTTAGGAAACACTTGTTTTAACCCAAGAAATTGGGGAGCATGTAGAAGAAGAGGAAGGTGCCAAGAAGGAAGCACCCAAGGCTGAGACAAAGAAGATAAAAGCACAAAAATAGCTAGCTACATAGCCCAAGGTGAAGAAGAAGGCAACAAAGCCAAGCCTAGCCAAGCCAACTGCAAGGGCAGATACTAGGCCAGTAACCCAAGTGGCAAAAGAATAGGGGAAAAAAATGGCAACAAAGCAAGGAAGGCCTACAAAACCAAAGAAGAGAAGAAAATATGTTGCACCTCTTGACTCAAACGAAGAAAGGACATAGTCTAATGATGAGCAATTCAGATTGGTAAGATGTTCTACCAAATCTAAATTGGAAGGTGTTTGCAATAACATTAGAGATAATGCAGATCTAACTAGTTTAAAGACCATTGATTTTAATAAGTTGTCAAAGGAAGAAGAAAACATAGTGGAAGAATCCATCTACACTATGATGGCTAAGTTCAAGACCACCCCACTTGAACTAGACAATTCAATACCTAAGGAGCTAAGCTCCATTGTAGAAAATAAATGGCATTACTACTTAAAATGGAGAAGGAAATAAGGGAGTCTACATTGCCTCATGTAATTCCAAACCTAACTAAAGGTAAAATAACTAAGGCTAGTAATAAACATGGGAGAAAATTTACACCTAAATATAGAGCCTTTAGAATTTTGCAAAACCAAATTGAAGATGTTGTGTAAAAGTCCACACAAATATGGAAATTAATTTATGGATTGAATATAGTAAAAGAAGGGCAGGAAGACCCCTTTGAAGGAAGAAATGATGAAGAAGAAGAGGAGAATGAAAAATATGAGGAAGGAGAGAAAGAAAAAGAAGAGGAAATAGTGGAGAAGACACAAGGTGAAGAGGCAACAACTGAGGAGCAGTAGCTAGAACAGGTGTCCAAGACACCCAACTTCCACCATCAAGTCCTCCACATACAACACTTATAGAAACTATAATTGTAAAGGATGTTCTTGACACCTCGAGTTAGAACATCAATCCACTCACTATAGAGGATCTCAAAAAGATCCTTCACCAAACCACACTACAATCACAACTATGTACAAATCTAGTTTTGGTGAGTGTGGAAGAGTTACAAAAGGCTATAGTAGAGATCACTAGGGAGAAGGTGAACACACAAGAACCACCTTCACAATCTTCCATAGCTACATTAGATCAACTAGAAGATCAAGAAGCACAAGATATAACTACTAAGGTTGATCATACAGTCATAGCAACAACAACTACCGAGGAGCTAGCAAAGCAACAAACAGGACAAGATGTTCCTACAACACAAATCCAAGGTGTACCTCCTCAAATTATCATTATTGATCAAGGTAGTAGAGAAGAAGAGAAGGAAGAGGAGAAAACCCCTAAGGAGTAGGAGGCAATACAAACATTGGTGAACTTTCCTACCTTAGGGACTCCTACCAAGAAGCTGAGCACTGATGCAGTACCACTGTAAATCTCAACACCAGGCTCGAGCTCCACCAAGGTTGTAAGGGTACTTCACTATGGCGACCCTGCACTTGATGATGAAATATTCATACCTAGTTATGACTCTAGAATAATTAACCTAGCATAGATAAATGAAGTGCAAGAGGCACTTGAAAGAAGGAAGAAACAAGAGATACTAAAAAATGAGTATAGACAAAAGCAAGCACTTGTGGAAATCAAAGACATATTCCTTGATGCATTTAGCTTGCTAGCAACTGATGAATCCTAGCCCATCATAGAGAAATTGTCCAACATTGTGGATCAGGTATAGAATGAAAACCTTGATACTAATGTTAAACTATTAGAATGGTCTGAAAAGAAGTTTCAAATGAAAGTTAATTAGAAAATATCTAGTGAAATAGCGCTTTCACAAGTAGAGTTGGCTAAGAAGGTTGAAAAGGTGAAAGTAGTACTTGAGAATATATTCTCATTGTACTCCAAATTGTGTGACTCATCATTCTTTACACAAGAAACTAGCCAAAGGATTATGAGCTTGGAACAAAATCTCAATATTTCTAGCACATAGCTACCCAAAGATCCAGCTCAAAGTGAGAAGCATTTTACAATTACGCTTCACACCCAAAAAGAGTTAGCTATATTGATAGTAGAAGAGGCCAATGTTAAGGCCAAATTGATACAAATTCGATCTAAAATTACCCCACGTTTAGAAGTACTCCATAAAGAAATGGCCTATTTAGAAAATGTTCTCAAGAAAGATCTTAATCTTTCTACTTTAGAAGGCCTTGTACATCTTATAGCAGAGACAAATATCCAACACAAATCATTGGAAATTGCTTTAGACAATTGGGATACTTCTCTAAAGATGATCATGGAGGAAAATAAAACTTTTTTGGCTAAATATTCTATTCATTCTTAGGACCCTTTGACACAAGTGTCAAAAAGAGGGAGATATTCATTGCATGGGGGAGATAGTAAATAAAAGAGGGAAATACTATATTCTTTGATGGAGGTAATAAAGAATATCCAAAGGAGGAGATATTCAAATTCAAATTTTAAGGAAGTAATAAGGAGATACAACCAAAAGGATGCAAAAAAGTAGAAACAAAGGTAGAATATAATCAAAGAAAAAATAGGGTACAAAGAAATAGAGGCAAAAGAATGATAAGGTAGACAAGGCAAAGAGTATCAGATACATCAAAATGAGACAAATTCAGCATGAGAACCTTTGGTTACAGGAATAGAATTTTGGTTATAGAATTGGCACATCAACTCAGGGGGAGTTACAAATATTTTGACGTATACAGAATTTTGAACAAGTTTTTGAAAGTCTTGCACATATGCCAAATAGAATGTGTAGTATACTCATAAAGATTAGATTCATTATGTTTAGTTAAATGTTTTTGTCACTCATGTCAATGGGGGAGATTTTTGGTCTTAGATTTTTTTTGACATTTGAGTTTCAACACACTTAACCAATTATTCAATTAATGCCATGTATAATATAGAAGCTGAGCTACAGTGTGTGTCAAGCCAAAGAATTCAATAGGTGTCGAGTGAACTTCAGGTGCAGAGTGATCTTCAGGTGCAGAGTGATCTTCAAGTGCCAAGTGATAAGTGATGCTGAGTCACTATAGGTTCCAAGAAAAGTATAGATGCTGAGTGAAATAGAATTGCTATAGGAGCTAAGTGAGAAAAAATTCCTATATGTGTCAAGCATTAGCAACTAGTAAGTGTCGAGTAACACAAGAATCAGCATATGAGTTTGTATTTTCACAAACTTAGATGTAAACCATTTTTTGAGCTGACATACGATGAATCTCAAAGGATCTTAAAGATAAGATTAAATCTTTTGCATTACCTATGTAATTAGCATACTGTCAATAAGAAAAATGGAGAAGGCATGCAACCAATAGGAAAAGTGCAAGAATTAAGTAGAAATGAAGAGTAAATATTGATTGTAGATTCATACCTAACCCTAAGGCTTTGAAGTCTTTAAAAGGAGGATGAAACCCCATTGTATGTGCATGTGAGAAGTGTATGGGTAAATTATAGTGAAGTGCAGAAGGGTGTAAAGACTTAGAGAAGAATAAAGTAGCATTGTAGAATCCAGTTGATCAAGAATAGAGTATCATAGTATCGAAGAGAGACATATTACATTAAGAAAGGATCAAAGCAAACAGAGCAGAACAAGGATATGGAATCAGAAATTAAGGATTACAAGTCATCAAGTCAAGACTATCTAATATTCTTTAGCAATTATATTAGGAATGAAAGTCCTATGGACTTAGCTTGGCTTAGCAACCATTTGTAAATCTTTTAGCAGGGTGGCATTCCAAGTGAATGTGTTGAAGTCCTTTAACCAAGCCCACTTCTAACATGATGGTTCAATCCTTTAACCAGGTCACTTTTAGTAGAGTGTAAAGTCTTTAACAGGACAGGCCTTTCCTAGGGAAGAGCATTGGAAGTGTTCAAACTTTGTAACCTTGAATAGTTACATATTGTTGTAGTGATACTTTGTGGGTGGCATCCCCACCCCAATTTTACCTTCTTATTTTGGAGAATTTTTGGGTTACCAAATTTGTGTGTTATCTATTTTCATGCATGTCTTTACTATCATGTTTATTAGATGAATTAGATGCATTTTAATGATATCAGTTAAAAGGTTTTGAAAAGGTTAAAGATAGTTACATTTGATTCACCTCTACCCCCCTCTCAAAAGTAAATCTTCCCACTTGTAAATTCCAATAGGTTTTCCTTATTGTCTTCATAATCTAGGTTCACTTTGTCACTAAACCTTCTTAGCTAGGGTTTAGGAATCTCATATCCCTAGTCACTAGCCAAAAGTGACACCTTTAAACCTACTTGTGGATTTTATGACAATTTCATGTGACCTTATATGCCCATAAATTGACATTTGGTGATGATGATAAAACACAAATAAAAACATGGTATCCCAAGTATAAACTTATAACAGTGTGGTGGGAGAAATAAAGTCTTGACTAGATAAAGTTCTTAATCACATGAAGCACTTGAAAAAAATTGAATCCATTTAATGAGATTACTAATATTATAGAAAGAAAAGAATAAAACTCTACCTATGTGAATAGACAAGAATACTGAAGAAATGTGCAGCAACTATGTGAAGGAAAACATCTTCAAACTCACGTTGAACTCACATACCTAGCTACAAAGCATGGATTGAAATTTTTTCCACTGGGATTAATATAGTTGAATCTTGTTAATCTCATATTGGTTTTGACAAGTGAGTGTCTATACACTTAATTTATTTACTTAGTTCATGCTGAGCAAGTAACATATGCCAAGCACAACATATAAGTTAGAGCATGTTGAGTAAATAGTAAGTCTAGAGTCACTCATATGTCAATTCAACAAGTGCCAAGTAGATAGTGCTAAGTGATTGAAGTGTCAAGAAAGTAGCAGTGCATGCCAAGTTATTCAAATGTCGAGTGATAGTATTGAATTCATAGTTAGTGTTGAGCACTAGGGACTTCAAATGTCGAGTAACACAATTTTCACATAGCTATTTGTATTGGCACAAACTACTATGTAAACCATTTTTGAGCCAATTTAAGGATTGATTTACAATCTTTTGTTGATAAGGATGAATCTTAAGTGGGAATCTCTATGTATTACATGCATCCAATCAAGAAAAGGGAAGGTTTAAGTGGTAATACGGATGAATTTTCTTGCATTGATTTATACCTAACCCTAAGTCTCCTAAGTCTTTTTAAGGAGGAAAAAATCATGAAATTTTTATGAATGATTAGAGAGAGAGAGAGAGAGAGTTTTCATGTGAAAATAGGACATTCATGGTGACCAAGGTATTATGATTCAAATTACATTGAATAATTAGTTAAAGGAGAACAAATGAAAGAAATAGTGAATAGTAGAGAGACATCTAATCAAGAAGGATCAAGTACATATTACTATAGAGATGATCTGACATCAAATAACAAAGTGCTAATCACAAGATCATTGCTGAGACATTCTATTAGGTGACTTAGTTCAATCTCTTGACTAAGTAGTCCTAACAAGCTATATTGAAATCCTCTAACAAGGTGTTTACATAATTGTGAGCTGAAGTCCTCTAATCAGGAACCCTTCTAAGAAGGAGTTGAAATCCTTTAATAGGGTAAGACTTAATAGTCTTTGTAAGCCTTTAATAGGGTAGACCTTTCATAAGGTAGATCATGTTTCATGATCAAATATTGTAACCTTCATTAGATACACTTTATTACTATAGTAGTGAATATTTGTGGGTGTTATCTCCACCCTACTTTTACCTTTTCATTGGAGGGTTTCTATGTAATCATATCTTGTTTCATGTATGTGTGAATGCTTACTTGTTTACATACTTTAGATGTATATTCTTTGCATGGTATTTTACTTTACTTGTTAAATGATGAGATGGATGTATGGTGAATTTTTTTCATGGGTAAAAGTTCATTACATTTCCTATTATAATTCCAACAAGTGGTATCAAAGTGAAGTTCTCTAAAAGTAAATCTTTGTAGCTTTGAGGAAAGATCTTGGAAATGGAAGTCTACAAGTTGGAAAAATTCATTGAGAACCAATAGATTCAAATACAACTCATTCTACATTAGTTGAATGGAGCAAGAGAAGACCTAAAGAAATCATTGAGAAGAAGGAAGGAAATCATTGTTGAGGAGAATGACATACAATACCAAGAGATGAACACTACTAAGCTATTTGCAAATCAAGACTTAAATGAATTTGATGTAGAAATTGCAAATCTAATGGAAAAGAATAGAAACCTAGTTGAAGAGATTAGAAATCTTAAGATAGAGCAAGAATCACAAGCCATATTACTATGTGAGGTGACCAAATAGAAAAAGAAAGGTATGGAAGATAAAGTCATGATTGAAGATGACAAAAGATTTCTTACTAGTAGAATATAAGAGAGATTAGAAGAGGTAACTGGGATTGCTAACATGCAATTAGAACCTTTGGATCAAATGATTATTGCAAATCATAAACTGAATGCCAAGGATATTGAGATCACAACACTGAAGTTGAAGAATGAATAGTTGAACAATGATCTAAAAAGGGAAAATTAATTTTCTAAAAGATTCAATAAACCCAGTGAAGCCATCAAGTACTTTGAACAATTGATGAGATCTCCTAGATCTAACAATGATACATCTGGGCTTAGATACACTAGTACTAAAGAAGGAGAATCATCCAAAAGTGTTAAAGAAAGAAGTAACAAAGGTAATAAATCCAAACCTACTTGTCATAATTGTGGTAAGAAAGGACATAATACTAATGTTTGTAGGAGCAAGACTATAAATAATAATAAGAACATGGGTCACTACCATAAGTGCAACAAATAAGGTCACCAAACACATGAACTCAGAACCAAGACCATGCACACTCAAAGATTTTAAGGATACTATTATAACTGTTAGAAGTATGGATATAGAGCTTTTGAATGTAGAAACCAGTCATCAAAGAAGAAAACAAAGGTAAAGAACAATGGAAACTATTATAATTGGGATTATAATACAAGGTATAGTTGTCACTACTATCAAAAGAATAGACATATTCCTAAGAATTGTATTAGAACATATTTTAAAAGTGATTACAAAAGGTGGTTGAGTCATGTTTTAGTTGTTTGAAGATTGGTCACATTAGTAGATATTTTCCAACAAGGCCAAAGGCACCAAGTTGTGAGTTCATTAAAGGACAAGGCAAGGTAGATATTGAAAATGTCAGAGATGAGATGAACAAGACATGGAAGAGAAAGGAAGATTGCAGCACATCAAATGTATATGGGATCACTTCACCCAATGGGTCAGATGATCACACCTCATCAAATGAAGTAATCAAGAGGTATGTGGGAATTATATTTAAAATATATACCTTACATCAATTCCAAGGATTTAGTTTTGAAAATATTACATATACATGAATAAAGATGCAAAGTTTTGTTAGAAATCAAGGATAAATCTTTAAGTTTTGTTAGTTTTTCATGTTACTGCCAAGCATGAAAAAGTTTCATATGGTTATCGAGTAAAATTTTATTGGATGCGGAGCTAGAAATTTTTTTAGTTAATACTAAGTTCATAGTGGTTACCAAGTGTATGGAAAAATACATGGATGTCGAGTGAGCCAAAAATTCAATTGATGCCGAGCTTATAGTTTTGTAAGCACTTAGCATTAAATGTAGTATTTTAAGGGCTATTTGATCAATTTCTTGTTCATTTGACATCATTCAAATTTGAAGAAGAACACAAAGAGATAAAGGAAATCTAGAGAATTTGATCTAAGCATTTTTAGTAGAGTTAAATGGTTGTTTGACACCATTTCAATAAGATTTATAAGGTATTTACCATGTGTCAAGCTACACAATTTAAAATTTCACAAACTCTACATTTATAAAATGGAATCTAGTTCTTCTAAAGCAAAAGGTGTAGAGGGAAAAGAGGTTTTCAATATTCAATTGATTAGAAATTAAATCAAACAACCTATTTTCAAGACTATCCTAGATATAGCTTATAATTAGGATCCCTCTAGTGCGTTGTCTATGATACCACTAAAAGTCTTGATGATTCAAGATGTTAGGAATTGTTACTCATGCAAGAGTAGAAGTATAGGAGAAATGAAAATTAGAGAAGTATATAGAAAACTATGCAAAAATGGAGTGTTGAAGGAAGAATTCAAGATTGTTGAGAAGAAAGGGTTAACTCATGCCCTAGATTTCCCCAACATCTTCAAAACAAAGTAGATTAAGATTGTTTTAAGTAGAATTCATGATAGCTCTATATGGTTAGAAAATGTGCTAGTAAAAATCACAAAGAGGATTGTTCATAGGGTAATATGGTATCCAACCCTAGATTAGCCAAAGACCATGAGAAGTGAATCAAAGGAAATTATTGAAAACAACATAGGGGCTATAGGGAATAAAAGGGGAATGACCATTGATGTTATCATAGATTCCCTAATAGCTTTTGTAATGAGGGTAATAGCACACAATTTTTATCAATCTATCAAATTAAACAATGTACCTTGTATTGTGCTGGATATGGGCTACAAAATTGTGAAGAAGGATCATACTTATGATCTTGTTGAGTTGCATTTGCAATAATTGATTGAGAATTTCAGAGCCATAAGGAAAACCAAGAGAGTATAGTGTAAATTTGGATCTATTCTAGTATGCATTTTATTTTATGTGCAGAATACATTTCTTATATTTTGCAAGCTTACATGGAAGGTTAATCGATCAATTACAGTTCAAAGAGGAGAATTTATTGAGCAATTAGGTGATAACTTTGAGTCAGTTATAACTAGTTATATTGAATATTTTAAGAAATCAATGAAGAAGAGGTTAAGGATATTAGTCTCAATAGTGAGGGAACATTTTGATGATTTTTGCTTCCTACTTGATATTGATTTCACTTGTGTACAAGAAATGATTCCCAAGGTGATATGGATAAGGCCATTACATTATAAAATCAATACTGATGAGGCTTCTATAACAATCATAGCATTACTTGCAGAAGAAGTGGATAAGGAAGCCAAAGAATTTGGTAATTATGACTTGGCCAAATCAAAGATCACTATGGAATTGAAAATTGTTTCTATGATAAAAAAGAAGAAAAAATTTATGAGAAATTAAAAGAGAAATTTGGTGAAGGAGCCAAGGAAGAAGAAGAGGAAGATGATGAAAAAGAAGAAGAAGAGAGCACATGGGCTTAAGCACCATTAGCACTAACACAAGGTCAAGGAGAAGATGAGGAAGAAGAAGCTAGTGAAGCACCTATAACTACTGATAAGAAGAAAAGAAAGGCAAAGACTCAAGTAGTGAGCAAACTAAAGAAGGATACAAAACCTAATCAGCCCAAACCTACAACACCTACCACAAGGGCTAGTACAATAGTCACTACATAGAAGGCTAAAGAAGTAGCCAAGCCTAAAGAGAAGGAAGCTGGAGCACAAAAGAGACCAAGAAGGAAATATGTTTCCAAAGTGGAATCTGATGAGGAGATGGCCGAATCAAAAGACAATAGCCAATTCAATGTAGTGAGTCATAGTCCCTCCTCAAATCTAAACAATTTATGTGAGATTGTTAGAAACAATGTTGATTTATTAGATTTCTCTCACATTGAGTTTGATAATATTGGAAATATTAAGAAGAACCAAGTAGAAGAGGCAATATATGCCATGATGGCTATATTTAAAAAGGCTCCTCTAGAACTTTCCAACTCCATACCTAAAAGTTTATATGATAGAGTTGAGCAGAAATGGTATTATTGTTTAGATACTAAGAGAATAAATAGAGAGGTGGACCTCACTCAAGTTATGCTAGAACTTAGCAAGGCTGAAATGTCTAAAGACATTAATAAATATGTTGTAAAATTTGTACCTTTAGGGAATATATCATATTGCAAAAGAATATAGAGGATGTTGTATAGAAGTCCAAACAAATGTGGAAGATAACATATGGACTATCAACATCAAAAGAAGCTAACTAGACACCTATTGAGGTAGGAGAAAATGAAGAAGATGATAATGAACAAGGCACGATTGAGGGAGGCATTGATATGAACATTGATAACCAGGCACTAGTTGAGGAAGAGCAACAAATAGAATAGACTTTGCAAGATACACAAATGTCAAGTGTCATCCCGCCACAGGTGACAAGTGCAAACATTGAAACTATCAAAGTAAAAGATGTTTCTAAGACTACTACTTAGAACATTAATCCCCTTATGGAGGATGATTTGAAAAGGATACTTGTTCAGTGCACTCTCCAGGCCAAATTATGTGACAACCCTATATTGGTTAGTGCAGATGAAATTTAGAAGATAGAGACTATAATTGTAGGGGAGGAAGTGACAACACAAGAAATACCTATAATCACTCCTCGTGTCACAAGTGTACAACCTTCACAACCCATAGTTGTATATCAAATGAAGGATACAATAGGTTTCATTATCAATACACTCATGCAAGACACTCCAATCTCAGGAAATGAACAAGAACTGAAAAAGATAAGGTTGAGACAGTTGGAGAAGATAAGACAAAAATACTAACAAATTATGGGACTCAAGTCCAAATAGGTCAAGTAGATGCACCTACACCTCCAGCACAAGATCAAGGTGCAATTGAAACTAAAGAGGCAGAAAAGGACAAGCCTAAAGAGACAATGTTGACACCCAAGCCAAAGGAGCCACTAGAAATGCAAGCACTGGTGACATTACCATAATTTGGTACTCCTTCTAGTTAAGCTCTTCAAAGGCCAAATCCTAGAGGATACTCCATTACAATTTTCAATGTCAAGTCCTAGCTCATTTATGGTCAAAGAGGTAATTACTTATGGAGACATTAGCCTAGATGAAGAGATTATATTATCTAAATTTGATTTAGAAAAAATACTATTGAGTGGATGGGCATACTACAAGAGACCCTACCAAAAAAGAAAAATCAAGAACTGCTCAAAAGGGAGCATAGGCAAAAGCAAGTTTTGATTGATATCAAAGAGATTTTCTTAGATGCATTCAGTTTGCCTACTCTAGATAAAACAAAGCCAATCATTGAAAAATTTACCAATATAGTGGAAAGAGTTAGTGACACAAACCTAGATACTAATGTCAAACTATTAGAATGGTCTAAAAAGATATTTCAAAAAGTGAGAAGATATCCAATGGTATTGCACTGACACAAGTTGAGTTAGCAACCAAGATAGATAGTCTATTTTCTCTTTGTACACCAAACTATGTAATCTTACACTCTTCACACAAGAGGTAAGGAACCATATCCTAAGTTTGGAGAGCCAAATGTAGTCATCTAGTGCAACATTTTTCAAGTCTCTAACTCAAAGTGAGAAACACTTTAGGACCCTCTTGAAACCCTAGAGTTAGATAGCATCATTACAAGTAGATGAAGCCAACATCAGGGATGAACTGATCAACATCTAGTCAACATTGACTCCTCACATGGAGATTTTACACAAGGAACTAGGCTATGCAGAAACACTTATGAAGAAAGACCTCAATCTTTCTACATTGGATAGATCAGTCCACCTTTTTTTTGAGCTAGCCATCCAAATCAAGTCTATGGAGGTAGCTTGTGATAATTGGGATGTCACTCTTAAAATTATACTTGAGGTCCATAAATCCTTTTTGGACAAATACACTATAGGTGTATAACCCATTGACATCAATGTCAAAGAGGGGGGGTATGAGCAATGAGGGAGCAAAAAAGAAGAATAAAGTGATATCTATATATCTATACCCAAGGGGGAGTAAGAAGCAAAGAAGGATTAAGAGAACAACAAAATGCCAAAATTAGTTAAGATAGGAATAGGAAAATAGTATCAATTGATGCAAATCTACTTAGTAGGAAAAAGAATTTGATACAGAGTATAGTATAGAACCAATTAAACAATTTAGGGGGAGTTATAAAATTTTGAGGTATAAGTCATGTTGCAAAATTTTGATTTCTTGATATTTTGCATAGAAGCCGAATAGATATCTATGTTATGCTCATAAGAATAAGATTATTAATGTATGACCAAGTGTTTTTGACACTCATTTCGAAGGGGGAGATTTTTAATCTTAGATTGGTTTTGACAAGTGAGTGTCCACACACTTAGGTCATTTACTTAGTTCATGCTAAACAAGTAACATATGCCAAGCACAACATACAAGTTAGAGCATGTCGACTAAAAAGTGAGTGATGAGTCACTCATATGCTGAGTCAATCAAGTGCCAAGTAGATAGTATGTGCAGAGTGATTCAAGTGTCGAGAAAGTAGTGCATGTTGAGTCATTCAAATGCTGAGTGATAGTATTGAAGTCATAGTTAGTTCCAAGCACCAGGGACTTCAGATGTTGAGTAACACAATTTTTACATAGTTGTTTGTATTGGCACAAACTACTATGTAAACCATTTTAAAGCCCACTTAAGGATTGATTTACAATATTTTGCTAATAAGGACAAATCTTAAGTGGGAATCCCTATGTATTAACATGCATCCAATTAGGAAAAGGGAAGGTTTAAGCAGTAATATGGATGAATCATAGCCATTGATTCATACCTAACCCTAAGTCATCTAAGTCTTCTTAAGGAGGACAAACCTTGAACAATTTTATGAATGATCAAAGAGAGAGAAGGAGACTAAACATTTGCAAATAGGACATTCCTAGTGACTAAGGTATTATGATATGAATTACATTAAAGATTCATTTAAGAAGAATAGATGAATAAATAGTGAACGATAGAGAGACATTTGATCAAGAAGGATCAAGTACACATTAGTATAGAGATTATCTAACATCAAGAAATAGAGTGCTAATTGCAAGATCATTCCCGAGACATTCTAATAGGTGAATAAGTTAAATATCTTTAAAAAGTAGTCCTAACAAGCTATATTGAAATCCTCTAATAAGGTGCTTACTTAATTGTGAGTTGAAGTCCTCTAATCAGGAACACTTCTAATGGGGTGTTCAAATTTTGTAATCAGGTTAGACCTAACAGTCTTTGTAAGCTTTTAACAAAGTAGACCTTTCATAGGGTAGATCATGTTTCATGATCAAACATTGCAACCTTCATTGGATACACTTTATTACTATAGTAGTGAAGATTTGTGGGTTTCATCCCCACCCCAATTTTACCTTCTCATTGGAGGGTTTCTACATAATCATATCTTGTGTCATATATGTGTGAATGCTTATGTGTTTACATACTTTAGATATATATGCTTTACATGGTATTTTAGTTGACTTATTAAATGATGAGATGGATGTATGGTGAATCTTTTTATGGGTAAAATTTTTAAGCACTAATTCAACCCCCTCCCCCCCCCCTCTAAGTTTACATTTCCTTCTGTAATTCCAAAAAATCTCACACTCATAGACCTCAAACGTGTGTATTCATGTCTTCTCCGCAAAGATTTATTAACACAGTTCAATCTCACACTCTTTGATATATGAGCAATGATCTAGATCTGGTGGAAAATTTTGACATCAATGTAATTATGGGAAGAATATTAGAAATTCACCCCAATGAGGTTGAAATGCTTCATGAACCATGAACTTCTGTAGCCTTCCCCCTCTCTACAAGCACTAGAAACTCCACCCACCCAGCCCCCCCCCCCCCCCCCCCCAAGAATCAAAATCCCTCCCTTATCTCCAATTTCAATTCCCCAAAATGTAGACCTCCAAAGTGCACAGACCTCCAAATTAGCTCCCACCTAAAATGCCCAAATTGTGAAATAAATCTCATGTGCACCTTTTTCTTTTTTGTTTATGAGACAAATTCGGTCAAAATCTTGACCAAATTGGGCATTTTGGTTGAAATTTCAACCAAATTAGGCTCATAAATTAAAAAATAAGAATTGAACAAATCAAAATGGCCTTGGTCAAAATAAAAGGTAAAAAATTGACCTTAAATGTACTAGTGTAAGCTCTATTAGGAGCCAAACCTGTTAAAGGTTACAAAACACACTATTAAATGTGGCCTTGTTAAAGGATTTAATCACCTAGTTATTAGTGGCCTTCTTAAAGGATTTCAATATTGATATAATGGTTAGAAAGTAATAGTAGGTTGATTTTATAAATACAACTCACTTTGCAAATATAGATCACAATTTGGTCCAATAGATGACTCATTAACTAGCCTTCATTGACATCTCCATCACTAATTCGCTTGGAGATCCTTCAAGCAATCAGTCTTCACCTCAACACTTCACTATTCATCCTTCTTAAGTTTGCTAATCAGTAGAATCAATAATTTCTCCAACCTTGCTAGGTTAGCCCTTGTTCCCCCTTAAATAGGTAATTCTAATCTTTTTCTACTTAAACATCACCATGGATCTTAAGGTTAGGTTAGATTCATCAAATCTTTCCCTCATTTTGTCTCCTCTTTTCTGTTCTAGAAACTTCTCCAAACTTCTCCTTGAATTCATGCATAGAAACACTCAAATTTAGTTTCCCTTGAATCAAATTCTCTAGGTCATCCATCCTTGTCTTCAATGCACTTTCCATATTCCGAGAATTCAATTGCGTCAGCCAGAAATCAAGATTTCCTCTCAAACTATCAAATGTTGTCACTCAGACAACACTAGGTTCTGACACTCAGTCATGACTAAAATACTTAGTTTATGCTAATAATTTTTTCCAACATACTTTTTGATACTCATTTGATATTGATTCTTGGTCAAGACCATATTTCTCTTGGCTTATACTATCACTCTATCAATTCTAGCATCACTTGGCATAAACTTTTAGTTCCTTTAATCTTTCGCTTGATCAAGCCTATGCATTTGGTCTTCTATTGATCACTTCTTCTAGGCTTCAGTACAACTATCTTCTTTACTTAGGTTATGATTAAATAATCACATTATCTTGTCAAGATCCAACTGATCAAGTACCCATCATTGTAGTTCCTCATAGGTCAACCTTTCCTCTAGGTCCTTTTGTTATGTCTTCTTCTCAAATCCTCTTCATCAATCATCTTGATATGGTACTCTAATTAGATAGAAATTATCTTACCAATAAGGTTTGACATCAATGATAATATAACAATTGTTCCAATTGTAGTTTCCAGAAAAACCATGGTGACAATAATATACCCACTAGTCTTTTACTATAGATAAAAGGTTGCCCAGTTAAGAGCTACATCTTTTTCCCACCAGAGAATAGGTTTGTTTAATAATGTTTGTAACATATTAATATTACATGATCTCTTTAAAGCTACCTTGTTAAAATATTGTTTCACTCCTTCAAAGAGGCATCTTGTTAGAGGATTTACAATATGCTTGCTACTAAAGCATTCTCAGGTAAGATCTTACAAAATTATCACAATCATTAGAAAGCAATCAAATATTGATCTAAGCTATGTGACACATCTCACCTAATAGATCTCTAGCCTATATCAAGAAGATATCTTGATCTTCTCTTCTCATGTCAACATTCTTTGTTATACATTAAATATCACCACACTCCTTATCTACTTAGCTCTTCCTATAGTGCTCCAATTTTTATTGGCTCAATGATTTCTTCCCTTCATTTTCTGCTCAATATCTCTCATTGTATTCAATATTTTCTTCTTGTTTCACATTTTCTTTTCTATCCATACACTTCAATAATGAATCTTTTGGGCTATATATGCATCCTTACTTATATTGGTGTCAAAACCCTAAAATAACATGCCAAAAACATAATCCATTCAAAATTTAAATCACATGTCTGACCTGTTCATGAAAAACCTATGACACCTATGTCATAGTTTCTAGACTAGTATCCCTGCCAAACTATGCCAACTCTAACCATAGCTTGTCTATCTTTTCTTCTTGTTATCATTTTGTTAGAGTGTCAATCATGTTGTGGTACAGACCATGTCTTCTTTTCCATGTCACAATGATGGTGACTAGTCATGTTGAATGTAACTCGATGCCTTGCCATAACCTCATCCCTATAGTAGATCTATCTAGTGTAGATGTCTATCATTAATTATGAGATGTTATACTTCACACTTGACCAATTTTCAATAAATGACAACACTTTTGTGTGCAAGATATTTGCAACATCAATTAACTTTCTTAATACCATAAAGACTTATAGGGTCAACAATCTCCCCCTCTAGCATTTATGGAAAAACTTATGATCTTTCTTGATTCATTCACCTACTTTTTTTGGTCTTCTTTTGGTCTTCCCTATGATGATACAAGTAGAATCTTTATCAATGCATGGACATGATTGAAAGTAGAGTGCTTCTTTTTGTCTACCCCTATCTTTGCTCCTCTCTTCATGTATTCTTCTAATTGATTATCTACTCCCCCTTTTCCTTTTTCTTTATTTTCACATTCCTTATTTCCTATGTCCATTTCATTTCTTACTCATATTCTCCCCCTTTTATGTATCTCTCGATTTCTATATGTTATTCCCCTTCTTGTCATCGTACTTCATATTCTTCCCTTTTTATGTATTCTCCCCCTCATTGTCATCAATGACAAAGCGTCAATAGTATGTTCAGGTACTAGATCTTTACAGTTTCCATTTTTTCTTACCATGAGATATGGATTTTTATGAGAGACATGGTAATATTTCTAATTTTACTAGACTCCATTTCATTTTATTTTTTGGTGGCAAGTGATGCCTCTACTTCTTTTGTATGTTCTTGAATAATTCCTACTAGTAGGAATAGGAAGCAATGTAGTTCAAAGAGCGTATAGATTCATTTACATTCCTCTTCCTTGATCACGTTGATTATATGTAGCTTTTCTTGTATCTGACTAGTATACACAATTGAAGAACTCATTATGATGTCAAATGAGTTTTGTGTAACCTATAGCTCCTCATGAGATTTCTTCAAGGTGTTCTCCAAATCTACAAATTAACGTTGGGAATCTGACTCTTTCTTCAAAATAGGTGAAATATTTTTTAGTAGCTCTATTGTAGTGTCATTTACTTTGGTAAACTCCTTTGTTTCTCAATTAGCTATGTGATTTTGTCCTTTAGTTATCATATACCAATTTCACCAATTGCCTTATCAATATCTACAGTCTCATCTAGTTATTCAAGTTGACTTATGAGGTATGTACCTACATCATATTGGGAGCTAATGGCTATCCCTTTTATAACTTCCCTTGTTTTGATCAATAATTTGAGCTCACTTCTTTTTTTTGTTGGATTATTTTAACACTTTGAATCTTTTAATAGACTTGTAGTGGTGATCAAGTTCTTTGTTTCTAATTTCTTTCAATCTTTTAGCGCTTCTATTAATTTCCTTATGGGCCTTTATAAGGTCATCTTCCCCTTATGTATCTGTTCTGTCATGCCCAAAATATTGGGGCAAATACATACAATGTTTTTTAAAAGTTAATTAATCCCCTAAGTTAATACATGTTTGACTAAAGACACACAAGACACATTAGGTTTTCTAAGGTTCTATATTTCATTTCATTAGTTGGTTCAATCTCCCAAGTGCACTAGTTTCATCATTTTTAGAAATTTTATCAATTACCTTAAAACTTTATTTCCATAATAAAAATAACCTATAATACTAATTGAAAATATTAAATATTGCTTGCAAAATTATTTACAACATTAATTTGGTCTCTACGACATCTTTCAAACTTATGATCTTGACAATACAAGTTATTAATAACATAATAAAATATTAATAAAGTAATATATTATTTGTAAGAATTAGACAACACTAAAATTCTATCATACATCTAACACTATAATATAATCCTATAAAAAAACTCTTTAATTAAAATCTTCCTCTAAAATAACCCTTCCAATAACATAACTAACTTTTACCTACTAACCCAAAACTTACTAACCAACTCATTTCTCTTTCATTTCAAAACAATTGATTAATTAAAATATTAAAAAAACATTAACAAATTAATTAAATAAATCTAAAATAACTAAAACAAGAATAAATGTAAAACATATACTAATTAAAATATCTTGTTCTAACCATCAACTACTAGCCATTCCTTATCTATTCCTATTGTTGGCTCCTAATTTAACAGTTTTGAAAATAACCAAGAAACTAGACCAATGCAACTAAGACTAGTGAATTCCTATGATGGATACACTCGATTACAATCTTGGGCCAATTGTAAGGCATAACTCCTTCTTCACTTCAAGCTCTGCATGACCTATGTGGGTTAATCTTGAGGTTCTAATATATGGTACCAATGCAATTAAACATATAATTTGAACCTAATAATAGTAGATGAATCCCCTTTTATCTTCTAATACTTATGAAATGATATAGGAATGAAATAGCTACAGATCATAACCTATGAACCCATAAGCTAAGTGAAGGTTAATTTTTTCAGCCCACTACAAAATGTGAAATATTGAATTTATTTGATTAAAATGATTTGTGCAAATAGCTTTCATATTAGCTTGCATCTGATTTAGTGATCAATGTCTTATCCATTGAAACATAGAGTCATTACCAGAAGGATGACCTAACTTGATTGCATTACAATTAATTTTGTCAACTAAAATCCCCAAATTTCATTCTTATGAAATATTCCCTTCATACACCCAGAAACCCTATCACAACATTCAAGCATTTAGTTGACTCCTTGAATCAAAAGCAACAACAAATCTGATATACAACTCATCCAAGATGTCTTAAATCAAATTAACCTTATTCACTCAATCTCAAAGCTAATAGCATATGAAGAATCAGGAGACAAAATAAGAAAACCTAGGTATTTCATTGTAAATTGCTTTTTATATTCATCCTTGGAAAGACTGAATACATAAACTAGTAAAACTAAATGAAACTCTAGACATGTCACATAATCTATTATCAAATTTCCATTATCTCAAAAAAATAATACATGATATGAGATGAAAAATGACACAAAAGCAGATGTGTGGCCTTCATTGGTAGAGCATAGCTCAATAGACAAGAAGCAAAACCAACAACAACCTTGGTTTCACTATGAAAACAAGAACCCTACTGGTATCATAGAGAAAACTACCCAACCCCCAACAAAGAGAAAGAAAAAGAATGATATAGGAGGAAAGAATTCCTAGATTTGATCAAAATATGACAAGTGTCCCCTCAGAATTCTTTCCCAGGAAGCTGAAAAACCTCTCTCTACCCTCTCTCTGTAACTACATATCAAATATTCAATCATTTTGGCCTCCAAAAGCAAGAGATATTTGATTGAAAATCATAACTGATTTTGATGCCAAATGTGAACTCAAGGAAAAAGTAAAAAATCAATTAAATATGACCTCTAAAAGCCAAGAAAACCTTTTAGAACTAATTTTCTCCACATAAAGATTTCAACAAGCCTTTATATCTACCTCCTAAACAATTTTCATGTACAATGACGAAATTTACTCGCTCTACTAAGAAAGCCCCAAAAAACACAAATCTACTTGTAGCTCAAACCAATGAATACCTATGCAAAATCTAACCTCAAAAATGGATAGCTCATCTCTTCCCAATTCTAACAATATATTGGAGTGCTTATTTTGGGTAAAAATACCCTAGTTATGGTCATTCAAAGTTTAGGCTCTTGTTCATGGTTTTGCACAGCATTTTACAAAAAAATTGACCTTTTCAATAGTTTAGAACTATATGATATTTCAAACATTATTTAAAAGTATGATCTGCATGTAATTTTGAGGAAATTTTAACAAAATATTAAAGTTTGAAACTTTTCAAAATTTCCCACTATTCTGCTTCGAGTCAAACCTTGTTGACAGTTGGTGACACATGTCATTATGTGATTGGCTGACTACTACTCTATCATCTAACCCTCGTCACCTAGATGTCACATGGCATCATTTGATTCATCCTCTATTTTTCCATGTCAACATGCCACACCATCGATCACTTATCATGCCACATCAGTGCCACCTCATCACAAGGTCATTGCCATGTGGCACTTGCTAATTGAGTCACCATGTCCCTATGTTAACAATCATGCATCTTTTTCTTGGCAACATGGCGACCACCATCAGATGCACCACATGTCAAAATCCTATGAGTTTTAATCTCAATCTACCATGTCACAACCTTCCTCAAAATCTATGCCACATGGCACTTTGTGGTTGGTTCGATCATTACCAACATCATCACTGAGTCACTGCACATATTGCTTGGCTGCCACTTATCTTCCTCTAGTTTGTTATCAAACTACCACTTGTCATTATTTGATTTTCCACATCACCTAGATGGGACCCATGACCTTCTTACTAGATTTAAAGGTTTTTTGGTAGGTCACTATGTTACTACTAGAAAACCTCACCATTTTCTGATGGTGACATAGCACCTTACCAAATTTTCAAATTTTCCAGTGGCTTCCATATTATTGCACCTCATCAAAATTTATTGCTTCTTTCCTCTAATTTTCAGCAACTAGGTCAAGCCCACCACATAGCTCTTGGTGCTTCAAAAGCACATGTCTTCTACACAACAAACAATATGTATGTCTAGGTACTTAAAGACTAATATTATGCTCCCTTTACGAATGTGAGATATATGGTTTATAAGAAAATCCCCTTTCTCTATTCAACAAGTCCAATCTTTTCTTCTTCTTTTACTACTGATTGAACCCTCAAGGATTCAAGTTTGGTGGCCACATCTTTAATCCTCTCCTCCACATCCATGATAGTCATACTGGTAGTGGGTTCAACATCTTAAAAAAAACCCTCTTAGCCCCAATCCTTTTCAGCTGACACCAAAATTGTTTCCCTTTCTCATGTTGTGGATTCTCTTTTTATAGCATGGATTCCCTTACCCTTTGTAGTGCCTACCCTCATTCACATCTTTTCTAGACATATTATTGCTATTATTATTAGACTATGATGGACTAGTTTTATGTTGATGAATTAGTGGTATTGTTTTGACACTATCAGACATTATGTTATGGATTCAGTGGTTATGTGATGAGATCATTTAGACTTTACATTTCATGCATACATGATGATCGTTATATTGTTTTCAGTTATTGTTGATGATTAGTTAGATGGTTTATTATCTCATGTGTTTTATTATGGATACTTGCCCCATACCTGCATGTGTATGGTGTGTGTGTTTTCTTATTGTATGGTGTTTTTGATGTGGTTAAGGAAGGGAGTCGTAGTCACCTGCTTAGTCGAGATCTACACGATGCACCACTTCCTGCCATTGTTTGTTTAGCTTAGCATTATATATATTGTATGTATACACATGGTTTTTTTGCAGGTTGTAGGTACTGGGTATCGACTTTCCTAAATTTCCAGGATGAGCGTACCCTATTATACTATCTCAATGATAAGAGAAGGGAGATAAATTCTCAAGTCCAAATCTCAAACCTTTAAGCCAATTGTCCTAGTGAGGTAGGACAAGTATCTAGATATTTTACCCATCGAATGTGTCGGATGACATGATTCATGATTTTTAACCCTTTAGACTGATTTTGTGTGAATTTCTCTATGATGGGTTTTCATATTTTGTCTTGGAGGTCTATGGTGAATTTTCTATTAATTAAGTCTTAATAAATAGATTCAATTAATAAATTAATTATTTGAGAAAATTAACATAAAATATCATGTTATTTGATATTTTGATTATAATTAATTAAATGAGAAATAATTGAGGAAAAAGAAATAAATAAAAGAAAATTAGAAAATTAAAATTAATAATAATAATAAAGTAATAAATAAATAATAATAACAAAAGTTATAAAAAATAAAATGAAAGTTATAAATATTTAAACAAAAAATTATATAAAAAGTGAATTGGAGTTATAAGCTTGCATGGGAGTTAACACACTTTTCATTTCTCTTATGTCAACAACACGGGGGTTAGTGCATCAATTAAGCACATGGTGTCTACAACTCTATGGCTCATCTAGAAGGTTGGAATAAGACCCATGCTTAGTTGGTGACACCTTCTAGCTGTTTCTAGAAGCATTTTAGGTGTTTCCTGAGAGCTCTTTATATTCAGGCATTCCTCGAGGCTTAGACATAGCGTTTGGAGTGCAATTGGAGCATTGGAGGATTCGAGAATTCTGAAGAAGGGAGCTTGCTCTGCGGGTTTTCTGAGGAAGAGTGAATTAGCATCAGAATCTGGGTAGATTCTTGTGATTTTACTTATGCTATTTTCGCATCATGCATTCCCTGTCTTCTTTGTGTCTTCCATATGTTTTCTAAGGAATTTCATATTTATATCATATGCATTCTCAAAATGGGTAGTTTAATTTATTTGAGAATTCTATATGCATAGATCTGAAAAGAACACGGGGCTAGGGTTGAGATTCATAGTCAAACCCATTAGATTAATTATTGAAAATTTTGGAGATCAAAGGTTTATGGAGAAATTTTGAAAATTGAAATTTATATATATTTTGTCAATTTACATACACATATGCATATATATATATACCTTCATATATTTTGTTTAATGTAAAAAAAATAATTTATATATTCATATATGTATCTATATGTATATATTTAAATATAAATAAATAAATATAAATATATATATATATATATATATATATATATTGTTGGCCTTATGATACATTTTTGTCATTAGTTACAACACTTATTGGATTCTGAATTCTTACCGAGCTCTCACCGGAAGCCAAGCTTTACCTAGTTCTCAGTGTTTACCGAGTAATCAAGGTGAACAAAGAAGTCAGTGTTTACCGAGTAATCAAGGTGAACAAAGAAGTCAGTGTTTACCGAGTAATCAAGGTGAACAAAGAAGTCAGTGTTTACCAAGTGATCAAGGTGAACAAAGCAGCCAGTGTTTACCGAGTGTTCAAGGTTAAGAAAGGAATCAGTTTTGACCGAGTGAAGATGTACTAAGATGTAACCGAGAACTTCATGATAACCGAGCTCCTGAGGTTATCAAGGAAATTAATTTTTACTGAGCTCAGACGGATATCAAGGAAACTAACTATCACCGAGTCACAAGGTTCTATCAAGTGTTTCCTTTGATCACCGAGCTACAGTTCAGATAGAAGTATTCACCGAGTGACATCTCTTCTACCGAGTCTCCAGTGGTTACCGAGTTCAGAACTACTCGAACTATTTAGTATGAACCGTGCCTTCACTTCTACCAAGTGCATGACGATGCCGAGTAACGCAGTGGACGTCGAGTATCAGAAGGACACCGAGTTAGTTCAGTGAACCCGAGTTTTTACCTTGGGCCGACTTTGTATAGAGATTTGCACTTGTTGTTTTGGCCGACCTTGCATGTATTGTTTAGCCAACCTTGCATGTATTGTTTATATGGATGGTATATATATGCAATGTATTGTATCATTCAAACATAGTTGTTATGACAATGGTAATGAATGGAAATGTGAAAGTGTAAAAGTGTGAAAGTGCGAAAGAAATACATGCGTGCAAAAGTATGTGGGCTGAATTGTGAAGATATTTAGCAGGTCAAATTTTGGAGCCGAAAAGTTTTATCTATCACATCAAGGTGAATCAGAGCATAGTGGATCTTATCAGCAATCAGTTGTAATCAGATCCACTGTTTCATTCTAACAGGTGAATCAGTTTTTGTAAATCCTTTAACAAGGTAGACTTAACAGTCTTTTGTAAATCTCCTAACAGAGTGCATACTTTATTGTATGTTTGGAAATCCTCTAACAAGGTGGATCTAGCAATCCTTTGTGCTCCTAACAGGGCAGATCACCAGAAGTGGTCATTGTAAGCCTTAACCGGCCAACTTCATACTGCAGTAACGAAGCTTGTGGGTTTCATCCCCACCCCAGTTTTACTTTCTATTTGGAAGGTTTCTGGGTCACCAAATCTGTGTGTTCAAGTGTTGCAAATGATTTTGTTTCATGCTTACAGTAGGTTACTTGGATGAATGGTGTATATATCAGTATACACTTTTATTGTTTGAAATTTTAGAAGTTACTGATTCACCCCTCCCCTCTCAGTAACTTGTCATATCTTGAATATTTCCAAAAATTGGTATCAGAGCTATAAGGTTCTCAAGATAAAAGTTTCACAGCTTGAGCAAAGATCAAGGACAATGGAGATATTCAGACTTGACAAAACTATTGAGAATGAAAAGCTAGATCTGAAAATGGCCATGGCTCAACTCAATGAAGCAAAAGAGCATCTTTCACAATCCTTGAAAAGAAGAAAAGAACTTGCAAAGCAAATGAATGACCATCAGTATGTTGAAGAAAAGGTTGAAGATCTCTCACCATCAAATAGTTCAGATGAAGCTGACAAAGCAATCAAAGAACTCTTAGAAAAGAATGGATCTCTGCAGGAAGAAGTAAGAAAGCTCAAAAGGGAACAAGGAATCCAGTCCATCAGGCTATGCGAAATCTTGGAGCAAAGGAACAAGGCAGCTGAAGACTTAGAGGTAAGGAATAATCAATCCTCTCAGCTTGAAAATCTTGTAACTCAATTATCTAATGCAAATGAAGAAATTATGAATCTGAGATCTGAGAATGAGAATTTGAGAAATGACTTAATTACTGAAAGACAAATCAATGCAAGCTTACAAAGTGATCTAATCTCTGAAAAACAAGTCAATGAGAGAATGGTAAAATCTCAAAAGGACATGGATCAATTGAATCTGTAAAATGAAGAAAACTTTCATAAACAAAATGGTAAAGCAGGCCTTGGATACAAGGAAGAAGGTGAATTCTCCAAACAGGGTACTCAAAAGAATCAAAAACCTACTTGCAGCCACTATAGTAAGTTAGGTCATACATCTAATGGATGTTGGAGCAATGGAAAAGGAAAATTTAATGGAAAGTGCTACAATTGCAATCAGCATGGACACAAAGCCAATGAATGCAAAAAGAAACCAAAATTTGAAGGTAAATGTCACAAATGCCAAAAGCAAGGTCATAAGGCATCACAATGCAAATCCAAATCATTTAATCCAGCTGAACAACTTGTCAAAGCAATATTTGGTTGGGACTACAACACTTGGTGCAGATGTCATTATTGTGGAGAATATGGTCATACTGGCATAAAATGTGCAAGGCATCACCTAAGAAAAAGGGATACCACTGTAAGATGTTATACATGTACAAAACTTGGTCAAATATCTAAAAACTGCATGAACATAAAGAAAGTCGAGGATGAGAAGAAAATCAAAGTAGACAATATTCGGAAACAAATGAAGCAGCAATGGATTCCAAAGTCTACCGAGCCAGATAATTCAAGTGATGGAATGGTCACTCAAGAAGTGAGTGACTCTACCATTTCCAATTAAGACTCATCAGGATAAGATCAGGACTGTAACTACAAAGCAATATCCTAAGCAGTCCTAGAATGAAAATATGATCAAATCAGTATTTCAGATACATCAGGATCATGGTCGGTACATGACCTTACCGAGCTCATTCGGGTGCAATAAGGCCTCTTTCACCAAGTTATACTTACCGAGCATGGTTGGTTCTTCTCTTACCAAGTTAAGGGTGGTTTAACCTATTTTCTTTTGGTCACCGAGTTGCGAAGTTTAAGCCGAGCTAGTGGATGACAGTCTATCGATCGCAGCTACCTCCGTACTGAACATTAATGGCAAATTTTTCATCAAAAGGGAAGATTTCAACCTCATTTTTCACCGCAAATTCAAGATTTACAAAAAGAGGGCTTTCAAGCGAGTTCAAGTGAGTTGAAGAGATTTTCCAGCGAAGTATTCTTACAAAATCTTTTCACTCACCGAGCAGCAATGGCTTCCGCAAGCACCAGCAGCAGCAAGGCGAAGAAAGGATCCGAAATGCTTGTGAAGGGAATGGAATAGAAGGCACCGACGTTCAAGCTTGTTCCTGCCATCGCTGAATCACTCGACCCGCATGGAGCTCAATCACAGATTCCTCCAAAGGTACTTCTAATCAATGATATTCGTACTCATTTCAAGTGTACTGTGCAAGAAATAGGGACACTAGATATGGATAGCACCCTAGCCAAGTTATGCGTGGATGGAACCCTAAAACCTGAATTCAAACATTTGGAAACCAAAGGCTTAACCCATATCCCGCATCTGCCAAGAAGTTTCCAAGTGAAATGGGTGAGGTATATCTTGAGCCGAGTACATAATGGTCAGTTGTGGTTAGAACAACTAGTTTTGATAACCAAGAAGATGATTCACAAAATCACGGGTCTCCCAATGCTCAGCAAAGCCAAAACCACCAAAACCCTAGGACGGGATGAGTTACAAAAGAAAACCCAAGCTGAATAGGATGGCAAAGGTTTAAAACTCAACAATGTTTCAGATATAGAACTGAAATTTGGTACTTATGTTATTGCATACAAACTGTATAGTTCCAGCAGGCTGAATAGTGTACCTTGCGAGGCTGTAGATTTGGCATATAAAATTGTAAAGAAAAATATGGAGTTTGACCTAGCTGATGTGCTATTAAAACAATTCAATAAAAACATGGAAAGCATAAGGACTGCAAAGACAAACCCTTGTAAATTTGGTTCTTTGCTAGTTTGTTTATTTTTCTATGTACAGAAATTCTTTCCATCCAAAGGTACAGTTTTATGGAGGAAAGATACTCCAATTTTGTATCAAATAAATGAATTCATAGTAGAAATGGGTATGAATTTTGACAAAGTAATGGATAATTATTTTGAAGATTTCAAGGAAAGGATGAACAACAGATTTAGAATACCTCCAAAACTTGTTGAAGAGTATAAGGATGATGTCTGTTTCATGGTTGACTGTGACAAGGTATACATACAGGCAGTTAGACCCCGAGTTGCTTGGGTGAAACCTCTTCCATATGAGGTAAATATTGATGAAACAAGGGATATCATTGAAGCACTGGTAAATGAGCCAGTAGACCCAAGGCAACAAATTTTTGGTACTTATGATGAAGCAAATGCCAGAATTGAACTGGAAATCAAAATTCCACAGGCCATCAGCAAAGGTAAGAGGAAAGTGGCCAAACTGAAAACTGAAATGAGTCCTCTTATGGTCACCGAGGGAAAAGGTGAAGATAAAGAAAGTGAAGAAGAAGAAGAAGGAGAAAAAGAATTAGAAAAAGAGCAACCGGCAAAGAAGAAAGGCAAGGTAATCATTACCAAGCCCAAGAAGCAGCCTACTGCAGTATTCACTCGGAGAACGAGAAAAGGTATTCAGGAACCTGTATTGGTCAAACCTGCACCTACATTCGAGCAAAGGCTCAAATCATTGGAAGAAGGAGCTGGCATCACAAATTTCAAGGCATTAAGATTTGAGACAAGGACTGATGCAGAGAAAATGCAAATTGAGAAACTGGTACTTAACAAAATGGGAAAATGGAAATACTCCCCGGACCAGATTGCTCCTCATATCTCTAAAGAACTACTGGAGAGAGTACAGCCAAGATGGGAGTTAGCCACCAAGACAGTAAAAGATATATATGAGCAATCCCTGAAGAATCTTCGGCCTAGTCTCACTGGAGCAGAGGTAAAATTTGAATTGAAAACCTATGAAGGTAAAATGATGATCAGATTCCACACTTGTTTGGTTTTGATCAAAGATATAGAGCATGTTGTAAATGATGCTACAAACATGTGAAAAAACATCTATCATGTACATAAGCCCAGTGTAGACCCAGTAGAAATAAAGGATGATGACAGCGGCAGTAGCAGTGATGAATCAGATAGCACTCCATACATCACAGTTACACTAGGAGAGTTGCATGCAATGATGGAAGAGAAAGAGGAAGAAGACAAAGAGGAAGAAGTTGAAGAGGAAGATAAGGAGGATGATACGGTAAAAATTGCAGCAGCAGTTATTGCATCCCTTCCTCACTCCCCAGCCAAACCTGTGACATCATCAAGGTTGGAGTCAGCTTCAGCAGGTTCATCTACATCTGCCATATCTCAGCTCCAGGTATCATCAGTAGAAGTGACTACCACTTCATCTACCGAGCTGCATCCCTCTTCGACTACCGAGCTGCACCCCTTTTCATCTACCGAGTTAGCCTCCTTGACTCCATCATCATCAGTTGGTATTGCTGTAAGTTCTCAAATTTTGACAACTCAAATTTGTTCTACAATTTTGTCGCCATCTACTTCAAGCACAGTGAGCTCAGATACTATATTACTGAGTGTATCACCATTTTTGGCCAGCATTCAAAATTTTGACCCTGTACATACTTCTATTGGCACTCAAACCTCAAGCATCCCAGTTTTTACTGCTAGTCCTTCTATCTCTACTGTTGTGTCTATTCCAAAGGTCAAACCAGTCATCTCTGAAGTCAAACTAAAGCAACCATTAAGACTTATGATCACTGGAAAGGAAATTCCTGAAGACATTGACTCGGACACAGAGATAGTAATTCCAAAGATTGACTTTGATAATGCTACCATTGAAGAAATGAGGTATGCTAGTCAACTTATTGAGAAAAAGGCTACTCAGATGCAGTTAAGATCAGAAAGGGATAAGGAATATAGGATAATTGAGGAAGCCCGGAACATAATTACTGAGGCTATAGGTGTTGATGTTGATACTTCTCAACACATTTTGATTCAATTGGAAGAGGCAGTTAATAAATTCAATGAAGATGCCTCCGGACAAGAAAAGCTAATTTAGCGTGCAGAAAAGAAATTTGATAATAAGGTATTGGGGCACATTGCCCAGAACATTGCAATAAATCAGGTTGCATTAACCTCAGTTTTGGCAGATATGGAAAATTCTTTTAATAATGTAACATCTCTTTTTGCTAAGCTTTGTGATGTTACCGAGTACACTAAAGGAATAAGAGAGAAACTAAATAAAATTGATGAAGATCTGAAGGTAAGCGCACAGAACTTGAAGCTTGACCCCAGTTCAAGCTCATCTCATCACCTCAGAATCAAATTTTTGTCAGAGAAGCAGGCAGAGCTGTTGAGGGAAGAGGCAAGGATCCGATCTACATTGATAGATATCCAAAACATGATCCTTCCCATCATGGATTCAATGCAGAAGCATATTGCACATTCAAAGACATTAATCCATGATAATAACTTCTCCATTGCAGATCATGTGATTGAACTTTTGGCTGAAGTTCAAATAGCTCTTTCCACCTGCAAAATTTTGCAAGAGAATTGGGATAAGACTCTCCAGCTTATTCTCCAGGTACATTCAGAGTTCATCTCTCATTTTGGTGTTTCTATATAAGTATATATATTCTTTTATTCTTTGGCATTATTGTCAAAAAGGGGGAGATTATTGTTGGATATGTATACTATGGGTGAATAAGTGTTTTCAAAAAAATTGTGCAAAGGAAGAGATATACGGCTCATGTAAATAATGTATGTACATTCTATGGGGGAGTTGTATATAACAAAGCTATTCTATGGGGGAGTTGTATATAACGAAGCTATGTATATTCAGAATCAGTCATCAGCATGTTAGATAAATTTTGTCTCATAAGTGTTTTTTTCACTAATGCCAAAGGGGGAGATTGTTGGCATTATGATACATTTTTGTCATTAGTTACAACACTTATTGGATTCTGAATGCTTACCGAGCTCTCACCAAAAGCCAAGCTTTACCTAGTTCTCAGTGTTTACCGAGTAATCAAGGTGAACAAAGAAGTCAGTGTTTACCGAGTAATCAAGGTGAACAAAGAAGTCAGTGTTTACCGAGTAATCAAGGTGAACAAAGAAGTCAGTGTTTACCGAGTGATCAAGGTGAACAAAGCAGCCAGTGTTTACCGAGTGTTCAAGGTTAAGAAAGGAATCAGTTTTGATCGAGTGAAGATGTACTAAGATGTAACCGAGAACTTCATGATAACCGAGCTCCTAAGGTTATCAAGGAAATTATTTTTTACCGAGCTCAGACGGATATCAAGGAAACTAACTATCACCGAGTCACAAGGTTCTATCAAGTGTTTCCTTTGATCACCGAGCTACAGTTCAAATAGAAGTATTCACCGAGTGACATCTCTTCTACCGAGTCTCCAGTGGTTATCGAGTTCAGAACTACTCGAAGTGTTTAGTATGAACCGTGCCTTCACTTCTACCGAGTGCATGATGATGTCGAGTAACGCAATGGATGCCGAGTATCAGAAGGACATTGAGTCAGTTCAGTGAACCTGAGTTTTTACCTTGGGCCGACTTTGTATAGAGATTTGCACTTGTTGTTTTGGCCGACCTTGCATGTATTGTTTAGCCAACCTTGCATGTATTGTTTATATGGATGGTATATATATGCAATGTATTGTATCATTCAAACATAGTTGTTATGACAATGGTAATGAATGGAAATGTGAAAGTGTAAAAGTGTGAAAGTGCGAAAGAAATACATGTGTGCGAAAGTATGTGGGCTGAATTATGAAGATATTCAGCAGGTCAAATTTTGGAGCCGAAAAGTTTTATCTATCACATCAAGGTGAATCAGAGCATAGCGGATCTTATCAACAATCAGTTGTAATCAGATCCACTGTTTCATTCTAACAGGTGAATCAGTTTTTGTAAATCCTTTAACAAGGTAGACTTAACAGTCTTTTGTAAATCTCCTAACAGAGTGCATACTTTATTGTATGTTTGGAAATCCTCTAACAAGGTGGATCTAGCAATCCTTTGTGCTCCTAACAGGGCAGATCACCAGAAGTGGTCATTGTAAGCCTTAACCGGCCAACTTCATACTGCAGTAACGAAGCTTGTGGGTTTCATCCCCACCCCAATTTTACTTTCTATTTGGAAGGTTTCTGGGTCACCAAATCTGTGTGTTCAAGTGTTGCAAATGATTTTGTTTCATGCTTATAGTAGGTTACTTGGATGAATGGTGTATATATCAGTATACAGTTTTATTGTTTGAAATTTTAGAAGTTACTGATTCACCCCTCCCCTCTCAGTAACTTGTCATATCTTGAATAATATATTTTTTTTAATGTAAAAAAAATAATTTATATATTCATATATGTATTTATATGTATATATTTAAATATAAATATATATATATATATATATATATATATATATATATATATATATATATATATATATATATATATATATATATATATATATATATATATATATATATATATATATATATATATATATATATATATATATATATATATATATATATATATATATATATATATATATATATATATATATATATATAAGTATGTATATAATATGTAAATATGATATTTAATAATTTGATTTATAATTGTATAATTGATAAATGATTATATCAAAGGTTCATGGTTTAAATTAATTGTTTTATGAGAAATTTAATTGTTAGTTTGGTGGGGGATGTTTTGAATTAAAATTATAATTGAAAGATGGATTTAAAAGAATATTTGCATTCAAAACGTATAAATTTTCCTCCAATTCTTTCTCTAAACTTGGAAACATAAACCGAGACTTTTGCATTTAAATTTAAGTTGTAAACTTAGCAAAACCAAAACATGTGTTTGCATTGTGTATTCTTTATGCTATTGTTTTGGGTTTTGGGTTGACTAGTGTTGACCAGTTATAGGACATCTACTAGAGGCTTGGGGGATTATGTGATTGTGATGTCATGATGATGTTTTAATCTTGATCTTTATAAACTCGACCATGGTTGTGTGATGGAATGCTCTATGTATTCGATGTGATTACTGATTGTTATGGTTGAGATTCTTATGTATGAGACACTTGACTTAACCATTATTTTTGGTCATCGATCAATTATCCTTGGTTATTTTCTAGTCACCATGATGGGACTGTAATGTGGATTTATTCTTGATGATGTCATGTTGTGACATGTTTGACTCAAACATTTTTGGAGTCTTCGATCAGCATGATTGAGATATATTTTGGTTATCAAGAACCATTGGATACTTTGATTATCAGTGATACTTCAGTTGCCAATAGAGAGTTGTTGTGTTCATGATTTTTTATGGATGTTTTCTCATGGAGATTTGATGCTTTTATGCATATTTGATGATTTTATTATGGATTATCTTTTGTGATTTTGAGATTTATGATTCCATGAGCTTAGGGTAGGTTATCTGCATGTAGTGACGGGAAGTGGCTTGCAATGGGGGCCGGGGCCCTAAGAGGCTGCCAGAGTAACTCATTGTAAGTTGGATTAATAAGTGATAACATTCACACCTAATACTAACTGAATGAACCTAAAAAGATAAGTGTTTTGTTCTCGCCCATGCCTTGAGTGCTTGTACAGGCTAGGATGGGAGTAGTGAGAACGCATGGTTGCGACCTTGCATTCTGTAGTATGCCTCATCAGTATGAGAGGATACTAGTGGCCGCATGAGATTAGTATGGACCCATGGCATTTAGCTAACTACCAAGGTAACTTGTATGTGATAAATGCGATGACACTTTCTCACTTGCATAGTAGGTTCCTACATGTCATTGTGTGCCTCTGGGATTAGATGTCAATTTTTTGTTTGGAACCTTTGAGTTAGTATACTTTTAGGATTCCTGAACTTGAAGAGATTTGTGCTATGTGATTTTGTTAGCCTGTTTTGGACTTGAGATTATCTCCTCAGCATGGTGAGAGTGGACCACTTAGGTACCACGCAGTTGGGTGGTAGTGTATTTTCCACTCTTATCATTTGAGGATTCATTGAGACTTCGTAGCTGATGCGTCCTTCATGATGGTAGATATGTATCCTTTCATTGATGTTTAGCATATGTTAGATGATGTTATCTTATGATTATATTTGCATGTTAGATTACTTTATACATATGATGTTGTATATGTTAGGAGTGACATTCCTACTATGTTAGTACCGATGATCTCTTCGATGATTTGGAATGTTACGCACTGAGGGATGGCTAGGATCCACGATGGTCTAATGATGCTATTAACGGTTGGGAGGAACCATGCACTTAGTTTATTATGTTTGATCTTTATGATGGATGTATCATGTGATTATCTTTGATGTATAATGGATTAGAATAAGATGATGTACCTTATTCTATGTATGTATATTCTTTGATCTTGTCATACCCTGTGACATGTACAGTGGATGATTGAGTATTTGAAATGTAATGTATAAACATTGGACTTATCATTATTATTTCATGTGGATGATGTACTAGATGGATTCATGTATGTTAGATGTTTCTAGATGTAATTCAACGTTAAGGGATCTTAAAGAATGTAATTAGTTATGAATGTTATGTTTACTTTTAGATGGACATTGCTATTGGTTTCGTATGGTGCATAAGTTATATGTGGTATTTACTTTCATGTTTAAAAAAAAAATGCTACCAAACTTAGTGAAATTCTAGGTTAATTCTTTAGATCCCTTGGTGGGGCATTACACCCTTCAACATGGCTACCTACCTCTATTCTTAATTTCTACCACATTTTGACTACGGCCTATGTCTTTTTTTGTATCACATGGAGCTCCTCTTATGTGGTTTTGCATTCAAATTTTCTACTATGGTGTCTCCATTACATGTTGTCATCCACTATTTTGATATGGATTGCCTCTTTTGCAAGGTCAACACCCTGCTTTACCTCACATGCCCTTTGCATCAATTCATACTTTATGAAAGATGCCTTCCCTTCTCTTCACACGCCTTACCCTACGACTTCCTCTATTCTTGCGTGGATAGCTTATGGAGTCTGCTTTTAGTGGCTTCTATAGAATCCCCTAGTATGGATCTATGCCTCTCACACGACATCCATGTCTTATACCTCATGCTCTTTTTTCTTATCTTATGAAGTGAAGGAACCATTTTAAAACCATCAGGTAGCAAAATATAAATTTTTAACATCAGTAATGCTTTGGCAATGTTGGGATAGAGAAAAGTCTAATCGCTGATATACTTCTTCTGGAAGGTGCAATAGTTGATGTTCCAAATGAATCCACATGAAACTTTAAGAAAAATATCAGCAACTTCCTTTGGAAATTTCTTTTCAAGTGCTACAATGTCAAGATCTAATTTAGCCAAATGATGTATGCAACGACTGGACAATTGACCATTTCTAGCCTCACACAAAATTGTTGCGATCAAAATAGGTATTACATCCTCTACTAGATCCTTTTCCACAAAGCTCTAAAGACATCACATTTTCACCAATGCTTTTGTTAGTCTCTTCAAAAAAAAAACACATCCTTGTTCTTTTGACTTCTATCTAGTCAACTTCATTGTTGGGAAATGAATTGATTTGTCTAGATATTTAGTTACTCAGCACTAAAGCTTGAGAATCCATTTGAGCATATATATTTCATGCTCCTTCCTTCAAATGAGTTACTTCCACAACATCTGGACTACTTTTATCTGATGGAATCAATCAGGCCCCAAATGGGTCTGACTAAAAAAGTTCATTTTTGAACAACTGAATCCTCCAATTGATCTATAGAATATCTGATACCGATTTGATGAAGAATCAATCAGTTTGCATCACTTTTTCAACTTTTTAAAACTTATTTCACCTTTTCTTGCAACTTGTTGATTTGGTGCTAGGAGGTCCTTTAACTGGCCTTAAAAACTGACCATAACACCTGATCAGTGATGTAACACCCCAACCTTGCTTCCAAACCCCAAGCTCTCTCTCAGGGCTACCTTAGGTCATTCACTAGACCCACTAGGGCTTCTTCACACCCTATAATTACTAGGACCTTGCTCAAGAGATCCTAATCCTTCAGTTGGGGGCACACCAACAAAGTAACATCAAATTTCTTACTAGCCGGCTCCAGTCTGCTACTAACCCTCAAGTCCATCTATAGCTCCAAGGGTACTAGTTCTTCATCTAGGGTTTTTTTTAGACTCCTTCTAATATCCATGACCCTAAAAAATGCTTATTTCATAGGTGCATTCAATCTACTAGGGAAGATACACCAAATTGCTCCAAAAAGGCTACTAGGAATTAGCCCTCCTAAATAGCTGGAAACAAGATTTCTTGAAAAACTTCTTAACAACCCTACAAAAAAATTATATTTTTGGATACCCTTTTTAGAGTACTTCAAGATTTTGTAATTTTTCAGCCCCCAAACTTTTCGTACAATGAAAGTACAATTTTATTCCAAAAATGAGGATTTCAAGTGCTTTATCGCTGTTGTGATGGAAAACCACCTTAGACACCTTTTCAAGACCTCTCATTTGGACTAGAGAAATGTTAGACCTTCTCATTACTTGTTGTGCAGCCGGATTGAGGTATTTGCACACTCAATCCTCTCCATAACTCATTTTCCAACTGTGATTCCTAGCCAAGTTGCATTTGGCTTGCCTAGGGCATCACCTTAAAAATGCTTGCTGATTCTTTCAAGGGCCCTCCTTCTTGATACATAATTTACATGGATCCTAGTTCCAAATACCAAAATATCAGAGGTTTCCAATGGTGGGAAGTAGCCCTAAGATCCCATTTTCTAAGTGCAGCCCTGTTCAGATCAGCAACTTGCCAAGAACAAAAAGATTTTTCTACACTAATGCAAACAAATTAAAATGATCAAACCAACACTACAAAAAGATTAAAAAAATTATTTAAGAACTTTTTCAACACAAAAATCAGGCCATTCAATCCTCCTCTATTAAAAATGCCTTCAAATGCATAAAACCGGCAACAAAATACTTGCTCAATTCGTACAAAATGCAAAACCATCTTGTCCAACCCCATGAAAATGGTTGTCCTCACATTTTTAAAGGCTCCTCCATTAGTTCCATAACTTTTCTAAATAGTTAGGATGTTCTAAACACACAAATACCAAAAAGTTGCTTTTTTGCAAGAAAATGTTGTCATGACAACATGACAACATTTCAGCAACTTTTGTTCTACATGGAGTTAGACCTCCAAATTTGGCACAAAGACAAAGTAGACATATAATATGCATAAAATGACTTCAAATAAACTATTCAAAGCCATTGGAACCTTTCTAGACCATTTTAGCCTTTACCGGACCTAAGTTGCCTAGTTGACAATAGTCGGCAACTTCTAGCAACTTGGTCACTTTGGGTCTTGCCAAGTCTCCTAAACACACCTAAGGACCACATAGGACCTATTATTAGAATAGTGATGTTGCTAGCATCACTACAAGCCAAAAATAAAGAAATACCTAGGTTTGACACTTAGCCTACCTAGGTGCTCCTGCACCAATCAGGCTCTAGAATTGAACATACTAATTCTCTATTCTGCATACTTACACCATGTCAAATCTCATGTCATGATGAATTTGAGGTTAAAAGACATTGACCATAAAAGTTAGCCTTTGAGAATTGCCTGCAAGAAAACAATTTAGAAAACAATAAATTGCATTCGAATTTGGCTTTGGAAGCTGGAAAAATTGACACTTGGAGAAATGAAAACTAGGACATTTGTTCACTATCATGAGGACAACATGGATCTAGGATTTTGTCTTATGATGAATAATAGGATGCATTTGGTGAACAATCAAAGTACTCAAATTTACAGACTGGAAACACTGACAAAAAAGCATTTTTCACAAATGGAACGGACCTGGGAAAGTATGCAAATAGATTTGTCAAGACTTGAAAATTGGCACACTTGAAGTATTTTTAGAGTATAAAATAGTTGTACAATCCATTCAATCTCACCTATCATAGATCTCAAGCTATGACATCCTAAATAGGGGTACTAACCAATCTGCACTTTATGACACCAGTAAAAAGTTTTAAGTTGCATTTGAAAACTGATCAAATAGATTTTTCATAAGCTCAAACTTGAAACATAGAAATTCTCTAACCTCTAAAATGCAATGCAAAAGGAATTTTAACATTTTGGTCAACTAGGTCAAAATTATAACAAGTCAAATAGGGCTTTCTAGAATTTAGAGTAATTCATATCAGCATGACATCAATAGACAACAAACTTTGAGGGATTCAAATCCTAGTAGAATAGATTCAAAATGACTCAAAATCTAAAATATAGGCTCTTTGGTATGGACACTAAACACTCCCAAATTAGTGAGTCTTGAAACATTACTGGGTGTGAGATATTCAATTGCAAACATAGCCTCCTATTGCTATTTGACACTGAAGCAAAAATGCAGAATTGACAATTGCTCCAAATGGGACTTCACGAAATGGCTTAGAATGACAATTTATCATCATGGGATGAGTGGAAATACTGAATGAAAGGTTCTAGAAGCATTAAACACCTCTTGGGTTTCAAATGGATAGCCAGGTACACATCCATCAAAAAGCATTTATAGGGCCTAAATTCTTCAATGGTACTCAAAATTGGGGTTTCAATTTTGAGTCCCAAAAGTGGCTCTATCTGGGGATGCATGTCCCTTGTGGGCATGGAAAGGATTTATATCTCTAGAAGAAGTAGACCATTCCCAAAAAATTCTCTCGAACAACTTTATTGAAAGCAAAAACAATTGCTACTACTATGTACAAGCGATGACCCTAGGCCACCAAACTTCAACAAAACTTCTTACCTCTATCATAAATCTGATTTTAATCTACATTATCATGAGGTAAGCTAGAAATATTCCTGCTATTAGTTTCACCAATTATATCAGCATCTTGAAACACACCACTTAGCAAAACTGAATCTACACCTTGACTTTCATAATGTGTATAAAAACTTATTTTCACTTTCAACAACTTGCTCATTATGAAAGTACTCATCAGCATGCTCAAACATATCAAACTCAAGCTGAAATTATTCTCCAACAAACAAATCATGTGTGCTATCAATTTTGAATATGAGAGCTTCATACTCAACTTGGGGAAAGGGATAAAACATACCTTGAAATTGTGTATCCTTATGCACAAATGGATGGAACCTAATCAAGCAATCAGATTTATACTCACAAATATCATCAATGTCAGCATATGAAACCAATCTAGAATCTTCAAATGTTCCTTTGAAATCAACAAATGGATTAGTCATTATATTAGAATATTCATCATAAAACTAAGTACAAGGTGCATGGTGATTTTCAACAACAACTTTGTCAAACACCTTGTTATCCATATTATGAGATGCAACATCATCACCATAATCATTGTCAAACTTGGAAGAAAAAAAATTTGATCTCTTACAATAGCAGGATAACATATCATCATTAAGATCATCCTCAACTAAATCTGAGCATTCTATGTCTTCTTCAAACAATAGGTTGATAACTCCATGTAATCATCATTTTTGAACATCTTGACAAAATATAGGATGATCATCATTAGGATCTTCATCATATAAAGCATTAGTATACACTTTAAACTCACTACCCATTTCATCTTCATGGAGACTTTCAGCATGTGAAGAAAAACTAGAACTATATGAGGACTCACTTTCTACTCCATCAATGAAGCATGTAGAAAATAGATCAAAGTTACTTTCATTGTCTTCATGAAGGTGATTCAAATGTCATGAAAAACAATCATCATTAGATGTTGATGCATTAATCTCAAAATCATTTGTATACTGATTATCATTACATGCATCCTTAAGACATTCATCTACACAATTAACCAATTCATCATTATAAACAATCTCTTTATCCTCACATTGTGTAAATAATTCTTCTTCACAACTTTCAACCTCAAGATGATTTTCATAATTATGAAATGGAACTTCATGTTTAGATTTAGAAAAAGAACTCATACTTTTAATATCATAAGAGTATTCACTTTTGTCATTGATTTCTTCTTCCCAATTTGCATTAGATTCGTGTGAAGATGAACATATACTAGCATTGTCCTCTTCTTGACTCAAGAAACAACTCTCATCATTGTCTTCACATGAGGCTTCTTCATAATACATTAGATCAGAAACTTCACCTTCATCACTTGACACATCACTTCCAACTTCTTCATCTTCATACTAAGATGAGTGCCTTTCCTCTTCATGACTGGTTATGTTTTCAACACAATGCAAATCATCAATAGAAGAATGAATAAATAAACTTATATCTTGTATGTATAATTTGTCAAATGAATCAACTCTATCATCTTCTGTAGTAATACTAGAAACATGTGTATTACATTCTGCAAGAATAGACTCATCTCTTCCTTGAAACCAATAAACTTCATCTGCACATGTCTTTAATTCTAAATTTTCAATAAAATCATCTACCATAGCAGGGGCACCTACTTGTTGGTCTGAATTTCCCACTTGATTAAAACTTACAGTAAGGGTATTGATTAACTGATTTGAAATTGAAGCATCAATACCACATTCATCCTTTCTTTCAAACGCATTATATTGGCAACATTTCTAGCAAAATGACTTCTAGTCAATCCATATTTTAGATTGTTTTCAATCTCTATAGCAGTCATAAAATCTTGATATAATGTCCTAGGTTCTTTACCCCTCAATAAATAACTCTTTTCTTGTCAAATGCATCAAAATAGAAAACTATACCCATTTGACCATCCAGTCTATAATTCGCAAGGATATCATTCAAAAATTTTGCAAATTTGATATTGAATTCAGGCACAAGTTCATCACACTTAACATGAATCTTCAAGAACTTGTCGTAAGAATTAGATATACTTACTCTCTCTCCAAATTGCTCCATAAAGGTAGAATGCAACTCACCCCAAGATGAAATAGAACCTACTAGTAGAAAATAAAAATAGTCTGTAGCATCACCTTCCAAAGTTTAAACAAACAAATTCATATGCAGGTCTTCATGAGAAATTTCAAAGTCACCTATCAAATCACTGAACAACTCAACATGATGACTAACTGAATTTTCATGGTTTCCACCAAACTTAGGCAAATAATTTCTGAGATTATATGGCATAGGGTTTGGAAAACCATGAATGCCATTAAAATTTAATGGGATATATCTCTTGGTAGAAATAGATCTATAATTCTCACTAACTAGCTACATACTTGATGAAAAGAAACTTGATATTCTCCAAACTTAAACCTCATTCACCATAAATATTTTTAGAATTCATTACAAGCAATAGATCTAGAATTCTTTCTACCAATTCAAACTCCAAGCATACTTCAAAATATGAAAACACTTGATGAAACCATTCTTCATAAAGTATGCTGAGATAAATCAAACCAATCTCCTACTTAGTGCTAAAATTACCACGTGATGAAGAAACTTTTGTAAAGCTTACTTTCATGTTAATGCAATCACATGAAAGTGGAAAATACCTCATTTGTTGATGCTGAAACCTTTAATCTACTGATTAACATAAGTGTTGATTTTAATTCTTCACACCGTTAATCAAATCCTTATAGAACCACCATATCCTTGAGGAGAACAAAATGAAATCACTACTATGATTCACTTTAACATTTAAAATTTCTTATGACAATAGATCAAACAACACTTTAAAACTCATCAATAAAGAACTTACATATCTCTCTTCTTTCTTAAAACTTAACATAACTTTCAGATCTACACAATTTAGTTGAGATGTCCTAAAAATAATTATATGTAACTGATCTACACCGATACAAAGATCCTTTAGAGAGTCACCACTCACAATTGTGAGAAATATTTAAAACATGATTCATAACATGACACATCTAAACAAGATTTTCAACTTGTAGAACTTGCAAACCATTAAACACTTAGGAGAGAGACACCACCTTTAAACAATTCTAACTCTAAATTTATAGTAGTACTTTCAAAACCATAACCAGCTGAATTGACTAAAAATAAAACTTATTAGCAACACAATCTACATTCAATCCTTCGAAGCTACTGCTATCTTGAACAAATCATCACTGGGGTAATGATATTTGAGTAAGAAAACTGGAAAAAACATTAGAGAACTTGATAAGTAGGACATGATATTCATATCACAATTAGAGAACTTACTGGTGCAACTTTTTCCATGCACATCTTCCATTGTATTGAATCTCCTTTCAAATTCTCAAGGTTTGTCTACCATTTAAATTCAATATAGTCCCCAGAAGAGTCCCCATTTTGTTGGCTCCTAATTTAACAATTTTGAAAATAACCAAGAAATCAAACCAATGCATCTAAGGTTAGAAAATTCCTATGATGGATACACTTGACTACAATCTTGGGCCAACTCTAAGGCTTAACTCCTTCTTCACTTTTGGCTCTACAAGACCTAGGTGGGTTAACCTTGAGGTTCTAATAAATGGTACCAGTGCAATTAAACATATAATCTAAATCTAAGAATATTAGATGAAACCCCTTTTATCTTCTAATACTTATGTAATGATATAGGAATGAAATAGCTATAGATCATAACCTATGAACCCATAAGCTAAGTGAGAGTTAATTCTTTTCAACCCACTACAAAATGTGAAATACTAAATTTATTTGATTAAAATGATTAGTGCAAATAGCTTTCATATCAGTTGCATTTGATTTAGTGATCAATACCTTATCCATTGAAGCATAGAGTCATTACCAGTAGGATGACCTAACTTGATTGCATTACAATTAAGTTTTTCAACTGAAATTCCCAAATTACATTCTTATGAAATATCCCCTTCATACACCTAGAAACCCTATTAGAACATTGAAGCATTTACTTGAATCCTTGAATCAAAAGAAACAATAGATATGATATACAACTCATCCAAGATGTCTTAAATCAAATGAACCTTATTCACTTAATCTCAAAGCTAATAGCATTTGAAGAATCAAGAGATAGAATAAGAAAACCTAGATAATTCATTCTAAATCCCTTTTTATATTCATCCTTGGAAAGATTGAATACATAAACTGGTAAAACTAAATGAAACTCTAGACATGTCACATAATCTATCATCAACTTTCCATTATCTTAGAAAAACAATATATGACATGAAATGAAAAACTACACAAGAGCGGATGTGTGGCCTTCATTGCTAGAGCATAGCTCGATAGATAGGAAGAAAAACCAATAACAACTTTGGTTTCATCGTGAAAATTGGAACCCTATTGGTATCACAAAGAAAATTGCCAACCCCCAACAAAGAGAAAGAAAAAGAATGATATAGGAGGAAAGAATTCCCAGATTTGGTCAAAAGATGACAACTGTCCCCTCAGAATTCTTTAGTAGGAAACTCAAAAACCTCTCTCTACCCTCTCTCTATAACTTCATATCAAATCTTCAATCATTTTGGCCTCCAAAAGCAAGAAATATCTGAGATATTTGATTGAAAATCATAACTGATTTTGATGCCAAATGTGAACTCAAGGAAAAAGTGAAAAATCAGTTAAATATGACCTCTAGAAGCCAAGAAAACCTTTTAGAATTGATTTTCTCCACATACAGACTTCAACAAGCCTTTGTATCTGCCTCCTAACCAATTTTCATGCATAATGACAAAATTTGCTCGCTCTCCTGAGAATGCCCTGGAAAATACAAATATTCTTATAGCTTGAACCAATGAATACCTGTGCAAAATCTAACCTCAGAAATGGATAGTTCATCTCTTCCTAGTTCTAACAGTATATTGGAGTGCCTATTTCGGGTGAAAAATACCCCAGTTATGGCCATTTGAAGTTCAGGCTCCTATTCATGGCTTTACACAGCATTTTACAAAACTTTGACCTTTTCAATAATTTAGAACTATATGATAATTCAAAATTTATTTAAAAGTTTGATCTACACATAATTTTGAGGACATTTTAATAAAATATTAAAATTTGAAATTTTTAAAAAATTTCCCACTATTCTCCTCTAGGTCAAACCTTGTTGACTACTGGTGACACGTGTCTTTATGTGATTTTTTGACTACTGCTCTATCATCCAACCCTCACCACCTAGATGCCACATGACATCATTTGATTCATCCTCTATTCTACCATGTCAGCACACCATGTCACCATGCCATGTCATCGGTCACCTATCATGCCACATTAGCACCACCTCATTCTCAGCTCATTGCCATGTGGCACCTACTGATTGAGTCGCCATATTGCAATGTTAACAATCATGCATCTTTTTCTTGGTGACATGGTGACCACTGTCAGATGTGCCACATGTCACCATCTTGTGAGTTCTAATCTCAATCCACCACGTCACAACCTTCCTTGAAATCTATGACATGTGGCACTTTGTGGTTGGTCTGGTCATTGCAAACATCATCGTTGAGTCACTACACACATTACCTAGCTGCCACTTTTCTTTTGGTTCATTATCAGACTACCACTTTTCATTATCTGATTTGCCACATCACCCAGATGGGACCCACAACCTTCTTGCTAGATTTCAAGGTCTTTTGGCAGGTCACCATTGCTTAGTTGCCACTTGTCTTCTCTGGTTCATTATCAAACTACCACTTTTCATTATCTTATTGGCCATATCACCTAGATAGGACCCATAACCTTCTTGTTAGATTTTAAGGTTTTTTGGTAGATTGCTATGTCGCTACCAAAAAACCTCACCATTTTTCAGTGGGACATAGCACCTTGCTAGATTTTCAACTTTTTTGGTGGCTTCCACATCATTGCACTTCATCAAAATTTATTCCTTCTTTCCTCCAGCTGTCAGCAACTGGATTGGGCCCACCACACAGCTATTGGTGCTTCAAAAGTGCATATCTTTAAGACAACAAAGAATATGTGTGTCTAAGTTCTTAAAGACTAATATTCTACTCCCTTTGCAAATGTGGGATGTATGGTTTATAAGAAAATCCCCTTTCTCTATTCTACACATCCAATCTTTTCTTCTTCTTTCAATATCAATTAAATCCTCGAGGATTCAAGTTTGGTGGCCACATCTTTAATCCTCTCCTCCACATCAATGATAGTCATAGCTCTAGCAACGAGTTTGACATCTTGAAAAAACCCTCTTGGCCCCAATCCTTTTTAGCTGACACCAAAACTACTTCCTTTTCTCATGTCATGGATTGTCTTTTCATAGCATGGACATCCTTGCCCTTCGACATGGCTACCTCTATTCTTAATTTCTGCCATGTTTTGACTATGGCCTATGTCTTTTCTATATTGCATTGAGCTCCTCTTGTGTGGTTTCACATTCAAATTTTCTACTATGGCATCTCCTTTACATGTTGGTGTCTATTGTTTTAATGTGGATTGCCTCTTTTGCAAGTTTAATGCCCTACTTTACCTCACATGCCCTTTGCATCGATTCATACTTTATGAAAGATGTCTTCCCTTCTCTTCACACACCTTACCTTGTGGCTTCCTCTGTTCTTGTGTGGACAGCTTATGGAGTTTGTTTTTAGTAGCTTCTCTGTAATCCCTCACTACAAATTTTTTCCTCTCACATGGCATCAATTTCTTATACCTTGTGGTCTTTTTTCTTATCTTATGAAGTGAAGGCACCACTTTAAAACCATCAAGTAGAAAAATATACAATTTTTAACATCAGTAATGCTTTGCCAATGTTGGGATAGAGAAAAGTCTAAGCACTAATATACTTCTTCTAGAAGGTGTAATCGTTGATGTTCCAAATGAATCCACATGAAAATTTAAGCACAATATCATAAACTTCCTTTGGAAGTTTCTTTTCAAGTGCTATGATGTCAAGATCTGATCTAGCCACACAATGTATGCAACAACTAAATAATTGATCATTTCTAACCTCACACAAAATTACTGTGATCAAAATAGGTGTTACATCCTCTACTAGATCCTTTTCTACAAAGTTCTAAAGACATCACACTTTCACCAATGCTTTTGCTAGTCTCTTCAAAAAAAAAAGCAAAACACCTCCTTGTTCTTTTGACTTCTATCTAATCAACTTCATTGTTGGGCAATGAATTGATCTATATAGATATTTAGTTACTCAGCATTGAGGCTTGAGAATCCATTTGACCATATATATTTCCTACTTCTTTTTTTCGAATGAGTTCCATCCACAACATCTGGACTACTTTTATCTGATGGAATTAGTTGGGCCCCAAATGGGTCTAGCTAAAAATAAATTGTTTCTAAACAATTGAATCCTCCAATTGATCTATAGAGTATCTGATACTGATTTCATGAAGAATCAATCAGTTTGCATCACTTTTTCAACTTTTTAAAACTAACTTGTTAATTTGGTGCCAGGAGGTCCTTTGATTGGCCTTAAAAATTGACCAAAACAAATGATCGGGCTCTAGAATCAAACATATTGATTCTCTATTCCACATACTTGCACCATGTTGAATCTTGTGTCATGATGAATTCAAGGTCAAAATATATTGACTATTGAAGTTACCCTTTGAGAATTGCCTGCAAGAAAACAAGTTAGAAAACAATAAATTGTGTTCGGATTTGGCTTTAGAAGCTAGGCAAACTAACACTTGGGGAAATGAAAATTGGGAAATTTTTTCATTGTCATGAGGACAACATGGATCTAGGATTTGGGCTCATGAAAAATAATAGGACGCATTTGGCGAATGGTCGAATTAGACTACTCAAGTTTGTAGACTAGAAACACTGACAGGAAAGCATTTTTTACAAATGGAATGGACCTAGGAAAGTATGCAAACAAATTCATCAAGACTTGAAAATTGGCACACTTGAAGTATTTTTAGAGTACAACATAGTGGTGTAATCTATTTGATCACACCTATCATGGATCTCAAGTTATGACATCCCAAACAGGGGTACTAACCAATCTACACTTTATGACACCAGTAAAAAGTTACAATTTGCATTTGGAATCATGTTTGAAAATTGATCAAACAGATTTTTCATAAGCTCAAACTTTAAACATAGAAAGTCTATGACCTCTAAAATGCAATACAAAAGGAATTTTAGCATTTTGGTCAACTGGGTCAAAATTATAACAAGTCAAATAGGGCTTCCCAGAATTTAGAACAATTCATATCAACATGACATCGATAGAAAACCAACTTTGAGGGATTCAAAACCTAGTTAAAAGTATTCAAAATGATTTAAAATCTAAAGAATAGCCTCTCTGGTATGGAAACTAAACACTCCCAAAGTATTGAGTTATGAAACATTACTAGGTGCAAGATATTCAATTGCAAACATGGCCTCTTATTGCTATTTGACACTCGAGCAAAAATGAAAAAATGACAATTTCTCCAAACGAGACTTCACAAAATGGCTCAAAATGACAATTTATCATCATGGGATGAGTGGACATACTAAATGAAAGGTGCTAGAATCATTAAAAAACTCTTGGGCCTTAAATGGATAGTCAGGTACACATGCATCAAAAAGTGTTTATAGGGCCTAATTTCTTCAATGGTACTCAAAATCAAGGTTTCAATTTTGAATCTGAATCCTAACATCTATCACCTAAACTTACCTTTTTTTAAAAAGCATGACATAAATACTTCATTGCTAAATCTAATTAAATTAATAAACTTACTTTATGTCAAAATCACTAATCTTAATTAACACTCTATTAAAACTAACTTAACTAACCTAACTAGCCACTAACTAATCCTATCCAAGCCCTACCCCCTTACCTTACTATACCTCTAACTCCCTAAGCCACTTGTCCAAGTGGGATTCCCTACTTCCCTAGACAATAGGTGTTTCCCAAGCACGTGCTCACATTGGCTAACTTACCTCATACCAATGATGACATGGGTAGAAGAATTAAAAAGGAGGGTGGGCAACATATTTCAATTGATTTTTTTATTAAACATTCTTTCCTTTATTTATATTCCCCTTTTCCCACCTCAAGCACACTTACCCAAACTTGTGCCCAAATCCTTGAATGGGGAATTTCATTAATTATTTTATTCCTTTTTGTATTTACTTATTTTTACTAATGAGTCCTTGACCAATCCCTTGGCTTGTATACTTCCTTACAGGGTGGAGTGACATTAGCATTAGTAGATGCATGGACAAAGATAATTATATTTTAAAGTTTAGAGGGCGAGGGGGATATGCATAGATTAATTCAATTGGTATTATTTTTCTTATTTTATTTTATAATTATTTATTTATTATTTGAGAAGTGTTAAAGGATTTTAAAAAGAATCTTTTTAGAATATCCTTTGTTCCAAAGAGAATTAAAAACTTTTCTCATACAAAATTCAGCGAGCTTTTGCTCCAAAATAGATGATTTTTTTACAAGGTCTATTTTTTCCATAAGTGTTAGGTTTTCTTATAGAAATTTTAACATGACAAGATATACTAATGTTTTTTTCATTTTCTAGAATACACTAAAGTCATAGTTTTTGATGTTATATTATGTATTCAAATAGGAGTATTTTTTTGAATAGTTACTAACAATGCAAAATAAAGTAACATTCACTTGAATTAATTTTCCTCTAACACCTAATTATAATGAAATTGCATAACTTTGTGTAACATCATTTTATTTGATTACCATTAATCATATGCATATTGAATGAATTATCAAAAGTACACAAAATGTCATAATAAATTAATTACTCTTTTCTTCAACATGCATGGGCTAGCCACTTCATATATATTTTATTGAAAAACATGATTCAAGGACTCAATTAGGAAAGAATTAGGAAAGAAAACTCAACATTGTTTTCATTAAAAATATAAAGTTAACAATGAATTATACATCAAGATCATTTTCTCGAGGAGAAGTCTCCAAAGAAATTGACTCAACCACACCAAAACTCTGAATCTAGTTTGGCTCCATATCAAGGTATGAACTATGCAATCTATAAATTTACATCAAAATAACCATGGAGAGCCGAAATTGACTGAGTGACAATCAAATTCAAAAACATAGATACATTCAACCAACTAATCTCACCCTTGGTTTTCACAACAGGTTCCTTGTCGAACTAAGACTAGGGAGAAAGTGGATTTTTCTAGGGTAGGAGATGTCAACCACAACACCAAAACATAAGCCTCTTTTGAGGCTAATAATCACAAATAACTTTCGCTCTTTCACTCCTTATCTCCCTAAACACAAAATAGTTTGTATTGATAAGTAGGGGCCTATGAGGAGAGACTCTGCACTAACCCAGAGTTCAACTAAGGTCCTCCTCCTATACATGGCCACTTATACCCTATCTGAAGGTCAGTAATGCCAACACACCCTTAATAGTTTCCCCCATAAAACAAAATGGAAAAACATGAAAGGAAAACAATAAGAAACCCACAATAACCCATCCCTCACATGTTTCATCATACACACAAAATAAACACACATATATAAGAGGTTCAATTTAAGAAAATAAAAATAAAGCATGAAGAACAAGGCCATGAAGGATCCTACCATCACAAAAGTTATGGTAATGGAGTTTTCAAGAAGAGATAATCCTTGTTTCTCTTCAAATCCAAGCTTGACTCTCTCTAAATGTAGAGATTGGGTGAACATCATTCAAATCTCAAATTGGTAACTAAATAGGCTTCTAAACTCACCCACCTAAAATGGCAATAACTCTAGACTTGACTCAACTCTTCTAGAGTCTTCCAACTTGATCCTACCATTAAAACAACCTTTATGGTGAAGTGTGAACTTGGAAAAGTCAAGGAGATGTTCAATTTTTGCACTAAAGGGAAAATGAGATATTTAGGAGGTCATAAGAATCAACAGAAGGATCTAGATGGGTGGAAAATGTCCCCAACCCATATACATACTCTGGATGACCCAAAATGTAATGCTAAAAACCTAGTATGCTAGGAGCATTAATAAAAATTTAACATTCACAAAACTAAATAAAAGAAACACTTATGATAAGACGAGGTGAACACCATGAAGGAAGGAACACCAAAAATGGTAAGCTCCTTGGGTGTAACCTATGATGACATAGATATGTCTAGATAGCTAGGGGATGTGTGCTCAATTGTGCTCAAGCTTCAAGTGATGGGTTGTTATCAAGCATGGAGATGAGTGGAGGATTCAACAATGGATGTTTAGGTGGTTTTTGACATAGTAATGGTCTAAAGTGGCTATACTATAGTGGTTAGTGGGGTATTATAAGATTTCATTGGTAGATGATGGATTGTGAGAGGGGAAGGGCTCAATTTATAGGCTAAGGGGTAGTTAGATGGAGGGTCTAGATGTGACGATAGAGAAAAGGTAAGGATGGGCAATGAGAGGAGAGCCCATGGATTGTACTTCTTTAGGGCTCTAGCCTTGTGACAAGCATCACAAGGGGATTGGGTGGTCAAAATGGAGGGTCAAGGCAAGTAATGAGGGAGGAAGAGTGTGTAAGAGGGATGTAAGAGGCATTAATGGCATGTAAGATCCATTAATGCTCTTGGATAGGGATGGGAGAGGGCAAGAGAGACCATTGACTTTGGTTTTGGTTAGCAAGTCTTAACCCTTGCTTAAAGTTGTGCACATGTTTAGGGGGGGATTAGGCTTAGCTTTGATGGGATGGGTTGATGGGTTGGATTAGGGGTAAAGATAGGTTTGATGGGGTGGTTTAGGGGTTTAGGATGATTTATTTAATAAAAGGGGTTTGAGAGATTAAATCAAATAGATTTTGGCATTTATTTAATTTAATAGAGGAATGGGGATTTAATTGATAGATTGACTTTGGGTTATCATTTGATTTTATCAATTGGACTTATAGTTAATTTAATTAATTGATTAACTAGGGGATGGTGAATAATTAATTAAATAATAAAAATTTAATTAATAATATACTAGAAGATGACTAAATAAGATTACCTAATGGTGTAATCATATTTAGGTGTCTACACTAGGCACTTGGATTGCATTAATTTCCGCTTCTAGGATCATTTTTAGGACCTATAAATTGGCTTGAAATATTTGAACTTTCTAAAAATACTAGAAATGCAAACTTTCCACTAAACCCTAATTAGGGTAATTGATCTAAGTTACCAACTAAGTAGTCTTAGGTTAGTAACTTAATCAAACTTAGATTATCGGGTTACTATGCTAACCCTAATTAATATGTTGATACACATATACAAATTATGAGTGTCAAGTGACACCATAAGATTCATTATTACATAACTTTAAATACCTTACAATTATAGAATGATACACACATTTAGATTATGATACAACTAAAATATGAAATAATGTGGTCTACATCTCTTCATTAGACTCAACCCTAGGTTTCACAGATTGTACATAGGGTCAATTTTTGATTCTCCGTTAGATTCCATGGTTAATTATCCTACATACTCAATTCACACATTAGTAGCTCAAGAAAAATCACATGTATATATTTAAAACTCATTTGGATAATTGCATCAATCAAAACATTAAACTTTCATTTAAATAAACTTTATCTCATCTCTACACACATATTCAATCATTACAAATTTGCATAATTAGAGTATTTAACTTATTCATAATCCTACATTCATTTATTGTAATACATCATCATTATGAATTCTTATAAAATATAAAATAACATGATTAAACATTTTAAAGTAAAGCATCACATGACATAAAATATATAATAATGTCTAGTCCATCAAACAATGTCTCAACATATTGAGTCATAATGTGTCAAAATAAAAATATATCGAATGTGCTATGATGGATTAGGGCAAGGCCTCATACTTTTCAAATAAGTATTCTTTATATTCAAAGCTTGAAGATGATGAAGATGAGGATTGTAGTCTTCGTCCTTTCCTCCTTTTCTTCTTCCCTTGGCTTGTGTCATCCTTATCCAATCTAAGTTTCCTCTTTATGGGTTTGGGCTACATTGAGCTTCCAGGTCTTTGGGTTGTACCAAAAGTCTGACTTTTCCTATGTGGCATGTATGACTAGTGGGTCATTGAAAACTTCCTATTGTTTAACTTTTGGGATAGGTGTTTTTTTTTTGTGTTTTTCATGTTCTTCTCTAAACCTTTCTCATTTATAAAAGTATTTTTATTGGGATTGGTTACCTGTGGTAGCTTAAAATCCTTTATCAATTAGCTTGTGGGAGGTACCAGTTTCTCTTCTAGACTTTTAGGTTTTCCTTCCCCAATTTAAGAGTGGTCCCTCTTGTGAAACTTTTCTTCCATTACTTTCTTTTTCTATTTAGCTACTACTGAATTTATTTCTAGATTTATCAACTCGAGTGATTTAACCTTTTTTGGTTCTTTCATAGTAGTGGTGTATGTCACTCTTCTTTGTGATGTGAGAGGGTTGAATTTGATAGGTATCTCTAGGAGTTATTCTACATATCTCTCTTCTTCAACTACTCTTCTAGATCTAATGGGCTCCATTTTCTTCTTCTTCTTCTCTTGTTGTTGAATGCCCTTTCCTTTTTTATCCAATGGGATCCATTTTCTTCTTCTTCTTCTCTCCCTTCTTTTATGCATAAAGTATCTCCATTTTCTCTACTATGTCCTTACAACATCTCATTTCTTGTACAAAGGCATCCTTTTGTTTACCGGTGATTTTTGGTGCGATATTTTCCTAAGTGGAAAATTCTTCAATGTGGACTTATACATATTTCTTTTTGATGGATAATAATCTAGCATAACCTTAATCAATGTGTCTTCCAAAATTGTTTTGATTTTTTGCAATTCCATCTTACCATATTTTCTAAATGGTGGGTGTTAATTCTTTTGGCAACAAGTCCTTAATTTTTTCTTGATTTCTATTTTAGATCCTCAAGTTAAGTATAACTTTGATAATAACATTTTTTTTATCTTTATCATTCATAGGTGGATATATATACCTTATTGTGTTGTAGTTACCATCGTGCACAATATCATCGACAATTTCTTTAATGGACAGTGGTAGAAGTAGATTCTTACCTTTATTTACTAGTTTGGTTTTCCTTATTGATGATTCTCCTATGGATGGAAATATTTTCTTCTTTATTGATTGAGATTTCTTGGGTGACTATTCTTTGATGTCTTGGGGGATCATTTTAAGTTCTAGTGGGGATGATTCTCGACTTGAATCAACGTTGCCTTCAATATTTTCTTATCTTTTTCGACTTGGTGATTCTTCACTAGTGAGTCCCAACTCTTCTTCCATATTGACCTTCTTGCTTATTCTAGCTTGGGTTTTCTTTTTTCCTTTCTTTTTAGTTGCATTTCTTGCATCCTTCTTTTTGTATTCTCTATCTTTCTTCAATCTAATGACTACACTTTTCATCATGCTCATGTCAAGCTTTGGCAAATTTTGAGTCTACAAGAATTGACAGTAGTAACTCAATAGACCATCTTGTATCATGTTCTATCATCACATACTGGAATGATGTCACCCAACATGTCATTCATTCAACAACCTGTATCATGTAGTGCTCAATGCACTGTAGAAAGTATAATTCATTCTTGTACTCTTTAACTAGGGTAAAGGGTATCATTTACCTTTGATTCATATCCCTTTGGAATTAGTTGAAGTATGACCTAAATAAATCATATCTTTTATCTCTTAAACATATATACATCTTGCAGACTTGTTCAATGTTTAGTGTTTCTTTTGACTAGTTGATTTATGGGTGTCTTAGTGATGAAGGGTTCTTCCCTTAATACCATAAACACATAATAGAAACAAAGAAACAATAGTAATTGTGAGAAAAAAATATGGGCTTCTTATTATCGCCACAAATGTGGAATTACAGAATTCACAATTACAATATGCTAACCAAAATGGGTTCCTTCATTATAGTAATCTACAAGATAAAGCTATGAACTATCACCCAGAGTTGTCCTAGATAATGTTTGAGCATTTCATAAATAGGAAATTTTATGTCACTCGAGAAGGTTCTAAACATTCAAACTTAATACCTAGGGCCAACAAACCCTAATGATTGTAAGGAAACTCAGGTGCAGAAACAGCTTCCTACACTAATCTCATAAGGAAAGTATGATGCAAATCCTATTGAAATCTTCTACACTTACAGATTCAATATCATGTAAACAACAATAATGCAGCCAACCATGCATATAGAAAATAGACAGAGAAAGGAACACATAACACAAGAATTTGCCGGTGGGTAAAAACCTTTCGGTAAAACAAACCCACCCCTTGAGAACTTGCACAATGTATTGTCTTCAACACAAGATTACAATACACTTGCAATGCAAGTTCAACATCAACAACCGAAGACTCCAGTAGCTACTCGTAGTACCAACAATACACCCTTTTCGCATTGCATCTCTTCGCAACCCTAAAAATTCTTATAACATGAGCATCACTTTAGGGCTACTCCCAAAGGTAAATTGTATTAGGGTTTTACCATTCTCTGAGAAGATAGGAACCCTAAACCCCACTATTGGGGTAGAGTGTACAATACTCAAATATCTTAGTTGCCACATGTCTTCACCTATCATTGAATCTTCCTAACATAGCTCTTACGTGTCATAGGAATCCTTCATAACCATTTTAGTCATTATCTCCTTACACACAATTCAAGATGTCGACACATCAACATTATTTGCAAGAAATACATTTTACAAAACAAATAATAAGAATAGGAATTATACAAGGTTGAGACACCTTATTCCTAACAACGATACACATAAAGTCAGCCAAATACATTTTTTGACATTTATTTTAGACATTTTGGTTGGCCCAACTTTGGAAGACCATAACTCTTAAACCATTTCTCTGATTGGCTATTATAACCACTTTTTAGAAACCCCAACTCGTGATCTACAAGCTCAGATCCATGCAAGCACCCATTCATCAATTTTTTAGACCTCATTTGGGCACTCTAAGGCCTCCAATGGTGAGCCTAAAATTTATATACCCAAATTGCAAACCAAAAATCCATAATAAATTCATGAATACGCATGATATGGCACTAAGGCTCAACTAGTAGGCCGATATATCCAAGATGAATAGCCATCTATGAAACTAGGACATTTTGAGCTCATATGAAAAACTTACTAAAAATAGTAAGTTCCTAGAAATAATAACCCCCTATCTACTAGTCCTTATTAAAATAGAAAGGGATGAAAATAAAAATATTTTTGGGTGATGCAAGATTTCCCTCACACCCAGTATCCTCCTGTATCACCTAGAAATTCTCTTTTGAAGTAAAAATATATACATATCAGGATAGCCCCATACTTGAATAGATGCATCTTATAGTTCTCCTTGGTCTTCAATAGGTTTTTCATTATTTATTCATGTGGACATCCACTTAGGTCAAGTGAGGCATTGTTGTCGATGATTTGGTATGTGTCATAAGTTGCTTCACTAGGCACACTATTCACCTCAGTAAAGTAATAGATTTTTTATGCTATCACCATTATAGAAAACTTCATTTATGGATTAGGGATGTCATCGATGGTAGATGCTTTTCCATCTTTCCTTGATCTAATTTCTTTGATATATTTATCAACTGGAGCATCCCTGTTGCTTTTTATTTGGAAAACAAGTTTTGAGGGGACCCTAAAACCCTATACAAATGATACTAAAGATATAACATTAAGTTCAAAGATATAAAAATAAAAAAGAGACAAAGCCAACACCCAAAAAAAAGCTAGCTACATAAGCACATCAAAACTAATAAAATATATGTCTAATATATGACTAAAAAGACACAAAAATAGGTGGAAGGAAAAAAAATGGACTTAGCCCATTTTCATGATCATCTCAACTAATTTCTCCTCTAGTTGGTCCATCTTATTAGTGGATTCTTAAATTTGGCTAATATCTAAAGAGGCCCCAAAAGTCATTTTCCTATTGTTGACCTTGGTCCTCCTCCTGGTTTCTTCCTTGTTATCAATAGAAATACCTTGATCTTTAGCAACAGTGACAATGGAATTCTCCCCTAAATGACCTTCTAATTTAATATTAAGGATTTTGACATGCTCATTAGAGGCTTTGAGGATTTTATAGCTTTGATCCTCTATATTGCCTAGGGTGCTCTCAATACTATTCACTTTATTGTCCATCTCCCACACCTAGTCCTCCATCCTGTAGAATGTAACCATGTCAATAAGAGATCCTATAGTAGGTTCCTCATGATTAGTATCATCTTGGAACTTGTCACCATTAATTCTCCCTTCAACAAACCCCATCATATCCTTCAAGTCCACAACCTGGTGAAATAGCCACTTAGTAGACCTAAAATTATCCAATAGATTATTCCTGGCATTGTTCAATAAGTCAATATCCTCCTCCTTATTTTGTCACTAAGAATAGAAATAGAAGGATCAATGAGTGCTTGGAGATCCACTTTACCTAGTTCCACCTCTCCAAACTTTAGGCCAATCTCCTCCCTCACAATCCCCGAACCTCACTATATCCATACTCATATTTTTCTAGGCCAATTTTGAAGATGTAGGAACATCATTAAGAGACTTAATCTTGGCATTCTATGTGGGCACAACATCAATGTCTTGTTCCTTTGGAGTGGAATCTTCCTTAATAAAATTAAGTGGGGAAATAGATCCCTACCCTCCTTTCATCTCACCTTTACCAATTTTATGTTTCTTCTTGTTTGGCAAGGCAATCTTGTTGGTATGCTCTTCCTGAATATCCATGTCCATGTCATCACTATCCTCCTCATACTCATTAAATGAAATGATAAACTTGGCTTTTTTATTGGGCGTAGGGGTCCTAACATACTTCAACGTCTACATTTCCTTCCTCTTCTTGTTCATCCCCTTACATTTATTTTTCTTACTATAGCCAACATCCTCAATGTCAATATCCATAGAATCCTCTTCATACAAATCCTTATTCAAATCCACCATTTTCTTTTTCTAATTTTTCCTAGAAAATAAATTCTTCTTTACAGTTTTCATTGGGGTTTTATAGACAAAACCCTTGCCCTTCCCCTTGGATTTTGGCACCATCTCCTCATCCTCCAAATGAAAACCTTCATTGTATTTAGTGTCAAAAAGGCCCTAAGACTCCTCTAACTCACTCTCTTCCACATCCTATGTTTCTTTCACCTTAGGGAATTTGACAATAGTATGGGCTTTAATGTGCTCATAAGTAAGTAGCATTATGCTATCATGGAGTGGAGGGTTAGCTAGAATTTTCTCCCTTACTTCATTAATACTAGCAGTCATAGAAAATAAAAGATCAAATAGGATTGAAACCTTAATGTCATTCCTGAAATGATTCATTAAAACAAAATGGTGTGAGCACATCCTTGTATCTACCATCCAGAATCACATAATAAATTATAGCCTATAGGAAAAAGTGTCATAATTTTTTGACACATTCAAGTTCAAAGTAAGTCTTACCTTCTTGTTTCACCAAAGCCTCACTCTCACCCAACTCCTTTGGAAAGTCATCAATAGCCACATCCAAGAATTTGTGATTTCTATAAAAAAATCTATAAACTATTAGAATTCCCATCACCCTAGAGATAAGCTCCTCAATTATGGTGTTTTTCTATCATCAAAATTTAGAGTGCCTTCATTCTAATTATGAATAAATAGTTTGGTGACATTCATATTTCCTCCATGAAGTCTCACCATGAAAATGGTAAGGTCACCTCTCTCCAAGATTTCCCACACCTTTATGTGTCTCTTCCCTTTGTCATGATTTGATGGTTCATGATGCCTACACTTTCGCCCAATGGCCATACTGTGATTCTTGAGAAATAGAGAGAATCATAGAGAAACCTCAAAAAAAAATGACAATGGCCCTCAAAATAATCCAAAAAGTGTGCAAACAAAAAAAGTCATCAAAAAAAGTGTTATCCTTTCTCTCTTCCATACATCTCAAAATCAACAAAACATCACTTCTAAATGTGCCCATTCTTACTAATAATTGCTCCTTATTTCTCATTGATTATATCATAATTAGTTGAAGATATGATATTCATAGGAAGATTGTCATCACCCGACTAGGTCATCTTCTCTTCAAACCTCACTACCACATTAGCAATGGCATCAGCCACTCTATTAGACTCATGATATACATGGGTTATATGATAGCTCTCCATAATATTTAAAATATCAATAGTTTCCTTGTTAATATTTTCAATATTCCAAGAAGGTTTTGAAACACCATTTAAATAGTTGTCAATATTCATAGAGTCTCCTTCCAACCATAATCTAGATATCCCGTTATCTTTAGCCAATTTGGTTATCTGGAGGGCGGTCATTGCCTCAACTAAATAGTTAGTCTATATTCCCAAGGGGAGATTTTCCACTACAATACAATGACCATGATGATTCCTTATCACTCCCCCATATCCAACCAGCCTAGGGTTTCTATTAGTTGCCCCATCAAAGTTGGCCTTGCACCAATCCTTGGGAAGTAAAGTCCATTTGCTTTACAATCTTCTCTTCTTGGTGGGGTTCCCAGAAAACATATTTTCAATAGTCCTCTTCAAATTATCCCTTGAGCCTTTAATATTGAGATTCTCAACTACATAATTTTTAATATTTAAATAGACCACCATGGGTGGGGGGGGACTTCTTTTCTCTAAAAATTATGGTGTTCCTCTCTTTCCAAATACCCCAAAAAATATCAAGTAGTGAAAGAGCCCCCAAGGATTTAAACAACTTGGAAGATAGATAGGGTGGAGGCCATTGAGAGAAGAAAAAAAAGATGGTAGTAGGAAGAATCTAGGATATATTGAGCTTGCTAAGAAAGAAAGGCCAAATATCTCTAGCAAAGGGGCAGTGCATAAAAAGATGATGCAAAGTCTCAACCTCTAAACAATAGAGAATACACATAATTTGGAATCCTCTTTTGCAAATATTGTCAATAGTGAGAATTCTACTTTGAAGGAGATTCTAGAAGAATATGTTTATTTTAGGAATTAAGGTCAGAATCTAGACCCTCATTCAGCAAGGTGGATTACTTGAGTCTCCAGCAATGACCTAGTAGGAAAAAGGAACCTTTCCTATTGTTATCTTCATTCCAAAATCATTGAATCCAATTACCCTTCATATGAATTCCTTAGTAATATCATATGGCTTATCTAGTCACATATACTCATAATGTACCCTACTTAGTACACATCTTACCCAATCATCCTAGTAGAAGTCAGGAATATCAAGTGCATGGTGCATTGTGGTATCTTTGAGATGTCTTAATTCTTACTCAATCTACCATTCTCAATCACTATAGCCAATAACTCATTGTTTTCTCAACTTTGAGTTCTAGAATTTTCACCTTTAAGTATGCACTCATGTCCTCCATGAGAAATATGTTTGTTAATAATGATGATAGAGCTCCATTCTAGTTTTTTGTGTCTCCCTTTAATAGAGTAATTACATAATTTGGTTCCTCAAGCTCCTTGGTACTAAGTGATTCAATTTTATGAATTCCTTGTGCTATGATGGTTTTCTTTCTGGTTAGTAGTGGCTTATAATACATCAATAGTCATAGGTTACCTTTCTTTAGTTTCATCTCTAAACCTTTAGGTTGTAACTTTATTTGCAGATAAATGGTGCACAAATGACAAACAAGGTTTTTCACAAGTGCACAGCTCAAGAATTTGAGTTTGCAAAGTGGTAAATGGCTCTTTTTTAACCTATTTATAGATTTTTGTAAATAACATTAGGTTAGCATTAATACAAAAGGGTAAACAAAATACTTTCCTACCACTTAACTTACATTTATATCAATGACACGTGCTATAATAGTCATAATCTCTTCATGTCATTGTCTTGTCATAGGTATTCTATACTTTGCTTGTCTATTTTGTGGTTGTGTTGGTGCACAGATTAATGATTTTGACTAGGGGACAGTTTGATTATTTGTATTTGCACACAATTCCTTTTATCTTGGATTAGCTTAACTTCCTTTTGAAGTCTCACCTTCAACCGATGACCTCATAAGTCTAGTAAATTTGACTTCATTTGTCTTCTTTGTCTAGATTTTGTAGAATTCCTTTTTGGCTTCCTCTTTATCTATTGTCTTATTCTTTCCCTTGTTTTTCAGGGTTCCACATCTTACATCTTCTCTTTGATCCACATTCTTTGTCAAGGTGAACTATCTTTCCAAAGTAGTAACAAGTCTTGTGTGTTCCCTTCCAGGGTCCTAAATGGTTCCTTTGACTTGTTTTCAATTTGTAGTATTATATAATATGTCCTTGTTCTTATAGGTTGAACATACTAGTTTAGTGAACTTGTTCTTCCAATCAAAATTTGATGTTCTTTTGGATAGCTAGATTGACCTTTCCTTGGATATATAGACCTTAGCCTTATGTCCATACTTGTTACATGAGTAATAGTATCCATCAAATCTTTTCTCATTTGGATGAGATCTACACTTGCATGCAAAGTGACCATACCAATGGCATGCATTAAAATACCCATTGTAGGTATTGTGAATCATGGGTGCAACATTTCTATGTGATGTAGTGCAATGTAGGAGAATCCCCAAAGGAAATGTCCAAACCCCCAACAAATAACCACATAGTGGAAACACAATAGTGAGCAACAATAATGCAAGATATAATACCAAATCACAACTCTTTATTCATAAAATAATTAATTACATGCAATATGCCTGGCTATAAGGCCTTCCAGGTTAGGGCCAAATACAAACAACAATTACAATATCAGTTATGCAAGATCCCATAAGATCCAACTTACAAGCCCTTTCCTAAATAGTCTAGATCCACAACTGGTTAAGAACACCAAGAAAAATCCTCACTTGTACCCTTAGGTTCCAAGCCTCAACTACTAGCTCTTCAAAGTTCACATTTTCTTCTTGCTAGATGATAATGCCTAAAGACTCCATAAAACCCCCTACATATATCCAACTAAGCCACAAGTTGGCCTAGTTCATTACAAACTAAATTAAATCCCTTACATTAAAATTATGTTGAGCCGCAAGTTGACTACAGCGCAAATTAATTATCCATATGCAAATTAAATGTCAAAAGTCAGCTCTTAGACAAATTGGCACCAACAAGAACCAAGACCAAGCCAAGCATTAGAAAGACCAAGCCAAATGTCATTGTTCTACTAGACATAATCAAGTTCCTTCACCAATTGAACTAACTCAAGCATCACTACAACCCAAACTTGGAAAACCAAGCTATTCTTGCTAGTGCAAATTGAGCCAAAGAATATGCCAAGTCCTCTAGAAGAAACCAAGCAATTCAGGCAACACTAAAACCAAGCTTCACTCAGATCCCAGTGTGTGTTGAGTTCCTGCAAGCCTCATCAAGCACCTTTGATGACAAATTACCTATAGTACATGTCAAGCACAGTATCTATTGAACGACCAGGAACAACTGAGCACCACTATTTGGTGACCAGGTCCACAACACTTAGCTAAATACCTCCAACCATGTAGGGCTGCAAGCTGACCAAGAATGCTCTTGCATCAAACACCTCAAGTTTGAAAATACATTCTCAATAGCTAGAAGAACATCTTCTAGGATTTAGCACATAAATCCCAAACTGGTTCTTCACATACATATCCTCCAAGTCTTCAAATTCTACATTCTTTCCTTTTTTCTTCCTCTTCTTCTTCATATCCATCCTCAGTGTGCTATAGTTTTGTTCTCCATGCTGATCTCCAACCTTCTCAGAATCCCTCAACTCAACTTGGCTTCCAATACTCAAGTTCCTCCAACTAACCTCTTCATTCTACAAAGGAATCAGTGAATACTTCTTGCCACCATTCTCAATATTAAACACATTCTTGACATAATCATGAACAACCTACAATCATACTACCAAGATCTACCAAGAAAAATGTGACAATTGTGAATGTCCACAATATCACACAACACTTGATCCTTATATTGCACAATCTAGAAATCAACAAGGCATTTCTCCCTTACTTCCAAAGCATGTTTACCTTGCAACCAACCAATCCTATAAGGATAAGGGTGTCTCATTCTCTTCAAACCAAGTTTTTGAACCATCTCTTTAGCAACAAGGCTATCAATACTACCACCATCCATGATCACCTTACAAACGTTACCACCAAACTTATAACAAGTCCTAACCAAACTAGTCCTCTAATAAGAATCCAGTGTCCTCTAACCAACTAGTACTCATCAAGCTAGTAAAATCTCTCCTTTCTTAGGTTGATTGTCTTGGATTACAACCTCATTCACAACAATAGCTTTCCTACCATTAGAAAATTCAAAAGATATATGTCCTTCTTCACCACATATAAATAAATCACCAATAAACCCACCTAAACCTATCCTTCTCTTCTAATTAGTAGGTTTTGGTTCACCTTCAACACTCATTTTAGCCTTTGCTAAGTTATCTTGCTTCTACTTCCCTTTAGAATTACCTTAATTCTTCCTCTTCAACTTATCTTTTGTCTTCAAAGTAGATTGATAAGCATCCTCAAATCATCTGAAATATTTAATCTCAAACCATTAATGTATTGAGCTACCTTCTCCTTTGATAATTCCCTATGCCCAGACCAAATAGTCAACTTGTAGAACTCCTCGGTATAATCCTTCATAGTCACATCTTTTTGCTTCAAATTTTGTAACCTCTTAAACAAATCAAGTTCATAATTAGTAAGAATTAACTTAACCTTCAACTTAGTCACCATCAATCTCCATCTAGTGATCTTCATTTCACCTTCTTCTTCTCTATCTCTTTGTAGTTCTTTCCACCAAAGAGAAGCATGTCCTTTCAACTTAGTTTATGCCAACCTTACTCTAAGTGGATCATCAATATCCTCAAGCTCAAAGTAGTCTTCCAATTCACCAATCCAATCAATTAGGTCTTCAAGAGTCAAAGTACCTAAGAAATTACAAACCTCCATCTTATGCTTCATCTTCAAGTGAGATTTAGGTCTAGCAAACTAACCAACCCTAGTTCTAATAGGCCTTTCCACATGATCAATTTTTTCCTCACAACTAGATCTAACAACTCCAAATTCTTTAGAAACTTCCTCATAACCATCTTGGGTACCCACATGCCTAGGTACACTACCTAAAGCACTCATAATTTCTACAATCATGTCACTCTTCATCAATGCAATCTTAGATTTGAATTCTTCTCTAATCTTCTCTGAGATCCTTTCTTCTACAACATCACTAAGATTATTAATTTCCCTAGGGTCCAATCTTCATAGAGACATCTTCCAAAAAAATTCAAACCCAAAGCAATAAATTCACCAATCCAAAAGATCAATCAACTCCACCAGTTCAACCCTCATTTCAAGTCCTGGTGCAAACTACCTCAACTCTGGCAATTGGTTCACACATTTAGGAATAAACTCACTCTGATACCACCTAATGTAGTACAAGGTAGGAGAATCCCCAAAGGAGATGTCTAAACCCCTACAAAATAACCACACAGTGGAAACAAGAAAAGGGGCAACAATAATAAGAGATTTTATACAAAATCACAACTCTTTATTCAAAAAATAACTAATTAGATGCAATATGCCCCACTATAAGGCCTTATGGGTTAGGGCCAAATACAAACAATAATTATAATATTAGTTCTACAAGAACCCACAAGATCCAACTTAAAATCCTTATACTAGCTAGTCCATTTCCAAAACTAGATAAGAACACCAAGAAGAATCCTCACTTGTACCCTCAAGTCCACCAAGCAATCCTCTGGTTCTAAAGTCATATCTACTAGCTCCTCAAAGTTCACATCCTCTTCTCCCATATGGATGATAATTCCTAAAGACTCCGCAAAACCCCCTACTTATACCCAACTAAGCCACAAGTCAGCCCAGTTCATTACAAACTAAATCAAATCCCTTACATTCAATGTATGTTGAACCACAAGTCAGCTACAACACAAATTAAATAGCAAAAGTTAGCTCTTAGATAACTGGGCACCAACAAGAGCCAAGACCAAACCAAGCATCAAAAAGACCAAATTGAGTGTTAGCATCCTACTAGACATAACCAAGTTCCTTCACCCACCAAGCTAACTCGAGCATCACTGCAACCCAAACTAGGTAGAACAAGCTAAGCTTGCCAGTGCAAACCAAGCCAAAGAACATGTTGAGTCCTCTAGAAGCAACTAAGCAACTTGGGAAACAATGAAACCAAGCTTCACTAAGCTCCTAGTGTGTATCAAGTTCCTGCAAGCATCATTGAGCACCTTCAATGTATGAGTGCCTATAGTGCATGTCGAGCAGAGTATTTGTCAAATGACCAACAACGACCAAGCATCATTATTTGGTGACCAAGTCCACAACACTTAGCTAAATACCTCCAACCATACAATATTTTAAGCTAACTAGGGATGCTCTTGCATCACTATACCAACATGAATTGGAAGTATGTCCTACTTTACCACAACAATGACAAGTTGGTTTCTTAGGTGTCCTACCTTTAGACAATTTTTTTCCTTGTCTTTTTTTGATTTGTTCATTGCTTCTAGAAGATCTATCTCCTTTAGTATTGCTAACGCTTTCACAGCCAAGACCAATTATACTCTTGGTTTTTCTCTGAGCCTTCAATTACTCATCTATCTTCTCAGAGCTATCATTGAAATTTTGTAGCTTCTCATTTCTTTCATTGATGCTCTTTACTTCCTCATCAATTTTTAGATTTGTTCATCCTTTTATCTAGCATCCTCTTCAATCATTCTCTTTTCTTCTAATTCTTCTCTTAATTTGTTCTCAACCTTCTCTACTACTTGTGCAGCATTACCTTTCTCATTTTGTGCTTGACTTAGCTTTTTTGATGTGTGTTCTAATTCTTTCTTTAGTTCTAAGATAGATTTTCCTAGCTTCTCATTATCAATCATGAGATTTGTTATAGTTTTTCCTACTCCATTTGTCCCATTGTGTTCTTCCATTTTCTCAATGATTTCATGACTCTCACTAAGTTTCTTCATGATTATCTTTCTTTTTGAGAATGTTTCTCTCAACTTTCTTTAAGATCCTCAATAGTGTCAAGAGCTTTTTCAAGTTGCATTTTTGTATTTCATGACTATCATCTAATCTTCCCTCAATCTATCAAGATTATTTTTGTTAGGGTTTGAGCTCTAATACTATTTTTTTGTTCCAATTGGTACTGAGAGGGATGGAGGAATCAGTGCAAACACTTAAACTAGTTTTCGTTGTAACCATTCTTACAAGACTAAACAATAGCCATTTAATTGCTAGAATAATAAAAATGCAGTACAATAAAAACATGTAAACTTGAAAACAAAATAATTCATCAAGAGACACATAAATTTATATGTAGAAACCCTTGATGAAAGGATGAAAACTACTATGGGAATTATATACCCACTAGTCTTTTAATGCTAATAAAGGTTTCTCAGTTAAGAGCTACATCTTGTTCCTTCTAAGAAAACGTCCATTTAATAATGTTTTCAACATGTTAGGATTACATGAGCTTGTTAAAGATACCTTATTATAATATTTTTGCACTCCTAAGAGGTTCCTTGTTAGAGGATTTACAAAATGATTTCTACTTAAGCATGCCTGATTAAGAGCTTACAAGATGATTACAATGATCAAAAATCAATCAAATATTGATCTAAGCTATGTGACACATGTTACTTGATAGATCTCATGTATATATGAAGAAGATGTCTTGATATTCTCTTTTTTTTTTTGGTATTCTTTGTGATACCTTTTGTATCATCGCACTCCTTCTCTACTTAGCCATGTCTATATTGCACCATTTTGCATTGGCTCAATGATTCCTTCCCTACAGTTTTTGCTCAATATCTCTCATTTTACTCAAAATTTTCTTCTTGTCTCACATTTTATTTTTTGTCCACACACTTCAACAATGAATTTTTTAGACTATATATGCATCCTTACTTATTTGGATGTCAAACCCCTAAAAATATTCCACCCAAAATACAATTCATTCAGAATTTGAATCGCATGTCTAAATTGTTCATGAAGAAACCATGACACATGTGGCATAGGATCTAGATTGATAACCCTCCCAACCTATGCTAGGCCTACCCATAGCTTATTTATCCTTTCTTCTTTTCATCATTTCATTAGAGAATCAATCACATCATAGTGTATACCATGCCTTCTATTTCATGTCACAATGACGGTGACTCATCATGTTGATTGTAACTCACTTTCGTTCCTTCTCCTCATCTCCATATTAAATTTGACTAATGTAGATAGTATGCAAGATATTAGCAACACCAATTACCTTTCTTAATTAATTAAAGAATTTTAGGTTCAACATTTAGTGGATGGTCAAAATCTTGCATATACAGTACATCCCCTTTGATTATAATGGATTATTAAATGAAGCAAGAAGGCCTAATTTATAGTGAATTTGGGATCAAAATCTAAAGGGCCAACTATACTAAGAAGGAAAATAAAATAAAAACTCTAAAATGGGCTCAAGATCCCAAGGAAAAATGTTCAGTTGAGTTCAATCTTGACCTTAACCTAATGAACCTCCTACATCAAGATGCACTCAACAATCTTGGTGATGGGGGAAAAATGGTCAAATTTTATTAAGAACTCAAAAAAATACAATAGATTGAGCATAAATGCTTCTATATTCTAGGAGATCACTAAAAGGTCTTACAAAGTGAGTGTACACTTTTTAAGATGGTACATTTAGCCCCCACTTTAGTGGGAGTATGAGTTGAGCTCAAATTCATGGTAAAGTAGATCAAATGCATAAGATGACCTCATCACAACCAAGGCAACAAAGATATAATCAATCTCCCAATAGACTTGAGCCTTTTTTGAATCCAAAATCATAGCAAGAGAGAAATCACTCACAAAATAAAAAAATAAAAAAGGAGTGTAACTACCTTGTTTAGTAAGATTTATATTTCTTATTTTGAATCACACAAAAATGCATGCTACAAAAGGATATGACATTGATAGTCTACTAGATTTGTGTGGCATGCTAGTTAATCAATCAAGAATACACCCTCAAGGATTTGTATCTCTAAAAGGGGAATCTAAAAAGAGACAATTCAAACATAAGGTCGTGTGTCCTTAGGGGACTGGAAGATGCAAATACGGTGATTAGACTTCACTAAGTGTTATTATTCCAAGGAGGGATCTAAAAATATAGGGATTTTAACTTAAGGATTTTTATTAATTCAAAATAAATCTAGAGAGTGAAAAAGATCATGAAAAATGTCACATGTGTACTAAATATGAGTGAACCATATTCCCCCATGTTAAAAAGATCTCTAATGCCTCAATAGGAGAAATGGCTTTGAAATAGTGTACATGCATCCACTAAAGATGTTTATATTGTGAAATGTTCCCAAGCAACAAAACATCAAGGGAAATGGGCACATGTCAAAAAGATAACATAATTAGGGATCTCTACCAACTCTAAGTCAATATGATCATATGATAGTATATGAAATATTATGTCAAAATAAAATCTCATCATTCCTCAAAGGAAGTAGAACTAAAACACAATGAAAGAAAGGCATGTAAGAGCTAAAAAGAAAAGTCTTTTGGATATAGAATTATAGAGTTTAGAAAGAGTTTATTGTTACTATTTCTCATCATCCCAAGTGGACTACACAAATGCACCTTTACAAATAATAGCTCATGTACAACACAATATGTAATAACATATAGAAGAAGAGAGGTACAAATAGAAGAATGATCACAATATTTTAATTCCTTTATCACCTTGCACCAATGTAGAAAAAGGGATAATTTAAAGTAATCTAGACAAAACATATAACAAAAAACACATCATGAGGTAGCACATTTCAATAGGAAAATACACAAAGACCACCACACAAGAGAAGATAATCAAGCATGTCGCATGCCACCCTATCACGATCTATAATATTTAGGGAAGGTGGGATAATTTCAAGAGGATAAACATAAGAAAAATGGAAGGAATGATATATAGCTCCAAATAAGGACCATCTTGCGAAGATAGGTTGATGTATTTGTTACTAGGAGTGATTGATTATTGAAAAAGTATATATGGTAAATTATGTTCAAGTTCAATAGTCTCATACATATCACTAGAATCAATAGTGTGCACATCATTGTTAGAATTATTAATATCATCAAGAGTAACTTATTCATCTATACTAGTCTTAATATAATCCAATATATAAATAGTATTATCATACTTCTCTATTTTAACTTTGTTCAAATTCAATTCATTCACAACCTTAGTCATGGGATAGTCAAAGGGAAGTGAAGTAGTAGGTGTATGAGATGATGAAGTATTTTAGGATACATGAGTATAATATTTAACTTTAGTTTAACACTTTTTACAATGAGTATAGGTTGCTTCACATAGTCATCTATTTCATAAAGTGCTTCCAATTTCATCCATACTTCATTAACAATTGCACAAATTGCATGACATCTATAAATTCTAGATCAATCAAGGAATTCAATAATGCTTCCTTGGCAATCATATTGCAATAGAATTTCTTCATTTCTTCTTTGAGTGCTTTGTCTAAATCATCAAAATTTACATAAGACTTCTTTTTTAATGTTCCAGTACTCTATCCCCATGAAGATTAAGTGAATCATCATTCTTCCTTTCCATAATACATAGTAAGTTCCATAAAAAATTTAGATGACTATCTTTCTTAAAGGCTCCCATTGTAGATCTCCTCAAGTAATTAAGGTTCCAAAAGAGGACCAAACAACTCTAATACCAATTTTTAGGAAAAAATGCATAACATACAACTAAGAGAGGGGTGAATCATTTGCATTAAACTCAAAACCTTAGACCATTCACCATAGCATAGATGAGAATAATTAATTTTAATGTACAAGATATAACACCACAGTACATAAAACCATTTTTTTAGTGTGGAAACCTTGTTAGGGGAAACCTCGTAGTTCTAATGAATAGTTACAATGAAGTTCATCAACCCTATTACATTTCACACATACCTCTTCCCAAAACCTCTGATATATGGTCACACTTTTTCTTCTATTACACAAGGTTCCATTAAATCCACATTTACAATCTTCAGATCACGTCACCACATCTAACATCACATGCACTCTTAAATTTGCTAAAGAAGTCTCTTCTTAAATACAAGTCCATGATAACTATCCATTAGGTTGGCCTAATAAGAGTACTTATTCATATTATCCAATACAAACATTAATCAATATGCTGCCATAAAAATGATTAAGCTCATAAGTCAAAGTAACACATTTCCTAACTAAGTTAGCTAAGAAACACTTCACTATGGTCTATCCAAATAAAAAGAAATTCTTTCTAATCAATAATCCACAAAAATCTAGTAGTGAATGCATATCCATGTTTGAGTTACATCATATCCATGTTTGAATAACATTACTAACAACTATGCTCTACTAAAATAGTCATAAGAAAATATTGCACTAGTAAATCTTCAATTCTTGGGTTCCACTTTTTGACCAATTTTGACACTGAAATCAATATTTTTGAAACAAACCTTAATTTGAGTGACTTTATCTCTAAAACTATGAATAATTTCAAGATGACGTAAACTAGTGATTTCTAGTACTCTATTCCTACTTTCTAACCATATTTTTTAATCTTTTTTTTTTTAATATTTAAGTAAAAAAATTCTTCTCCTCTAAAAAGTGGTACATATTAAAATTCTATATTTTTAAAGAGTGGCAGTCTGCTTGATACACATTAATTTTTTTCTAGAAAAGATAATGAGGTAATTCTTTTGGTATTGGATTTGTAACATCAATATCAAGAGGATGCATTTGGTTTGATTAGATTTGGTTGAATATTGTATAGTTTATGAAGTTTTGAAATGACACCAATCATAATTCAGACATACGTTTGTTTTGACACAGATAACTTGAACTCAATTTATCATAAATCTAAAAAAAATTGAATAGAAAGCTATCTCAATAACCTATTTCCTAGATATTTTTCAAATTTTTTTGACCTAATTTTCTAATTTTCTTGAAGTGTTGAAGTTAGTTGATGTTCAATAGATAATATAAAGAGTTAAACTCATATTTGAAAGTCTTAATGAATATAATATGTATTACAATTATAGTCATTGGAAATCTTTCTCCAAGTAGCATAAATGGGCATTTTTTATTTTACAATAGGAGATCATTCATTTTCAATTTTGGGTATCAAAAGAGCCAATTTTATTTTTTTAGAAAAGAGGGTCAAAATTTTCTAAAATCGCATGTTCGCGTGAACATGTCAGGCTAAGTTTTTCAACAACTGGAAATTTTATTTGACATGTTTTCTTGAACATGTGAAATTATTTATGTTCATGTGAACATTCAAAAAATAAAAACATGCTGACATCACCTGTAGATAGACCAATTTTTAAATAGTGAAGTCGTACTGCAACATTTTTATATAGTTATTGCACAAAAATTATCAAGGCAAGGGTAAACTTTTTATTTTTATGATTTTTGAATGGGAAACAAGAAAGGAAGGCAAAACAAATATGCAAGGAAGAGATTTGATGAAGCAGAACAAAGAAATCTTCAAAAGACTGTAGCACGTTATCATGGAATTAAACAAGGTCTGTAATTATATATTAATTATTTTTTTAATAGTCTTGAATTTAATTATGTTTCAATCTTATTTATTATCTAAGTTTATTTATTTATAAAAAATTTGTATACAATCAACAAGGTGAAGGAAATGTTGAAGAAGGCTTACCAGAAGTAGAAGAAGTGCATATGGGAGAAAGGTCAAGAACACTCCCTACAGAATCTCAAACAATGAATGTTGAAGAAGGTTCAAGATCACTCTCTATAGGGTTTCAACTAATAGAAGTCAGAGAAGATTTAGAATCTTTCCCTACAGAATCTCAAACAATGAATGTTGGAGTAGGCTCAAGATTGCTCCTTATGGAAATTCCAGAAACAGAAGTTAGAGAAGGGTCAGGATCAGGTGTAGGAACTAGTATGGACGAACTCTTAAATATTGCCCAATATGTAAAGAATGGTAATTCTCATAAAAATTTAGATAATTTACTTAAAATGGATGTGGATAAATTGAGAAGACTTGTAGCTACTGTTCAACCCTTAAGTTTATCTAAGAAAAGGTCAATGAATAAGAAGATAAGAGAAATTATGACTAAATTTGATAATATTGAAACACTTGAACAAGCTCAGTTGCTTTCACTTTTGCTTACATAAATAAGTTGCAAGAGGCATTGAAATTGTTAGGTGTAGACACAACATCAAAGAAGAGAAGATTTTCTAACATGCAAACTGATGTGATTGAAAATGTTAAACAAGGTTTGAGAAACATAGGAAAACACTCTCAAACTAAAGATAAGTCCATGGCAAGAAAAGTGATGTTGATGTCTATTTTAAATAAGAATATGATCCAAAATAGACAAATATCTTCAATTTCATCTGAAATAGGTTTTAGTAGGAAAACAATGAAAGAATATGTTAAGAGAAGATTAATTCTAGATGATAGTACTATGGAGGGCAATTGGGTAATCATGTGTAGAGCACCTTGGTCTGATAGGATTGAAGAGGTATTAAAAAATTTAGTCATATCATTTTGGATTGATAACACTCATCCTTCATCAAATAGTATAGATGTTATCTGGCATAGGATTGCATCTGGTCAATATGAACATCATACAAAACATTGGTTGGACACAACATAGCATGAGTTATATGTGTCATTTTGTAGTGAACATCCTAATGTAAAAGTTAGGCAAGCATTGTTTGAAAAGTTGAAGCCATACTTTGTGAGGTCAAAAAAAGTGTTTGAAACATGTTGTTGTCGTCATCATATTGAGTTTGATCTCCACTATCAGGTATTTCAAAAGTTTGTAGAAGACACATATGATTTTCATGTTTCTCCTCCTAGTAGGAGAAGTGAGTTTATATCATCCATTCTATGTGACAAAATAGATGATCCATATGGTTAAATAAATTACGTCAAAGGATTATGTGAAACATGTGGTGAATTGGCTCTATTTCCTTTGAAAATTCAAAATATTGATGTAACAAAAAAATTGAATTGCAAAAGTTACAAGTATGTGAAGAATGAAACAAAGTTGGGGAAAGAGACAAAAAGGTTGGAATATGTTGAAGAGGAGTTACCTATTGTAACATTTATGGATAGATTTAAGAATTTGATTCAACCTTATATTTGTTGTGCATTTTTTGTAAAGTGGCAAGCACAATAGTTTCAAACTTTGAGAGATAATTTCCCACTTGGAATGATTGTATGAGATGTTGATTTTGTAGATAACTATTCCTTTGTTCATTAGAAAGCAATTCAATTAGATTATTTTCTTTTCTAAGAAAGTCACTATTATGGTACATGTTTGTTATAGACATGCACAGTTAGATTTGGATGGTGTTCAGAGTACAGTTCAAGCACGAGTAATTAAAAAGGAATATCATTTTTATATAAGTAATGATAAAGAACATGACATTCACTATGTAAAACATTCTTTCAATATTTTATTTTCTTATTTAAAAGAAAGATACATAAATGTTGATAAACATTATGTTTCGTTTGATGGATGTGTCACACAGTTCAAATCATCTAGACCATTTTATGCATTATTTAGATAGTATCGCAATGAGAATATAAAACACATATGGAATTTCTTTGAGAGTGGCCATGGAAAAGGTGAACGTGATGGTGTTGGAGCTTGCATCAAACATGCTTTGCAAAAGTATCAAATGAATTATCAAAGAGTTCATATAAATGATGCACATGATGTTGTTAAATGGTGTAAGACACATTTTGCATCAAACGAGTTTAGGACATCATCAACAACGAGCTGACAGGTACCATATAGAGTCTTTTGGAGATAACAGGTATGGATGTGTACATCTATTTAAGTTTTATGCAATTAAGTTATAAAATTTTATTGTTAAGTTTTATCTTTCAATTCATTTAAGTTTAAATTTAATTTTTCCATATTTTCAATTTAATGAACTTCCAGGTGTTAATAGAAAAAACATGCATGGTTGCAAGAGGATAGAAAAGACATGTTCCTTACATTTAGTCATGAGTACAGATGATTGCAATTGGACATTGAAGACAAGAGAATACTCATGTTTTTATGATAATTGCATTGATGAAGACTATGAAGAATGCATCAATCAAATATGTGGATATATAGGTGCATGAATTTCAATACCACTTGATGTTATCGATACATTTGATAAAGATGATAAAATTTTTGATGATATTCCATTGATTTCTGATGATTATAATCATATCTCTAGATTAGTAAAAGCAGGTAAGTATCATAAAAATTAATCTCAACTTGTCAGTTAATCTCAACTTGTTATTTAATTATCAATTTGAATTGTCTTATATATATATATATATATATATATATATATATATATATATATATATATATATATATATATATATATATATATATATATATATTGTACACATGTATGTATACTTGTTATGCAGGAGATGTCTTTGTAGTGATTATTGAGCCTAGAAATCATGAAGGTGTCAGTTATTATTTATTGTGATGTACTACAGAGAGGACAAAGTTGTATGATCCTCAAGAAAGTGATGGAATGTTGTTCCCCATAGGTATTATACATACATGTGTGCACATACATATATGAATAAATATATATATGTAGGTAACTTTATAAATGTCAAATTTTAAAATATTTAAATTTGTGGTACAAGTTCTGTTGTGATAGAGGGAATATATTTGAAGCAAGGAAAAATAGTCCAAGATGGAATACACTTTGTTGATTATCAACCTAACAACAAGGTTTTACAATATAGCCACTTGGTCATTGCTACCGGGCCTTGTCTACATCCAATCAAATTTGAGCATGTACATCGCAAGTGGAGACTAGACAATGAAGATCATGAGAAGATATTACATGTTAGAAGTGTACATCATGGTTGAACTGACCTTTGAGATTTATTTTATAATAATTTAAATTAATTTAAAGTTGTTAGTTTACTGTACAAGGTCATAACTCTTAGTTTATTAGTTTATTAATGTGTTTTTAAATGAATACATTTTAATAATATTAATTACCATGGATGAATTTAATAACAAAAACTTGATATAAATAGGCAATACAAGTTAGTTGGAACTTACACAATCATTAGATAGATATGTATCAAAGATAATATAATATGTTAGAATTCTTAAATATCAACTTCTTTTCAAACTATTGAATTTTATCTTGAACTAAATGTGTTTTTAATTGTACAATCATACTCTTAGTTATCATTAGTTTATTAAAAAACTATATAAATTAATGATATTAATTCCCATGGATGAATTTAATAAAAACTTGATCTAAATAGGATTGATCTATGTAAGTTAGTTGGAACTTACACAATCATTAGATAAATATGTATCAAAGATAATTTAATATGTTATCTAAATTCTTTTATCAACTTCTTTTTAAACTAATGAATTTTATCTTGAATTAAATGTGTTTTTGAAATTTTACAATCATACTCTTAGTTATCATTAGTCTATTAAAAATCTATACATTAATGTTAGTTTATTGTAGGGTCATACTCTTAGTTTATTGGTTTATTAATGTGTTTTTAAATATTATATTTTATAAAAGTTTTTTAAAATAATGTATTGTCTTACCTAGTTAGCATATTTTTATCCACATACAACTAATATTTATCTTTAGCCATACTAATTGATAATTTAAAAATTATGTATCCTTCTAACTTCCTACTAATTGATTTAACAAATTTGATTATTTGATTATTTTATAATGATTACAATAAAATCTAAAGTTTAAAATCTATAATCTAATTGATGAAGAATGTTCTATTAAAATAAAATATATATACATACATGTACATCTCAAGAATAAACATCTACATCTGATATCTAGATACTGAAATGCATACATATGCAAATAGCAACTCTTGAAAAAATATGTATACATGTAGCAAAATATAAAAAGTCATATACATGTGACGATCCAACTACTAAAGTACTAAATAGTCAAATAAATACTGAAACATGTCTATATGTCATCAAGGTACTAAAATACTCGTGTATGTAAGTCTAGATAGAATATATACAAAGTTTCCAATATATAAATGCATCAAAATATATATAAATCTACTACTACTGGAGGGACCCCTCAAGATGCATACGAATAGAATGACCCTCTAATCGAGTCTCCTATACATCTTGTGGCTGAGGTGCATCAACTGAGCCTTGCACACACACACACACACACACACACACACACACACACACACACACACACACACACACACACATTAGAACTATCTTGTGTGTGTGTGTGTGTGTGTGTGTGTGTGTGTGTGTGTGTGTGTGTGTGTGTGTGTGTGTGTGTGTGTGTGTGTGTGTGTGTGTGTGTGTACATTCAAATTAAATACAAGTGCATATATCTAGTTCAAAACATAAATAACTTTATAAACTATTTAAAACTTGTACCTAAGCACTATTGGGTGCCTCAATAGAATCATATCTCTAATGTACATGCCCTGACCCAACACTAGATGCAATCATGTGCTCAGTGACCTATGCTTGCATGATTTATTATAGTTCTTAAATTAAATATCTATCTGAGCTGAATTTTTTAATTTCATATATTTAAATTTAAAAATAAATTTTATATATATGTACCTGGGTCTCCGGAGGTGGAGAATGATTAGCAAACTCCATCGTATCATCTATCAATGCACCTCTACTATCTAAAACATTAGTACATCCTAATACTCCAACATCATCTCCTGAAACTCTGATACCTACTGAACCACCCTCAGCAGCACAATCTCCAACTGTTAGTAATGATGAGTGAAGTAGACTATGTAACTGGTTGGGTAATGGTGTAGAATCAGTGTCGGGTCAAAATAACATGTTTATGTATGATGAAAATCCCATGCTTGGACTAGAATCAATCTTAGATAGCCCTCGTAACTACTCACCAAAATCATCAAGGCCCTTAGTTGTGATCCTAACATCTCCAATTCGTATGCCCAAGTGATTTGTAGAGTGTCATTAGCTTGGTGTAGAATTTTGTGAGCTATGTTGTATGGAAACTATCACTAGTGTGGTCTATGCCTATAAAACTATGGGGCTCTGATGGTATCTAATGGCGTCCATCACTAAGTGACCTAGCATCCCCTGTGTATCAAAAATATAACTAATACTCTTCAACAAATCCTCCAAAAAATATAGTGCTAAATCCATATGTGTGTGTTGTCCTGAAAGAGTATGAACATTGCTTCATAATGGTAATCTAGTAGCTTTATATGCCTAATCAGAGGAGGCGCCTGAAGTGCTACTGCATGCCTCTGAAGATGGTCAACCTGGACAACTCCATCAATTGTGAATATAATGACCAAGAGAATCAGATGTGATACTAGCATTCGTAGATGCAATGTGTCCAATACTATTAATTGCTCCCCTCTGGGAAGTAATGACAACTCTATTTGCAATAGGTGCTAGTGTTGAAGTCACTAGAGGAAGTCTCTATCCAATGAACTGTCTCACATTTGGAGGTGGCAAAAGTTGTGCACTATGATACTAGTCACAATCTATGATATGACCACACCCCTATCCACAATAATCTGGAATGTCTAAGTAGTTGAGGTTGAGCCCCATGTGTAGAACTCAACATACAACTATTGTGCAAAATAATGAGGTATCTAGTCATTATTAGGATAACGACCATGTGTGGCTAAAAAAATGAGGATAGATCATACTAGCAATAACAAGAGCTCTACATCGTGTGACTCGATAGCCTCCCACCCTACCTTGTGTACCCTCATATGATGGAAAGAGATCTTGTTTGATAACATCTTTGGGGGCCACCCTCTTGACATCATCAAAAGATGCATCTCTTGAAATCTTAGCTCTAAGCTCCCTAGATATGGCAACTAATATGTCAAGGGTAAATGAATGGTGAGCTCTAAATCTAGCAGTCGGATCTTATAAACTCCTACATATGGTAGCACATATGTCTCTATATAGACCATCATCAGAGGACAATATAGAATGCTATAATCTAGCAACCTCTTGCTTTGCAAATTAAAATAATGCATCGATATCAATGCGTGGAGGTGGCATAGCAAGACCTCCAGTGTAGTTGGAGGTGCAAGACCTCCAACAAGAGCCACACTAGGAGCCATGCCAAGACCTACACTACCTGGAGCCACACCAAGAATTGCAACATGAGCCCCACCATGAGCCCTATGATGAGCCATAGCACAAACCCCACCACAAGCCACAGCACAAGCCCCACCACAAGCAACATGACAAACTACATAAGGAGCTGCAATAAGAACTGCATCAGGTGCTATAGCAAGAATTGCATCAGGTGTTGTAGCAAGAACTGCATCAGGAGCTACAACAGGAGTCATTGCAAGAGCCACAATATGAGAAGTCACAATAGGAGCCTCATCAATGCTCTCAAGATGACAAGAAAGTTGATCATGTGAAGTCATATCTATACAATAATGGAGCTAATTTATATAAAATTTGTAAATTGTATATAATACATACATATTTAATATGTACACATGTCTCTCTAAGTCTAGTACACACAATTTTTTATTTAAATTAAAAGATATATGTAATTGCATACATCACATGTCTAGATAATCTATAACATATATATCAATAAAATTTATATGATCATGTACATGTATGAGAGTTAGAGTTAGAGTTAGAGTTTAAGGGAACTTGAGTTTTTAGAACTTTAGGAATTAAAGATTAATACCTAGGTTTGACTTAAAGGTTTCACTTGAGTTAGATTAGGGTCATGATTACAGTTTCATGTAGATTAAAGGGTTTAATTAGGATTTGATTTTTAGGGTAAAATAGTTATATTAGGATTCAATGAGATAGATTAGGTTTTAATTAGGATTTCATTTAGATTAAAAAGGGTTTGAGTTTTCAATTCTAGATTACATTAGAGTTTGAGTTAAAGAAATTAGGGTTTGAGTTTTCAGTTACCTAAAATCTTACATTAGAGTTTGAGTTAGATTAAACGGTTTAATTTCTAGATCTAAGGGTTTGAGTTTTCAATTAAGATTGTTTAACATTAGATATAGTTTGAGAACTTTATAAAAATTAGGATTTGATTTTTTAGTTAGGATTAGATAAAGGGTTTGATTATGGTTCAAATTATTTAGATTAAAGGGTTTTCTAAAAGTTAAAGATTACCTCATGATTCTAAGGTTTGATAAATAGAGATATCTAAGGGTTTGGTCAAGGTTTGATTTATAGGGAACATACGTGATTAGATTAAGGTTTGTGTTAGATTTGGGTTTGATTAGGATTTCATTCTAGGGTTTGAGTTAGGTTAACTTGATTTAGATTAGAGTTTGAGTTTAGATTAAAGAGTTTGGTTGGGGTTACGATTGTACATTAAACTTACCTAGTTTGAACAAGTTAGGGTTTGATTTAAAGGGAACTTTCAATTTAGATTAAAGGGTTTGAGTTAAAGATTAGGATTTGGTTAGCATTTGATTAAAAAAGAAATTAGGGTTTGAGTAAATATTAGGGTTTGAGATTTCAGTTAGAAAATTAGATTTAAGGGTTTGATTATGCCGTTTGATTTCTAGATTAGGGTTTGAGTTAAAGATTAGGGTAAATACATGTGATTAGGGTTTGATTTACATTCTAGGGTTTGGTTAGGGTTTGATTTATAGACCTATTTCATGGTTAGATTCTAGGGTTTTTGTTAGATAAAGGATTTGATTCTAGGATTTCATTTAGATTAGAGTTTGAGTTTTCATTTAGGATTAGATTAAGGGGTTTTAGTTTTCAGTTATGATTAGATTATATGAGCTTTGAGTTAAGGTTTGGTTAGGGTTGATTTCTAGGGTTTGATTCAGATATATAGGGAACCTTCATTTAAAGACTAAAGGGTTTGAGTTAGATTATGTTTTGGTTACAGTTTGATTTCTAGACTTACGAGCTTAGATTAGGGTTTGTAATTAGATTAGGGTTCATGATTAGGGTTTGATTTAGATTAGGATTTGAATTAGAGATCTAAGGGTTTCGATTCATTTTAGTTAGGATTAGATTAGGGTTGTACGGTTCTACCTAGAGTTACATTAGCTCATTTCAATTATGAAACTCTAGGGTTAGATTAGGGTTAAAGAGTTTTCAAGTTATGGTTAGTGTTATTTTTTTAGGGTTATAGTTAGTGTTCTAGGGTTATGGAGATCTAGCTTGTTCTAATATTTTTAAATTTTCTATGTGCTAATTTGTTTTTTTTTTCTAATTTTTTTTTAATATTTCAAGTTTAGTATTTTTTATAATATTTTGTAAAAAAAAAATTCAAATATTTTATAATATTTTTCTAATATAAAATGTTTTTTCTAATATCTTGTAATGTTATATATTAATTTATTTTATTTAATGTTAAATACTAATATTTCCTAATGTTATAATACTAATATATTTTTCTAATATTGTAGACTAACATTTTTATAATATTTCACTTAGTAATATTTTCCTAATAATTCCACACTATTGTTTTTTAATATTTTTATAATGTTTTTCTAATATTTTCTAATTTTCAAGACTAATATTTTTTAAAATATTTTCTAATGTTTTTTCTAATATTTTTATAATATTTTCTCATAGTTTTCTAATATTTTTCAAACCAATATTTTTAAATATATTTTCTAATTTTTTTCTAATATTTAAAAATGTAATGTTTTTCTAATTTTTTTAATAAAACTAATATTTTTCTAACTTTGTTTTTTCTAATTTTTTAATAATAAAACTAATATTTTTCTTTAAAAAATTGTTTCTAATTAAACTAATATTTTTCTAATAAAACTAGTATTTTCTGAATTTTATTTTTTAATATTCTACACTATTATTTTTTTAATATTTTATAATTTTTTCCTAATATTTTCTAATTTTCAAGACTAGTATTTTTTAAAATATTTTCTAATATTTTTTCTAATATTTCTATAATATTTTCTAATGGTTTTTCTAATATTTTCTCATAGTTTTTTAATATTTTCTAAACTAATATTTTTAAATATATTTTCTAATGTTTTTCTAATATTTAAATGTAATGTTTTTTTAATAAAAACTAATATTTAAATGTAATATTTTTTCTAATATTTTTTATGTAATATTTTTTCTAATGTTCTAATTTAACTTTTTTTTTAATATTCTCGAATGTTTTTCTAATATTCTAAACTATTGTTTTTCTATTATTTATCTAATTTAACACTAATTTTTTTCTAAATTTGTTTTCTAATGCTATATTTATATTTTTCTAATATATAACTAATATATACAAAAAAAAATTATAAACATTAAATTAATGAAATTAACATAAATAAATAATAAAAATATTAAATTAACATGAATATATGCTTTGAAAACATAAAAACCATTTAAATAATAACATATAAACATACCTGAAATAGCACAACGATGAGAATTTGGAGGAGAATGATGGAAAATGGTGCGGGAGGCTAACCAATCAAACACATTCACTCCAACATCCTAATCAAAATTGCACACCATAGAAATGAACAGTAAAATGGAGAAAACAGTGTTTTTGATAGTGAAAATCATCGTAAAATATGTCTATGTGAACATATTACTGAGGTATGTTCGCACAAACATACCTCATATATATCAAATGTGTTCATGTGAACATGTATTATAATTATGTTCATGCAAACCTTACATGAATGTTCGTGTGAACATATGGTAAATTTGATATGTGGATTTTGCCTCTCTTTTTTCAATTTCCTTCATCCCACAAAAGTGGAACCCATTATAGTGGGTTCACCCACCACTATCTATAATAGTTTACAAATTAACTTTATGTAACCAATCTTTGATAAATTCACTCTCTAACTTCTAGAAATGAGAACATCAACGTTTTTTATATTACATATATATCTCATATCAATACATCAAATAACGTAATCTGATCTTCTCATGCCTTTATCTGCAAAATTGTGTCTTCATCGAAATAATTAAGTACATGTATCAACTCAAAAAATTATTTGTCTATTTGATAAATTTGTTAACATCAATGACAAAACATTAATATCAAACCATAAATTGAAGTAACCAACAAAAATTCCATCAGGAATCCAACATGTTCATCATAACTATTAACATCGAAGTTTGTGATGTTTTCTTAGCATGTTGGATTTCTCAAGGAACAATGTATTGGTTGAGGTGGTTCACATTTCATCCTTATCATGGAATATTTTAGTCTAACCAATTTCAAATCTATTCTAGTTTATAGTTTTGAGGAGTCAATCCAATATAAATAAAGTATCATTTCAAGTGGATGGGTATCCATATGTATCTGTGAGTGGCCATATGTGATCATGTGATTTCTTATATGTAAGCTATATGTGATGAAAGTTCTAACTCACTCAAATAGTTGATTCAAGGAGTTCTACCAAGGATTAGACTATGTTGCAAAGGTTTGATGACTATATTCTATGGTTGCAATGCCCTACTAGGGAACCCAAAAGAAATTAATCCATTATGTCACTAAGTTTGCTAAACATTTTTTTGAAAGATTAAAACAACAAAACATTAAGTCTAATACATGAAAAAAGTCTACATCATTGAATAACCATAAGTATGAAATCACATGAAGAAATATACAAGTACATAAGATGTCACAGGGCACACCTAGAGTGCATAATCATCCTTTGTACAAGTCATAGGGTATGAAATGTTAAAAGAGTATACATCAAGATAAGATACCACATCTCATAGTATCTCAATAAATCAAATTATTGTGAATCAAAATATGACCAAAGAGCATAATCACAAGATCAAAAGAATAGAACAACTACACAAGTACATCCAACATCAGCATCCAATTGTCAAAATCTTAATGGTATAAGAAACACTACCACTCAACCTCATGGAAGCTAAATAGCCCACTCCCACCGTGCTGAGGACATAATCTCAAGTCCCAAATAGATAACATCTCTTTTTGTTTTAATTTTTCCTTTAAAATTTTTTTGGGAAACTTAGTGACATAATGAGTTAATTTATTTTGGGTTCCTTGTGAAGGGAAATGAGAGCACCCCAAAAAGTCATCTAAGATCAATATGCACATCCTATATCCAATAGTTTATTGAAAAACTTCTAATAAGCAAATACAAGTGCATACTACTATGCGATAAAAGTGGAAATAGACATAGTTGATTTTCCATAATTAAAACCTTAAAGGAAAGTGATTGCAATTTATCAATCTAAATAAATTTCAGCAGCATTATGACATACAAATTATTATTCTACAATCATGAAACTATGAGAATGAGATAGAATAGAGAACACAGGTATATGTGGGGAAAACCTTTCCAAGTAAAAACCCCACCCTCCAAACCATCAAGCTAATGTATTATTCAACAACAAGTTACAATACATTTTTAGCCTTCACATGGAGATTTACATCTTGCTCCATTCTAGAGAAAATCTGGTAGCATAACCCTGTGCAAATAACTTCTCATCTCTCTCTTTTATTCTCTACAAAAATGCTTTGTACTTATAGAGTTTTCATACAAGAGGAAACAATTTCTCAAGCATCTACATTCAACGCATCTACAAATTATTTTACAAACTTCTTTATGCACAACCCTAGCATAAAACAAAACATAAGAGAATAAATCACCAAAAAATAGAAGCTTTCTATTTTTCTACTCCAAGTCATTTCTTGTGGAAGAATCTAGCTTCATTTAGCAACTTTCCAAGAAAGCACAAATAAAGCGGTAAAATGTGGTAAGGTTGAGTCACCTTATTCCAACACCTTGATGAGACATTTCATCTAGTATTTCCACATTCATCTTGCATATACTAGAAATAAGCCTATTCTATATTGGAAATGAGCCTTATTGTATTTTTTAGGTGCAGACACCCTAGCAATAAATCCTATTGGAAATACCCTTTTTTTGCAATTAGAATTTCAAGCAATGAACTCTTTTTGTAAACTTCACCTAACCAGTGTCACCTTAATAGGCATTTTCATTTCATGATAATTAGCTTCTCTATATTTTCCCCCAAATTAGCTTTTCCACACAAATCCTTGTGTTAATTATATCATCATTTTTTTGATTTCATGCTTATCTTTGTTATGGTGATTTAATGTGTTTAAACTAACAAATATGAAGTATTGGTTGATGGTTGTTAAATATTTATCAATAGTTGAAATTTTTTTAATAAATGTTTGGGAATAACTAATTATCTCCCCTTCTTAGTTATTTAGCATGCTCAACACTCCCATCTTCAGATTCCACATTTCAAAATTCTTTCTAGAAAAATTTCCCATTCTCATTGGTGAACTTTGAAAGTCCCTAAAACAAGATCACCAAGTATCTTCTACATAAGCTCTAGCTCAAATCTGAATTAGTTCAAAAAACTCAACAATCTACAACTAGAACCAAAGATAATTGGACTTTGTTATCACTTGTAAAGAAATTAAGGTAGTGGAAATATTCCCTACACTAATCTTGAGGTGAGGATCATGTAAAACTCTCTTAGATGTTTACAATAATTTCAAAAACTTAATAGAAGTAGCATGCATACAACAACATAGTCATTTACATGGGAAAACCTTTTCGAGAGAAAAACCACATTCCAGAAGTTGCTCAATATAATATGTAAAAATCAATAATATATTACTAAAAACATGAAGAGAAAGCTTCTTAGAAGAGTATTACAAACCAGAGATCTAGACATAACAAAATAGCTATGACAATCTTACACATACCCTTCATTTTATGTACCTAATATATAGGAGATATAACACATGAAACTATCAAATGAATTGGTGTTTAGTTTGATTGTTCAATGTAGAGGAGGGTATCCATAACTATTTATCTAACTTCATATATTCTATAATTTCATAAATGGTATATTGGATTTTGTTCAAAGATAATTGTTTTCATATAGATTTATATAGTTAAGTTTGTCTCTCAAAGCCTTTAAGTCACTCTAAAAAATAATTTAGTGTGGAGGAGTCGTAAATCTTTCAAATATGAGTTCTCAAAAAAAGTGGAATGTGTACAAAGATGCTTTTCATTTATGCTTATAATGTAGCATGCTCATTTTTAATTTTTCAATGGGATAGCACTTGATTTTGTACTCCCTACAATTTAACATTTCTCGTTATCTTTCGTGAACCCTATTCAAATACAAATGTGTCCCATTTTTAATAGGACACTAATTTAACTACATATCAATAGCGAAAAATAGTATGGGTGAAACTAACGGGCACTATTGGTAACATTATTTGTGTCCATTTATAAAATTATGGAAGTGTTGTGTTTGCATGGTAGAGATGGATACAACCTCATGCTAAGTGTTTGACCTTTCTCATTTCATCAAAACCATTTAGCCACTTGGATGATATGTCATCAACTAGATTATTTAGCAAGGGCAATCATGAACTTTGTCAAACTTTAGAAATCTTAAATCTTTTTCATATTGTCCATTTTTAACAAGTTTTGTGCGTTGCTCATTGGAGTTATAGTGTTGTCCTATTGAGTTCACAATTGAAGTGCATAATATTCTTCAAGTAATTGTAAGCATTTAAATAGAATATAAAGGCACGAGAGATCATCATTTTAGAACATTTGTTGTTCTTTTCAAACTTTCAAATCTTACATAATTAAGCATTTCCACTGAAATAATTCTCCAATATTTATATTGTTCATTTTATTTGAAATGTATACTTAATTCATATTTAGGATGTATGAGTACCTAACATTTATTTTATGCTTCTTGTGAAATCATTTTAAATGGAAATGGATATAATAAAAACAACATTTGTTCTAAAAGCAACTTGATTATTCTTATTTATATCTTTCAAAATAATTATCTGATATTTCTTAAACATCTCATGCTTGTCAATGTTGCAACTTGTGTATGTTAGAGTACTCATAGTGAGGAAAATATATTTTTCTTGTATCTCACAATATTAATTTACTAGAAAAAAAAATGACTAGAATATCAGAATTACCAAATATCCACCAATGTGCATGCAAGAGAATTTTCTTCAAAAAATAAATAGTGGTTTTGAACAATGCCTCAAACAAGATTATGCTTTTAAACTTTTTTTAAAAATGATTGCTTTTATTTTTTCTATTTAATGCTTTACATTAGTCTGAATGTAAGCATTGAATGAAAGGGAAATTTTTATGATTAGTTCATTCCTCTAGGACCAAGAAAGTGAAATGTGTGCATCTAAGAATAGGGCATATACCTCTTCAACTTTGTGTTAATTATATGGATTTATAGTTGAAAGCCAACTTCCACTACCTTCACTAGTGTTCTCTTTATCTATGCAAAATGGGACCTTTGGAATAGGGCATGGACATTCATCAAAGCATAAAGGGCAAGAAAAATTTATCAACTATTATAGTTGCAACTATCATGATATGCATGTGTGCAAAATGTGGAAGCATTAATAAGATGTATATGTACTATTTGATAAAATGGTTCAAAAAATGTGAATTGAAACTTTCAAGATAATGTCATTGGTGGTTGTTAGCCAAATTCTATAACCTTTTCTATCATCCTCACTATCTATTACCAACATGAGTGTTTCAAAATAGGACACAAACAAACATTATACTACAAAAGGAAGAGAAATGTTGTTAGATGTTGCGGTTACATCTACAATGGTAAACATTTATGTGTGGAAGCATAGACAAAGCATGTGAAGCATTTTTACAAAATTCATTATAGGATATACTGAAATTGGATTTGTTAAGGCATTATAAACTTCCAAAAAATGCAATTGGAAGATATAAATCAAGGTTTATAACCTATGCAAGCATTCCCATTTCATGTGTCAAAGTGATAGGTTTGGAATAGGATATGAACATCCATCAAAGAATAAAGGATAAATAATTTATTTTTTTAATTTTGTAGTTGTCAGTGTCTTGGTTAACATACATGCAAAATGTAGGACAGACAAAGCACACGACCTATTTGAGAAAATGCCTCAAAGAAATGTTGTCTCATAGAATGTCATGATTAAAGGATATGTACTAGATGAGTTTGTTGAATGGATTTAGAATTATTCATGCACATTCATTTGACAAGTGTAAAGTCAAATTCCATAATGAGTGCAAGCATCCTTTCTACGTGTTGAGGTTTTATTAAGATATTACAATTGGAAATGCTTTGGTACTCATGTATTTGTAAATTCTTTAGTACTCATGTACACTAATATAGATGTGCCTTCTTGATATTTGAAGAGCACAAAGGAATATTGGATAAAGAATATTCAATAACCATTATTTTTCAAGGCCAAAATACATTTATTGGTATCAAATTTAATATTGTTGCATTTTTTTAAATTTAAAATAAATTGGATTGATAAAAGGCTTTAGCCAATATTTTATTAATTTTAAATATTTTACATTTTTTGTACCCCATTCAAAATGCAGGCACTATGGGGAAAAGAACAGGGAAGAAAATCCCCAATCTAGCCCAGGACGATGTCTTGTCTTCTGCATAATACCTTTACCTCTATTTCTTTATGGAGGACTTAGAGAAGACATACCTTATCTTAAATATCAATATTTAGTACAACTTACATCATGTATTTAAAGCTTTAATTTAGCTTTAAGAGTCTTATTCATGTTGATCTAACATGGTTTCTAGATTGCATCTTTCCATCTTAGTGTTGGACCTTTTCTCTTTTTCCTTCTTTATCGTGCATTCATTATTGATACACTTGATTTCCAAGTCTTCAAATCTTTGAACCTGCATTTTTCTTTCGGCTAAGATCCTTGTTAGTTGCTCTTTCCATACCAACTTCAAGCAAAACAAAGGAAAATAAAATACATGTGTTCATGCTTTTTGTAGTCTACATAATAAGAGTTTCTCATTATGTTTGTCATTGTTATAAAGGATATTAGGGGTGATATTATTTGTAAATAGATATTTTACTTGTTGTTTTATTAATGAACTCATCCATTGCTAGAAGCCCTCGAGTCTATTATTGAATATATCAGTTCTTTTCGTTGTTTAAAGGAGTTACTTGGGATGTATTTGACTTTCTTTCTTGATTTGCTTCGAATATTAATTTTGACTCTCCCTTTAAGTATTACCTTGTATCTTATATCCTTATTTTAATAGTACGAGTCTAAGTTTGTAGTAAAAGAATGACCTTACCTTCCTTTACTTACTTTAAATAAAGAATCTTACATAATTGAATGGGCTATATTAGCCTAGATGTTCATACTATTCTTATATAAGACAAGAATTTAAGTCTTACTACCATTAAGATTGGATTCCTTTAGGTTTAAATTACCATTTTGAATCATGAGCTAAAATGTTGTCTATTAAAATTCAATGATTGTTACTTTTCATAGCTTGTATGCTAATTTTTGAATGATTTGGTACAAGTTCTTTATGGTTTGGCAATTTGAGTACTTTGTTTTCAACTGAATACATTGGTTGCTTTCTACTAATAAAATTTATTAAACTTTATTTTAGTTGACTTTATTTTTCAACCTTATCATGTCTTAGTTGTTTATCATGTTTAAATTAGTGATAAGGTCAAATAATTATTGGCTTAGCTACCTTGTTAGTTCGAAGAGTAAGGCATTTACCTTATCATGTCTTAGTTGTTTATAATTTTTAAATTAGTGATAAGGTCAAATAATTATTGGCTTAGCTACCTTGTTAGTTTGAAGAGTAAGGCATTTGAAGTCCCCTAGATATGTCTAATTTAGGAACTAATGTAAACAATATCTATAGCCTATTCATAGCCATTGGAGACTATCTCAAAAGAATTCTAGGATTTTGGGTAAATAAGTAAGGTTAGTCATATAGAAGGAAGATCTAGTCTTGTATGTTAAGCACTACTATAATTAAAGATCGGGGTGCATAGATGCCCCCTACTATCATCTACCTAGTTCTTGTCCTAACACTTTGAATATCCTTTTCCCTTTAATCTTAAACCATCGGGGTTGAAAATCAAACTTTTTTAATCTACAAGTCTAAGTGTAGAGGAAATGTCATTTGATTGAAGATCTTTTGAATAATTTAGTGAATTAGAACCCTATTAATTTGAATCGATCGATCAACCTCTTAATTTTGTGTGGTGGATCCTTGTTGAGTTCTTCAAGTTTATTCTACATTGGTCACCTTGATTTAATTATGATCTTTATTCTACAATTTTATAGTTTATTAGTTGTGTTGACTTCCTATTATTAATGTGTTCTTGTCTTGAATGAGACTATTTTCTTGATCAAAGTAGCGCCTATTTGGGGTGATGCTCATAATCCAAATTCATTAAAAGCTTTGATCAATTTTATCGCTGCTATCTTATGGATTTTAAGCATATTGAACAAAATTAGAAGAAATTCGATGTCTGCAATTCATGTCATGAATCTCATCCAATTTAAAACTTGATGATCAAGGATTTGGATTGTCATGTCATTTCCTCAATTTTATAATTTCATCTTCCATATTTGAGAAAATGACTTTGATATTCCTTATAAACATGTCATGTCTGAAGGGATGTGACCCTTCTAATATTCTTATTTTAATTATTATTTTTATTATTAATATGTTATTTATTGAAATTTTCATAATTTTTATTCTTTATTTGATTATTAATTATTATAAATATCATTTATTATTTATCATCTAATAACTCTACATTTAGTCAATATAGTTGATGTATTAATATTTTATATTATATTTATAAATATGTATTATATTATTATATTACTATAATATAATTATTATATTAATAAAATATAATTATTATATCAATGTATTGATATATAGATTATGTTATATTATAAATTGATATATAATATTATATCATACTTTATGAATATATTATATTCATTTATCATTATATCAATAGTTAATAGTAATGTATTTAGTAATGTGAATTGAGATTATTTTATACCATCAATATATCTTCATTTTTTATTAAGCCTCCTCCTCAAGAGGAGAACACTATAATTAGGGTTCTAAGTGGGGTCATGACATTTTATGATGTTCTCCTTCATATTCCTAATTTAGATGAAATTAAGGGAAACTCACCATATCTAAAGTTGATCTAGAAACTAAAACTTCAGTCAAAATATAAACACCCTAGAAGCATTTACAGTATTTAGCTTCAGAGATTTATATAACACAATGTTGACTATGCATTATTAACACATTAGGCGTTCCTCCATAAAACTTATAAAACATATTATAGACTATACATACATAACTTTACAAAACAAAAATAGATAAGGACCACCAAAATATGAGGTCTTCCTATTAACCTTGGACTACCTTAATGTGTACATGTATACTACCAATGTGACTCAACAAGATGGCACCCCAAAAATAGTGTCGCTCACAAAAGAAAATAGGTGTGAGCCCTAGAATCCTAACTAGACAAATGCATTGTAGCCTTATCAGAACTCATAGATACAAAATTTTCCCAACCAGCTGTATAGAGGGCAATATGAATCAAGGAAACTAAACCTAAGTTCATCACACAACCACACACACCTCAAATTGATTGACTCCAAAGAAATGGATTCTTTCAAACCAACCCTCAAAGGTGCTAGATCATAGTAGATCAATGCAATCCAAGAGATAAAGGAGCATCAACACAAATGAATATGAAGGTAAGTAAAAGAATGTACCTTGCCCTTGAGACTTTAATTAGCTATTTCAATATATATACAAGATCTTCAATGTAAAGTAATGAAATGTTGAAATGACTAAGGGAAATAAAGATACTTATTTTAAATATTTGAACCTTGATGATGAAGGGTGCTCCCCTTAAAACCATAAACTCATAACAAAAACAAAGAAACAACATCAAATGCAAGAACAAAAATATGGACTTCTTATTTGCACCGCAAATGCGGAATTACAGAACTCACAAGTACAATATGTTGAACCACATGGGCACCTTCATTACAGTAATCTTCAAACTATCACCCAAAGTTGTCCTAGACAATGTTTGGGTCTTTCTTAAACAAGCAATTTTATGTCGCTCGGGAAGGTTCTAGACATTAAAACTTAATACCTAGGGCCGACGAACCCTAACAATACATATAGAGTCAGCCAAATACATCTTTGACAATTATTTTAGATATTTCAAGTAGCCCAACTTTGAAAGGTCATAAGTCATGAACCATTTCTCTAATTGACTATTATAACCACTTTTTGGAAACGCCTACTCCTAATCTATAAGCTTGGAGTGGCATAAGCATCTTTTCATCAAATTTTCGAACCTCATCCAGGCACTCTAAGGCCTCCAATGGTGAGCCTAAAGATTTTTCTGCAAATATTTCCATCAAAAATCTGCAATAACTTCTCTGATACTTAAGTTGGAACAATGAGATTTTTATGGTTAGCTTATAACTCTAAAATGAACCTTCATGTAGAAAATGAGAACATTCTGAGCTCGCATGACAAACTTACTAAAAATAGCAAGTTTCCATAAATAGTAACCATCGTGTCTACTAGTCCTTATTAAAATAGAAAAGACTGAAAAGAAAATATTTTTGGGTGATGCAAGATTCCTCTTACACCCAGGATGCTCCTACATCACTTGATTTATGTGTGTAGTGTTGCTTCTAGAGATGAACAGAGCTAGATTTGGGCTTGAAACTGTGATGTGAACAAAACCCATTAATCATTCAATGATTTATTAGGGTCGAACTAGATGATTAGTGATTTTTTAGGGTTAAACTAGATGATCAGGGGTGACCCAGACATCGTTGATGTGTAATGGGTGACCAAGTTGTACCTGATGGAATGAGTGTGACGTTGATTTTAATTTTGCAGTTTTGATAAACGACAAAAAGAGTACTCTAATCTGCAACCGATTCTTCCTTTCAAGGTTTATCGATATCTAAATTTTGGCATGTAGGGTGGCTATGTAGGGATTTTCCCTAGTCAACCCCTTATTTTGGTAGTTCGCACCTCCATAGATAGTCAGTATGTCAAATGTAATGTGTGTTGATGAAGGTACGCTCTGATACCACTAATGAAGGGCCACACCACCCTTACCAACTCACAACCAAGAATGCAACAATATGAAGACCAAGAAAATAAAATGCTTCCCAAAGAACTCTTTTATTATACTTGAAAATTCAATAGCAATTACAATAACATTTTTGCAAGATCTCTCAAGATCTAATCGAAACCCAAGCTAGTCCAGATCCACACTCTGGTAGAAACCTCCAAGATCTCAACTTGTGCTCGCAAGCCACCAAACAACCTTCTTGTTTCTAAACTGCAACCACTAGCTCTTCTCACAAACTCTATCTAAGATCCAAGCGTAAACTGCCTCACATTCGGCACTCTGTCTACACTCACAACTCCACCATAATCCTGCTGTAAACTGCCTCACATTCGGTGCTCTATCCACAGACCCAAGAAAACTCACTCTTCACTTCCTCCTCTTTCACACCTTGAAGCCTTCCAAGCTTTCTAAGCTTCACCTTCCACAACTTTCACCTTTCCAAGCTTTCCATCCAAAGCTTCTACTGCTCGAGCTTCTCCTTCTCGAGCTTCCACTTCTCAAGCTTTCACTTTCTTCTCCAGCTTGATTAGAAATGCTCATATGCCTTGCTTAAATAGGCACTTACCACCCAATACATGACTTATCCACAACCTTCTACAACTTCCATAACCTTCTACAATATCCACAACTTTCTAGAATTCTACCCACACACCTCGATAAATGGAATGACAATCATTTATTTTTTTATTTTTTCTATTATGCCACCTATGCACGTTGAAAATAGAAATCCCCTTTTCCTTTCTTTTCTCTTTTTTCCCCCTTTTTATTTTTTTATTATTTCTCCTCTAATTTTCGTCACTTTCTCTCTCCTTCAGAAATTTTTTTTTTTTTTAATTTTTTTTAATTTTTCCAAATTTTTTTTTTTCTAATTTTTTTTTTTGTTTCTAATTTTTTTTTTTTTAATAATTTTTCCATGAAAGATGCTCCTGCATCATGTATGATGCTCATGTATGAGCTTTGAGAGTACAATACAAGGATCCAAATCCTTAGATCAAAGCCCTACCATATGTATTGTACTTGAATGTGGATGAAACAACAATGCATAGATTTGAAGATAACCTAGAAAGCATACTAAGCCCCCAAGGATAAAGTACTCTTAATTCATACTCGTGATCCATATTTGTTACTCCATGATTGAATCTTGAATGCTTGAATGATAGAATGAGAAGAGGAAGATGAACTCTCTTGGTTCAAAGGATGTTTGGGTAAAAGCACAAACCTGTGTCACCCTTTTGTAAAGGAAAAGGCTAACAAAAGTATAACTGTTCACTTTCATTGACATAAAATTGATATTATTCTTTTGAATTTGAAAATAAAGTAAACTAATGAAATGTGTAGAAATGGATTAAGTTTACGATTATAATTTTTAATAATTATCTAGAATAAGAATTGATATATTTTCCTATTTTTTATAGATAATTCTTTAGCTGCTGAAAAAAGTTGAAAATTAGGGGTCTAGTTCCCACCACAAAACCATATGGAAATAAACTTATTTCCCTTTGATCTCAAACTATGTTATAGATAACATAATAGAATAATCAAAAATAAAAATTGGCTTTCGAGCTATATTTTCTCTTTTATAATAATTGAAATTTCAACTCACCTGAAATTGATAGTTTTCATCTCCCACCACATTTTTCAAAATAAATATATTCTAAGCAAGAGAAAAATTATACATCCTAGAAGAGGACTCTCTCCTTTAGAACGTCCTAAAATTTTTAAATTTTTTTGATATGATTTTTATTTTTTTCTTTCTCAATATTGACATCTTTTCAAGTGTTAAAATAAGTTCTTGTAGAATTTTTTTATTACAATATACTATATCTAATTAAAACACTATAAACTCTATATGAGAATATTCTTGACTCCGAGCTATATAAAATGGTGTTTATATGTTATTAAAAAAAATCATAAAAAATAGTAAAATTTATTGAAACGTCACTTTTTTGAAATAATTAAATTTATTTAGTAATTGGATACAAACTAGTATAAAACATGCATTTAATAGACATTTCTAATTGGGAAAGTGTGAGACAATATATAAATTAGCTAAAATGAATTTATCTTGATCATTTTATTTTATTTTAAATGATTTCTAGATAGAAATACTCAAATTCAGTTATTCTGATAAGTTGGCCTGAAAGGTAACACAGCTTTGTACTTTTACCCATTTCCAAGCCTCCTTGCTTCCACCTTGCAAATGTGTTGCTCGAAAAATTTGGATGTCCACAATGGCTTGTCCACATGAGATATGCTTGTTTGAGCTTGTGTGTGCTTTCTTTCTTAATTTCCATATATGCCAAATGAAGCAATTGGGGGTGTTTATATAGGATTTGAATTAGCTTTCTCTCGTAGGGCGACCAGGCTCAAAGACCTAGCTCCGAACAAAATTTGAGAAGGGACCAATGACTAGGACCCAAAATGGGACCTATTCAAGGGCATACTACATCCTTGATTGGTCCATTAGGGGTGCACTGCACCCCTGACAACCTGGTGTAGAAACCTCGGAATAGTCTCAAAATCCTAGAATAGGTCCCATAATCCAGAAATCATATCCAAAATATGAGGACATCTTGTAGAAAAAGAGTTATTTTGAATGAATGAAAGGAAAGGGGAGGACCTGAGTAAATGGATCCTACCTCAAGTTTTGCATTATAAAATAGGAATGCCAAGAAGGATTTATTAGGTCCTACCTTGATCCCATTTGAGGGGAGAATTTAAGAGTGAGGTATGAACACATCTTAAATACAAATGTAACATTGCATTACATTAAATAGATGCTAAACGGTCATAAATTAAATTGATTCCAATTTAGGATGGTATAACAACAAAAGATTTGAAAGACCATAAATTATAACCATGGACGAAGAACACGGTCCATATAAGAAAAAGCATAAAAATCGTATTTATATATAGAAGAAACTAACAAAAAATTTCCATAAGTGGACAACTAGAGAGGGTGTCGAATGATACGATCTACTTCATCCTCGTCCTCATCGTCGCTCAAATCCTAACCCGGCAGCGCAATGTCATTAATCCTCTTTTTGTTGGATTTCTTCAAATTTGGCAGAATAAATACTAAATTGGAGTAATTCTTGAAATCCTGTTCTAGTGAGAATTGGAATTCAGCTCGATCAAAGTACTTTACCAGCCAAATATGATCAGGTTGTCGTATGATGCCTCTCCAGCGGAGTACGGAAATTTATGTTATCCTCCATTTCTGGCCGCACCTTCTCAAAGTGGTCCATGTCCTTAATCCTCAGACAAGGCCTTCATTTGATTTCAGCAAACAGGAGACTCTCCACCAGCCAAAACATGTATTCATTTGGGTATGGTATCTCCATGTGTTTGTTAACACTAAACACCACCTGATGCAACCCCAGCATCCAGTCAGTTTCAAATAGGTTTTCTCAGAGTCTTATTGTCTTCATGACACATGTGAGTGGCCTTGGCTCTGAGAGCACACACAATAAAAGTTCCAACCACGTCACTGTTGGATCTCCAGGTGAATTCCTAATTGAAATGTTTATCACCAATAGCATGATGAACCGCCAACCGTGATAAATTATCAACATCTCTCAGTAGCCTATTCCATCTCTTAGGCTTAATCGGGCCACGAAAAGACATGGCTCTTGCTTCAGACGGATGAAATAAGATAATTGCAGACTCCATTGTTAGTTTCTCAATGAGCTGTTCGCTAAGGATATTAGGCTTAAACTAGGAGTCTAGAAGATGCTCCAAGAGTAGAATAAAGTGGAAAGATCATGGTTAAGAGAGCCAATGTTTGAAACGTAATGGAAAATTAAGATAAAGCCTCGTGAAGAAGCAAATTAATAATGATAAGAGATAATCATACCATTCATTGGATGTCAAAGAGCCAATGATAACTAATGAAGAAGGGTAACAATAATCTCAAGGCTAAAGAGTCAACTAGAAACAAACACATAATTAAACTGAAATCAACTCCTAGGAAAGAAAAGATTAAGTAGAAAACAAAGGAGAAACAAACTTATCAGACCTAACATAAATATAGGAGAGATATCAACAGCGATCCAACAAAGCAAGAAGAGCAGAAAATACAGAGAGATCCTAACCTGAAACAACATCCCCTTAGAGGTGAAAGGAGGAAAGAAAAAAGGCAGAACCAAAGTCTAGCGAAAGGAACACTGAACAAGCTAAATAGGGGAGAGATAGGGTAAGTCTTCAGAACGAAAGAAAACTTAGCCACATACCAACCTCGGCAGTCTAAGGCTGGAAGCTCCACCTCTAGAGTGTGAGTTAAGAGAAAATGACCATGGTCTAGAAAGGAAGAAAGAAACAACTAAAATAAGATAAAAGTAAATACTAACCTAGACTACAAAACATAGATCGGGAGGACTAAAGGTTATATAATTATCTACTTTGGGACTATACTAGACGACTTATACTAGACGATGAAGGTCGAGATAGATTTATTAGATAAGTTATTTACCATCTAGAGTAGCATGTTAGCACTATAAAGCTTAATCTTAGCACTCTAGGGTGTTAATGAGTAATAGAATATATTCTCTTTGTCGACACCTTTATTAGCAAGATTGTTTGCTTCTTTATTCCCTTCTCGATAAATATACTATTCTCTTTGAATTTATCTACCATTTTTAATACATATTCAAGTTTGGAGTTTAGAATCTAATTTGGGGTATTCCTTTTTCTAAGCTCATTTAATACAATTTGTGAATCGTCTTCAATAATTAATCCCCTAATACCTATCTCCTTACTTAGGATTAAAGCTTTGATCAAAGCCTCTAACTCAGCTAGATTATTAGACATTACCCCAAGGGGCTTAACACATTTCATTAAGCAATAGCCTTTATCTAAATGAATAATACATCCTAGGCCTATTGGTCCTGGATTATCCCTAAAGGCCCTGTCAAAGTTTAGCTTTGCCCATCCTATATGAGGGGGCTCCCACTTCATTCAACCCTAGCCAATTTGTTTGATTTTGAGTAGATCATAGGTGGGTTTATTAAGTTGAATGAATTCTTCCACATTTGCGCATCCCAATCAATGAAGATAAACAATTAAAAAGTGAGTGATCAATCATCTCTAATTCCTTTTCACATAATGGGCATCTTGTTGGGCCCTCAAAGCCCATCTTGGTAAATCTACTCGTTGTGAGAATTCTATTTTGAATATTTACCCAAAGGAAGATAACTTCCTTGGGTAGGCATGCAGTATCCCAATATAAGTTAAGGGGAATATCAATCTTTTCCCATTGTTGGGAATTAACAATCTTTGTATCCTATTTTAACTTTATAATTTCCATCATTGGAGGCTCCCCAAATTAATTTTTTTTCCCTGTCTTTGTGATTGACATGTCTTTTATTTAAAAATTATTCAAAAATGTATCTCTTAAATTAACAATGGGGTATTTTCAACAAATTCCCATTGCCAGCCCCCATACTGATTACCATTAACTTTAATTTTATAATCACTAACTCGTTGTTCCAAAGAAGAGTGAGTATTCTTTATGTTATTTGGAAAATTTGACTTATTTGGTGAGGGGAATCCATCTCATGAATCTTACAAAAAAAAGTGTCCTGACCTAGTCCAATATCCCATGTGAGATTGTTTTCTATTAAGGGGCGACAACTCATCATAAAGTTCTAAATTCTTGATCCTTTTGGTGGGTTTTTAGTTTGACACAAAGTAATCGGATTGACACTATTCAAGTTTTTTTTATATAAAAAAAATTGTCCATTTGTTGTCATGCTCTTTATACATTCTCCATAAAAGTTTGGCTTGTAGAGCCTCATTTTTCCAACTCCAGTTTTAAATCCCTAGACCTCCATATTCTTTAGGTTTTCATATATTATCCTATTTAATTAAAGCTTTTCTTTTTTACAGTACCTTGCCAAAAGATTTTCATTAACTTGCAATCTAGTTTCTTTTTTACTCTTTTGGGAAGTTGGAGACAGGACATTTGGTAAGTGGGGATGGTCGATAATACTGCTTTGATCAATGTTACCTTGCTTGCTTTTGTTAACCATTTCCCTTTCCATCTTTCCATTTTCTTCTCTAACTTCTCTGAGATAAGATTCCATTTTTTCCCTTTTCTAATACATTTTTCCTAATTGGATACCAAGATATTTGCATGGAAAGGATCCTTTCTTATACCACATTATATTATAGATGCTTCTCTCCAATGAGGGGCTTGTGTTGATGAAGAAAATCATTAATTCATTAGCATTGACCTTTTGGTTTGATGCCTCCATATAAGTTTTTTTAATTTGTTTAAAATTTTGGACTTGTTCCATTGTACTCTCACCTATTATAATAGTATTATCAACAAATTCTTGATGAGTTACTTTGGGGACTTCCTCGCTAACTTTGATAACTTCAATCTTGCCTTCTATATGGGCCTTCTTCATTGCCCTACCGAAGGCTTCTGCCATTATGATAAAAAGGAAGGGCAATATTGAGTCCCCTTGCTTAATTCCTCTAAAGATGATGGGGTACCATTGATTAGGAGGGATATCTTAGGCTTCAAAATTTACTTACTAGTATTTACTTTAATTCTAATAAATTGACTCGTAGTACCTTTGTAAGTTTGGTAACTTAATAAATTATTAAATTCATGTAAGCATTTATAAATTTTACTAGTGCCATCCATTGAATTAGGTTTCACAAATATTTATGTGCTTTTTGATTTGGTTAGTTTTATCCAGATTAAGCTTTGAATATATTTTAGAGCTTAATTGAAGTTTTATATATATATGTGTGATTACTTATCTCTTCTTCATTGTTACATGCTAATGTTGCAAATGTGAATATGTAATGCATGAGTCATAAGATTGTTGTGACATGTACTTCTATCAAAAATTAAGTGTCAATGATGAAAGATATACTAAAAAGAATTTATATTAAGCCAACAAATAGTTATTCCAATCAAACTATTGTGAATTATTAGGATCCTTTGATTCCTCATTAAAATTTAATTTCTACATTCATTTTTTTTAAAACAATATATTATATACTATATATTACTACATATGCAACTTTTACACCACCTTTGGGTGCAAGCACTATCTCAAGGTATGTACAAAATTATTAGGGTCAAATAATACTCCAAGCAACAATATAAATATAAACTCAAGACTAAAAATGAGTAGTTTAAAAATTGTTAAAATAATAATAAAAATTATAAGAAATTAAATGTATTTAATAATTATCTTTTACATTAAATTAATTTTATGAAATAAATTTTTTATGAAGTTGAGTTATATAAATGAGATGGAAATATATTTTTTAAGTAGTTGTTAATTTCACTAGTCTAATAATAAAGAAATTATATAAATCTAGATATAAGTAAATTTGTGAATCTACATATTTTTATGATTTTTAAATATACTAAAAACTATTAATAAATTGCTTTGTGAATTTTTAAAATATTAAAAAATAGTCATTTGTCTAGTCAATGAAGCCAATAAAATCATATTATTAGGGTCAAATAAAACTCCAAACAACAATATAAATATAAACTCAAGACTAAAAATAACTTGTTTAAATTTTTTTTTTAAAATTATAAAAATTATAAGAAATTAAATGTATTTAATACTTATATTTTTATTTTTATTATTCTTATGAAGTTGAAAATATAAACGAAATGGAAATAGTTTTTAAAAGTAGGTGTTAATATATATTTTTTTAATCAGGTGTTAATTCCATTAGTCTAATAATAAAGAAATTCTAAGAATTTAGATGTAAGTAAATTTGTGAATCTACATATTTTTATGATTTTTAAATATACTATAAACTATTAATAAATTGCTTTGTGAATATTAAAAAATATTCTGGAAAACGATAGTGTTCTATTAATTTTTAGATGCAAGTAAACTTGGGAATGTGGCATATTTTTATGATTTAAAAATAAATTAAAATTTATTACTAAATTGCTTTGCACATTTTTAAAATATTAAAAAATAGTCATCTATCTAGTCAATGAGGTCAAAGTGTGAAACGTTGTTTTAGATTTGAAAAAAGAGTTGACAATTTAGAAGTAATGGCAATTTCTAATAGATAGAACATTTAAAACTTGTAATGAGACGTGTATTGTTCTTTACAGTCTTTAATGCTTTCCATGTGTGAGTTTTGACCAAACTTCGCGTTATAGAAGTTTGTCAGCGTCGAGGATCAATGAGGATTTTTTAAAGTGAAAAATCAATTAGCCTGTGATTTTCATTAAAGTCGAACATTGAAAAGATGCCCAAATAGATCTTTCAGCGAAATAATTAGTTCCTACGTAGAACTCTTATCTGCCAAGGAAAAGCAAGGGAAACACGACAAGGTAATTCACATATATTGATTATGTTACCTTCAACTGATCTTCTTACTGACTTTATACAGAACATAACCCAAACTCTGGGATCAATTTCATAGAGGTAAATAATTTAAATGAGATTATGTTTCATTCAAGTGATCTAGTTGCTCTTATAGAGAACTTAACATGGCAAGATTAGGTTTAAAGATGTGGTACGTACAAACAAGAGTCTTCTAGTCTTTTAATACTACCGAATATGGTGATGGCTCATGAAATTATTATTAACCGTGTAAATGTAAACTCTTGGTACGTCCCAAAGGATGGATGGTTATTTTTGCCTGGTACGTTCCAAAGGGTAGTTGGTTATTTTTGCCTTTCTTTGATACCATTGAACATGAGTGGTGTTTCTGAGATTATTCCCTTGCATTTGGTAAATAGCAAAAATAGTAATGGGACAACACGTTTATCCGTTGATTTCTACTAAGTAATATTTGAAGTTAGTCCCTTAAAATGTAGGCATCCCCAAACATGTCTATTTATTATTGGAATTCGCAATCTTTACAATTATAATTATGCATCTCCTATAAACGAAACAACATGAATGGAATCCTAATTCTATTAATTGCAAAGAATCACAGAAATTTCAGCCGTAATACTGTTTCATACTACTAGAATCAATTCAAAAGAAGTCTTTAACTGTTCTATAATTTCTACGTACCATCTTTTCCAGAAACGTTAGCGATAATATTGTTCACAGCACTCCCATCAATGAAAAAAGGTTTTGACCGATCAATTATTTCCTTGAGCTGTTTCTTTACTTACAAATGTACTACATCCATAAATTCCAGCAGTTGCATACACTTTTCTCTACACAAGGAAGCATTGGGCAAAGATCCACCTCCCACACACACTATTTTCAAATGCCAGTCCAAACACATTTTCCAGCAAAAAAATAGGCTCCAATTTATCAAACAATGCTATCTCTAAAATTTTCAAAAGATCTTCTAATATAGCCTCAAAAAGGCACAGGTAACATCATGAAGGCAAATAATATTATAATCCATACAATCCCACATTAACCTTCGGATGACTATAATACACGTATGGAAAATAATATTCAGCCTCTTCAGCATCATGGTTTGTTCAAAAAATGGCCTAAAGAACAAAAATAACCCCCTCTATAAGATCTAACCACCTGTAGTTCAAACATTCAGGCTCATGTCAAACTGAACTACTTTTTCGAAAAATGGCTTTAATGTACAAGATTATCCTTGCTCAATAAAATTTTAAGCTTCACAAAACATGAGCAATGGACGTTCGTATTCTTTTCATCACTTTTTCTCTAAAAAGAAACATCTTCTGTGCCTATACCGTGCAGAAAAAGTTCATTTACACTGCCTTGTAGTACTAAAAGCTGACTGTCTCCATGCTTTGCCACTAGTATACATAATCAATTCACAGAGAGCATAAATACCAAAGAGATGAATCTAATGACCTCTATAGTATATATCTACAGAAATCGTCAAGAGTTCAGCAGATAAGTAATAGAATAAATTGAATTGCCTGTACATCTCCACCTCTTCAAAGACATCAACATGAAACAATTCTGTTGTTGGTCAGGAAACCTTTTGGCACAGCGTAGCATGTGGTGGCTAGAACCCATTTCATATTCCTTGGGTTTATGATATGGTGGTTAAACATTGATATTCAACATAGCCACCATTGCCTCCCTGTTATACGTTAGTTATGCATGGTTGGTTGTATAGGGTATCCCATCTGTGGTACACCCAAAGTAGAACCAGGAATCATATGCCTAGGCGAATGGCCTTTCTGAGAATAGGGACCATGTGGATTAGGAGGTAGCATTAGAGGGTTCACACCTGTGGGAGGCCCCATAGAATTGACCAAGGCTGCTCCTCCCATTGATGATGGATACACAAACCCTGGAGATTGACTAACAGTAACAGGCATTGAAGAATTCGTAATAGCGGAAGCTTGCTGCAGAGGAGGCTGCTTCAAATCTCCTTCTCCTACACTTGTTATATCATGGATGCTGGATCTTTTCTTCTCCTTGTTCCCAGATGTGAGCCGCAGAAAATACTTTTGGGCGTGGCTTGCTACTTGAGTTGGTGTCCTTGAGATGACAAAGTTTCTCGAAATACTTCTCCAATCACCTTTTCCGTACTTATCAAGACCCATCAAAAAGAGCCTGCATCACAGAAACAAACTAATTAATTATGGTCTCTTAACCCTGCATACATTTATTTATCTAATGAAGAGTACCTCAAATTTGTGTAGAGATGTAAATCAGAAATGCCTGCAAAATTAAGAACTACAGCACTCTTAGCATAAACTGGAAGGATATGTGTGGTTTTCTTTTCCTTTCCACCTTTCAAATATTCAAGCAATAAGACAAATTTCTTGTTGAAGAGGCCATGTGATCACTTCCATATCTATTAAGCTTAAACTAATTACTTCTTATTTGCACTGGCAGTAGAGGTCTTCACACTCAAGGAAGAATAAGGCTTGCTAAATTTAGACATCCTGATTACAGAAAGGTTTCACCCTCCCCCAACTCATCAGCTAAGCAAAGCAAATTTGACCGTAAAATCAAACAGTATAAATGCTACCTTCTATCATTCACTTGTCTAAAGACCAACCACAATTCAAGTGGCATTTGAATCCAAAAAAAGACATAACACATACAATCAACATGGCCATGAATTTTATAATCAATTTTTTTATGGAAAATCAGGAATCTAATGCATTTGGACCTTGCTGGGTTGCACACTGACGTTACTTCCAGGCAATTTAGTAAAAAGGTCAATAGTTTGTTTTCCTTCCCTTATAGTTCTACTTTCTTGCTTCTCATGATTCACATAAGACGCAATAGAATATTGCTCGACTGTACCCTAAGTCCATTCATTACTCATTATGTTGTTTCTGGAAGAAGCAAAATGTCCATAATACACATGATAAGTTATATTCCACAAAGATGCACACTTCCAGAAAAACTCAACTGCACGCGTTAGGATTTCACAAGAAAATTCAAGAAGGCACATAATACCATCATAAAGACAAAACACATCCAATAATAGAGTAAAAAGTAGAGAGCACAGCCTTTGCTGTCTTTGTAAAAGGTTCCACTAATTCACCAAACAAACACAAAATCTCTATGAAATTGCATGCTATGGTTTATCCCTGTAATATCTGGAATCCATCTGTACTTCCAAGTTTCATTCTGTTAACTCATACAAGGATCTACCACAGTAGATTCTACTTATATCTAAAGAGGACTGATGGACTTAAAAGAATGATCCCGAAATCATTCCCTGAGGAATTCCAAAGGCTCTACTGCCCCTGGTGACTGGAACCCAACGTCACCAAAAGGGCAAGTCAATTGCAAAAAAAATAAAAAAATAAAAATATCTCATTAAACATTATGATTTATCTTGTTATTGCTTATAATACACTACTATTCCTTTCATTTGGTTCTTCTCTCGTACAAGAGGTTTCCCATCAAACATGCTCAATTAGCAAAATTCAGAAATTTTGTCTGATAATCACAACACAGATGCCTGTAATGCAAAGAGAGGACTAATCAGCCTCCAAGAGAAGCCAGATCATGCATTATGTTAGAACAGTGTCTCTGCAGCCTTTGTCAAATGATTTTCTAATTCACTAGATGAAATATCAAATAACCTAAAATTCCAGACAGAAATTCTCTATACCATTAAATGGTATGGTCAATCTCTTTGCGCTATGCTAGTCTACAGCATGTATAGGAACATGTGCAGAATCGACTAATGGCACACTCACGATCTCCATCTTCATTCATCATTTGTTCTTCAAGCCATCCATATTAGGAGAAAGGAATGTGACCCTACCTAATTACATAAAAGATATGACCAAGGTTCACCTGCCTCAAATTGCAAATTCTATTGTTTTCACAAGGTTGTGGAGGTTGTTCAGTCAAAGTGGCTTCAACTATAGACAACTTCTACTCTCTTTGCCATCATAGTGTGTTCTATTTCTGTGAGCCGATTCAGTGACACAGTAATTTCATTTCATTGCCTGTAATCTCTAATTCTATGTTTCATTGGGTTCTCTCATACAACTATAAGAGGTTTTCATTAACCATCCTCAACCAGCAAAACCAAGCTAACTAATCTGATAATCTCAACAGAGACGTCTAACTATGCCAAAAACAGATTTTCAGGCCTCTAGTAAAGACGTATTAAGACAACTCATATGAGAGATGTCACCATCCATTTGCAACCACCATAATTAAATCATATCTTCTAGAAACTAATCATTGACACACAATCCTGCTTCCTGCTTGATCAAAAAGAGTGGGATGCTGAAATTCCAAAATATCCAAAAGGGATCAAGAACCCACCAGGGATGAAGTCTTGCTGAGTGCAAGGCTCCAACATCAAAAAGGGATGAGGCTGGGATCGAGCGCTGGGAGCAAGTCTTGTTGAGCGTAAAACACCGACATCAAAAAGAGATGAGGGCGGGATAGTGCCCTGGGTGAATTTGGCAGAATAGATACCCCTTAGTCCTTGGCTCTTAGCCAAAGAGGTTCAGCTGTTGGTTCAGGGCCCATATCAGGTAGCTCAAAAGATTTCGCGGATGACCTCCATCAAAAAAATATATATACCAAAAAATTCTATAACTTTTATTCAAAGATGGCACTAGGTATAGAAAGATCCTTATTACCATCCATAGAATTCTCGTTGCTTCAAAATTTTGTCCTAAAAAAATTCATGAAACGAGAGTTGAATTGTTTTTCTAGATTTAAGAGCTAAGTCACAAGGTTCGAATTCGAGTTCGAGTTCAATGACTATAAAATTCGAATGGAGTTCGGCAAGAGAAAAAATTCAAGAAAAAAATCGAATTAAATTTGCCTTATATATTTTTAATTATTTTTTAAAATATATGTAATATATCCTATAAATTATCAAAATAATTAAAATTGCCTAATAGATTTTAAAACTATAAAACATGATGACACATTTATAAAGTATAAAACATAGTATTTAATATTTATTAAGTATAAAACAATTTTTTTATTTTACATTAATTTAATAGACTGATTAAATATATATCTAATGACCTACTAGTCAAAGATTTTAAAATTCAAAGAATCAATTATATTACTTAAAAAATAATATTTTTTTTAAAACATTTCATTTATAATCAACAAATTTAATAGAACAAAAATTTATTTATAATGAATAATGTAATATATGTATTACTACATTATAAAGAAATAAACCTAAGATTCATGAATATTATTTCATTTGTACTTAAATTTAATATAACAAAGAATTCATTTATACATTACAATGAAATGAACCTAATATTACATAGCATTATTAAATAAAGTTAACAAAGACTATTACATTAAAATAAATTTAAGAAAGACTATGACGTTGAGAGACATTTGAGGACTTCGCAGACACGGAAGCGGAAATTGCAGGCGTAAGGAAAATCATTGTCGTTTGCAAGAGCCTGTGCACACTTGTCTACAGGAGCTGGAGATTTCGCATGTGCACACTCCACCGCTACAGGACTATACAAACCTTCATTGAAACCTCTGTTGAATTCTTTGTTTTCAGAATTTTATGCGTTTCAGGGCCGAAAAAATGGTTCCAAAACCCTATAAAATATGTTGCCAAATGCCTACAGTAGTAGTTTTAAAATATTTACAGCAATAAAAAAAATCTCCAATTTTTGCTGGTGAATACTAACGATTTTCATCGAATATTTTAGGAAAAATTAATATTCGGCAAAATCCGAATCTCATGCTTGGGATTCGCCGAATCCTGTGACTTAGTTTAAGAGACATTGAAAACCCTCAAGCAATTGAAAGTGAACGAAGCAACGTTCCATCTAACTTCTAAGTGAAAGTGAACTCATGTGATATGTTGCCTTCAACTATAGTGAAAGAACAGAAAAAATCCCCTCAAGCAAGAAAAGTGAAAGAACCAATCTTTCAGCCCCAAACTTTGCAGCTGTTGGGAATTGATGCAATTTACATATGTACAGCTAACCAATTATTCAAAAGTTATGGGCAATCATAACTTGTATCCTTAGGAGAGGGAACTTCTGCACGGCATAACTAGAGAAGAGAAAACCTATAGCTTGCTGCCAAAAATAGCTTCCATGGCAAACTCCAGAACACATAACATGCCCAGTAAAGTCAAAGACAGTATTGCCTTCCAAAGAACTCCTCTGCTCTAAAATTTCCATTTCATAACACAGGTTGTAGAGTTTTATGCCACACAGTTACAGCCGACAGTTCCGAAAAAGAAACAGTCAAACAAACTGAATACAGCAGGCTACCAATCATAAAATTGCAGTCATCAGATATTCAAAAATATGCATATTTTCAGAAAACTCACTAAAGACAAATACTTAATACCAACTTAAGCACTCAAATTAACTAAGTTTGCACTCCCTATCACAAGTCAAGTGCTTTCGTTTTTGGCTTTCAAGAGATTAAAATCTCTAAATAAGGAAACAGAACTTAAAAATAGGTTTCAATGCCCCAATGTGGAGTGGCTAAGGAATAATGCAATTTGCACATTTTCAGTGAATCCAAATTTAACCAGAATATCATTGGATTATAAAACATCAACAATGGGTTTGGTCCAGAGGCATAATTTCTCTGGTAACTCCAAAATAAGAACATCCACATCATAAATAGCCCTACTGTCACTTCATAAATACTACCAATCAGGACTACCCCTATTTCTATCACAATTCAAAAAAAAATTAAGGTACCTCTCAGGGAGCGCTACATTAATGTTTTAAATTGTGAAGTACAATCAAGACAATCCAAGAATGACACCATAGAAAAACCACAGACCACAGAAAAACAGAAGCAATAGGTTAAACTTCAATTTTTTTGATGAAAGCTCTAATCCAATTTTAAAGTTAAAAAAACCTTTCAAAAAAGACATCAATTCCAAAAATGATATTTCCCAGGAATTCATGGAATTTTATTGTTGGCTTCGTACCATTCTAAAATCTTCCAAATATACAAGGTAAAACTCTGATGGCCCTAATTTTTTTTTTTAAATAGAGGATTCAAGGAAATTCCCTAATATTCTAAGAAGAGAACAAAAAATTGGGAAAGCTACTCAAAAAAGTAGATCTCTGTTATTCCCCATTACATTTCCAGACAGAAAATAATAATTTGGGAAAGCAATGAAAAGCTGCAATATTAAGGATAAACACAAGGGTTTAAATTAAGATTTTGCATGGACTGCAACAGCAGGCAATTCGCATATTTTCAGCTAACCAATTTATGAGGAAAAAAGAGTTGTAGAACAAATAAACCATGTTATCATCCTCATATTGCCAGTGATCAACAGTTTACTCTTTAGTATAACAATTCAAGGATTTCTTTATTTGCATGTAGAAGCTTCAGAATTGGCTAAATCTCCGTGCAATCTGCATATTTTACCTCTTATGCATGAACTTAACAAACAACCTAAATTACATACCATCCTCCAGGCTCCCATAAACTCCAGTAATCAACAATTCAACTTTAATATACCATAATTCTAAAAGCTTCCAAAGAAACAAGGTAAGACTCTGTTACCCCTAATTTAAAAAAGTAGAGGATTCAAGAAGTTCCCTGCTCCGATTCCCATGAAGAAAACAATAAATTGGGAGAGCTATGGAAGATTGCAAAAGACTAGAAACTCTATCTTTCCTAATTTTAAAGAGAGAGAGGGGGGGAGACCTCTTATCCCACTTATGGGAATGAAATAATGAATTGGGAAGACTATGGAATGCTGCAGTGTTAGAAACAAACACAAGGATTGAAACTTAAATTGGCTTTGACAGTCAAACCAGCAATTTGCAAGTTTTCAGCTAACCAAATTTATGAGGAACAAACGTTGTAAAGACAATAAACCATGTTACCATCCGAAAATTTTCAGTAATCAACAGTGTACCATTTTCTATAATAAGTCAAGGATTTATTTTCTTGCATGTAGAAGCTTCAAGAACCTCCACCCCAAAATAGAGTTAATAAACAATAGGTTTCATTCATAAACTGACAGTAGCTAAAACTTCATGCCATGTTAAAATTTTAAGCAAATTAAAATTTCCGTTTCCATTGCAATCCAAACATTCTCTCACTTAACAAGATTGAAACAACCAACCAAAGACCCCAAACACCTCAGATAAATGAAAAGGATTTAAGCACAGTTTCAATTCTGAAATTAAAAGTCATTAAAAATTCAAATAATAGGCATATTTTCAAAGCATCCAAACAACAAAGATTTCAATCTCAGAAATGAATATAACTTGATGCAATATGCATATTTTTACCTCTTTAATATTAACTTAACAAACAGCCTAATTTTTGTACCATCATCCCATAAACTGCAGTAATCGACAATTCAAATTTAACATACCACAATTCAAGAGTTTCTTTCGTATTACAAGATAGAAGTTTTCAACCAAACAAACATTAAGCAAATAAAACCCGACAAACCAATATTTCTGAATCATAATTTTCAGTAGCCAACGATTGACGCAATTCACATATCGGCAAGGGTTCCTTTCATTCGGTAGGATCAGAGTACTGAACGCAACAAAATAAAAAGCTAAAAAACAGACCTCGTAAAACAAGAATTTGATTCCGAAACTTAGAATAGCCAGTGATTCAAACAATTTGCATATTATCAAGCGTTTCTGTTGTGTAGCGGGATTGAAGGCGCAAGCCAAACGATCTCTCAAACGAAAAGCCACAATCGAAGACATCAACAATTCCAAAATTCGCAATAAGGAGCAATTCCCATGAACTTTAAAAAAAATCAAGGTCTTAACGAAGATATCAACAATTTCAAATTTTGAAACAGCTAGCAATACACACAAATCTGAATATTTTCCAACGGTTTCTTCACGAAGATATCAACAATTCCGAAATTTGCAATAGCCTGCAATTCACGCAGATTAGAATATTTTCAAAAGATTTCCTCGCGAAGACATCAACGATTCCAAAATTCACTCAAATTTGGATATTTTTCAAACAACAATTCCGAAATTCGCAACAGCTAACCATTCACACAAGCTTGGCTACCTTTCAAGGGCTTCACTACGAAGATATCATCAACTCCGAAATGCGCAACAGCTAATAATTCACACAAATTTGCAACAGCTACCAATTCATGCAAATTCAGATACATTCTAAGGGTTTCTTTACAAAGATATCAATGAAAAACTCATCCCGAACAAAAAAACAGACACTTAAAAACCCTAACCAATCGAAACTCGACAAAACCAAGACTTGAAACCTAAAAAGATCTCAAATTCACGCAATTCACATTCCAACAACCAAAATTTTCAAAAACCGAGCGCATTCGAAACCAAAACAAAATCCAAACCTGTGCTCTTCCTCAGTCCAGGGCACGCCCTTCTTCCTCTCCTGCTCCGACGCCTTACTCGACGCCCCCCTGACAGAAAACGGCGGCTTCGAACTGGTCGCGAATTCCGGCGCCGACTGATCAGACGAGAACCAGTCGGGCGTATACGAACCCTCTGCATAATCCGGCAGAGCAACCCTCCCGGCCTCAATGATATCCACATCCTCGACCAGCAACTCATAATGCTTCCTCACATCCTCCGCACTCTTCCCCGGCACGCACCCCGCCACTCTCTCCCACCGATCAGGCGTCTCCTGTTCGAAACTCGCCAGCGCATGCTCAAACAACTTGTTCTGCTCCGCGCTCCACCCCTCGTTGAAACCATAATAACCGTTCGGCCCAGCGCCAGCCGAATCCATCTCGAACTTCATAATCCGAAATCAAAACCTTCAGAATCAAAAATCAGAAATCCAAAAAGTTTGAATCAAAACAAGTACTGGCTATTTAATCAGGCCCTGAGCAACAATACTGTACGAATGAATCCACGGACAGAAAGGCAAAAAATGATAAGCCGCGATAAATAGCGGACCCGCTAAACAATACCCTCTCTGCCTTTTAATCCGATCCGCCTTTTTAACTCCCACCAAAATATCCAATTTCTTCCTCTGGTGGGGCCCCCGATTTACATACCCACGTGCGATGCTTCCGTCAATTGACGCACTTCTCTAACAGATTTCCTCCCGTGTACGGCGAGTCGGCGACGGCAACACTGCGTCGGCGGAGGACACGGAGCCGCCGTGGTCTTGACAACCGAGAGATCTCATAATCATAATAATCATTACATTTTATTATTATTATTGTAATTATTACTCTCTTCCTTGTAATCCAAATAACGCGGCCTAGACTGTGTCGTTATTAGGCTCTGATTTTTATTTTTATTTTTTTTAACCCGAGGTGTTTTTATTTATTTATTTATTATTATTTGGAGGGTCTCTTTCTAACGCTTTTGCCAGACGCCCCTTCCGTCGTCGGACTGTGACATGTTGTGAAGTTGACCCGGTTAACCGACATTTGATTTTTTGTGGGGGGGGGGAGAGTTCCTTGTTCTAACGCGACTATGACAAGCCAATTCAAATCCCATTTTCTAACCAATCTTGTGCCATTCATTTTCCTTGCCTACGTGTACCTAGTGCCTCCATGTGGACTAATATCTTTGCCCTTTTCAAAAACCCCACATCTAATTGTTTCTTCCATTCATCCATTCATCCAACTAAAATGGTATAGAAGAGATCAGTCCAAGATGAGTAAAAGGTAAGGATTGGGATTCTAGAATTTGATGGGCATATTGGTTGTTTTTCAACATTTGAATCGAATATGACATGTTAAAAATTTGTTGAATCGTATTGATTGACATGTTAATTTTTTATACAATCATCAATATGATACCATCAAAATTCGCTATAGATAATATTTTAAAACAACTATATAAATTTGTTTTACCAATTTGAAATATTAGTATGCAAAATATAAACTTAGAAACTTTCTTGTATTGCCGATCTATAATTTTTTTCTAGAATTATATATTATTTTATAGAACTTCTTAATTTTAAAACTTTGAGATATGAGATATTGTAAATATTAATAATGAATACGTATATTATATTGATTTTTTGACAATCGGTATTTATCTAAAAATATAAAATGAAAGACATTAACATGACCAAACTATCATAAAAAATACACATGACAGGGAGGGGTGATCATCAAATTATAGGTGTGATTGGGATGTTATGATGGGGATTTTTTTAGGGATGGTAAAAAGGGAATAAATAAATAAATAAATTTTGGGGCGGTTGGAAAATGATAAAGGGAGTGACTACATAAAATTAAGGAAAATGTAAAATATTTATATGAAAACATGGATAAAGTTTGCATTTATACATTATATAGTATGAAAATATAAGAAATAGAAAATTTCTTATGCCTAACTTGTGTTTTTCTTTAAAGAAATTTAGAATGTCTCTAGAATTCAAGGTCAAAGTCCCCTAGGCATCTCTTATCTCTGATACATTTTAAGGACATGGATGACTCAAATGAAGTCTATGTGTATACTAGATTTTTATTTGGAAATAGACTTTGTTCTTTTTAATGTTTTACATGTAAATCATCTCTCTTTGTGTATTATATACTGACCATTTTCAAAATCCCCTATCAATTTATTTCTACCCATTTATTCATTCATTTAAGAAAAACGATCTTGAAGAGATAAAGGGTCTATAGAATCAAGTATTTCATATTCATATATTTATTGGGTTTATGTGCACATTGGATCTATGTGGAAATAGTCTTAAAGCTCTTTCAACCTCTTACGTGTGTATCATCCTTCATGTACATTAAAATATTTCATGTCAAAAATGTTTGGATTAGAGCAATAGAAATAACATTTACATGCGAATATAACCAATATCACAAAGGAATAAAGCACATAGAAGATAACACAAGACACAAAGATTTAATGTGGTTCACCCAATCCTTAGGCTATGTCCATCAAACAGCAAGCCCAATATTCTTATAATCCAGTGATTTCAACCTGATTACAATTTGCAAACCCTTGCAACTCAATATTACCACAAGAAGCTCCTAAATCATCATACATCATAAATCCCTAACCCTAAGTCATTTTATACAGGACATTATCATTTACAAAATTAGGGTTAGAATATTTAGTCCAATAGAAAAAATAGTTTGTGACACCTTTTTACAATAGTAAATTCATTTTTGGCTTCGGGTTGACCCCGCCCTATATTATGACAGGGAGCACGCCTGGTGCACAAACCTAGGACCCTGCTTTGGGCGTTACCCCTGGACCTCGCAAGGGGCACTGCACCCAAACCCTAGTAGTGAAAACTAGGGGGAAATTGCATTGAACAAAATGGAAAAAAAAAAAAAAAAAACTTTGAGTCTGATTAGGCTCCACATAACAACAAAAAATTCCTTATCTATTTATTATACCCATCTATGAAAGTATATAGATCTTGAAATTTCACAATGTTATGTTGTAGTAAGAAGTATTTGATGTTAATGTATTTAATAGGTTATTTATGCATGGCTTCTCTAAAAGGATCAAAGTAGATTTTGCCATTTGCAGCCTCCCTTACCAAATTATGTCTATTCACTCATCCTATTAAAAGATCTTAGTGAGAGTTTATAAAGTCTATGTGTACATAGATCTCTATGTGGATTTTAGTATTTTCCCTTTTCAACCTCACTTGTGTACAAGATGTCTTTATGTAAATTAAAATATTGGTCATTTTCAAAAATCCCTTATCAAATTGGTTTCACTCATTTATCTCATTCAAGTAAAAGTATCTAGAAGAGATAGTGGATTTAAGGAATTAAGTATTTCATATTAATATATTTATTAGTCTTCAAGCTCTTTTCTATTTCTTAAAGTGTGGCTCCAAGTGAATTAAATTTTTTACCATTTTTAAAAATTCCTTGTCAAATTATTTTTTCCCATTCATGCAAATAGAAAGATCTCAAGATATCACAATGTAATTTCATAGTTAAAAAGTAATTGAATTTACTACATTTATTAGGTCTAAGTATACATTATTTATCTTCTTGGGTCAAAGTCCGTACACTTTTCAACCTCCCTTACCATAGTATTTCTACTCGTCCATCCTTAGGTCTGTGTATGATAGAATTATGTGTGAATTTTCATATTTGCTCATTTCAAACTCCTACATTACATAGTACCTTCATATGGACATATTCTTTACAACTTTCATAAAATCCCTTATCAAATTATTTGAATGCATCCATGGACGTAAAAAGATCTCAAGACATCACAATGTAATGTTGTAGTAACATGTGATGTTAATACATATATTAGGTTTATATGTAACTATGTTTCTATGTGGATTTAAGTATGTTTCGTTTATAACTTCTTTAGCAAATTACTCATACTCATTCATTGAGGTAAACAAATCTTAATGAGAGTTTATTAGGGATAAGTACACAAAGATGGGGGCACCAAAAAGTTTCCACTCACTTTTATAGACCCCAAAAAGATATGGCATGTGGCGTATGCTATATAGTGAATGCCTTATGATTTGGTGTGATGAGCTTAAGGCTTGGGTACACCAGGCCTATATGGTGCATGATGTGTATAAAAGATTTTAGAACCTATTTCAAACTCCATTATAATGTTTGCAATCACTGAGAAGAGCAATATTTATGAGTTTTAGAATGACACACACAACATTAGAAGCCTTGTTTTGTTCATAAATGCATTAGATCATCACAAAAATGCCACCAAGATGCTAAGGAGGTCAAAGAGGTGAATATTTTGACACTTTTAGTCTCTCTTTTTTTAATTTTTTGTTTTGATAATGATTTTTAATTAGATTTTATTTTAATTTCCAACAAATATTAATCCACCTCAACAAATCCTTGAGACACCTCCTCATGAAGAACTTAATGAAGAAGTTGCACCTGAAACTCCTCCATCAATCCATGTACATCCCCTAGGCATGCAAGGAAATCATATAAATCAAATAGAAAATAACAAAAATCAATTAGCATCTTTGATCGAAAGGCTAAAATAATCTAGTCGTACAAATTCTCATAGGGCATTGACTACAAAGTCATTGCAATCAATATTGACCCATGTAGTCATAGTTAGTGGACAAATTAATTTAAGTTCAAACACAATAGAGCAATATATATATATATATATATATATATATATATATATATATTTATTTATATTTATTTATATTTATATTATCATATTAGGATGTAAAAATGATAAATTAAAAAAGTGAGTTGACATTTGTGGACACTTTACGGATCCTAGAATGACTACACATCTTAATGTTGATTGCAGAAGGCTCCTCGTCCATTTGTGCCACCATGGAGGGATTAAAAACAATTTTTAGGATAGATGGTGGATGTTTTTTGACAATGACCCTTGTAATAGTTTTGATTTTTCCTTGTACTTTTTGAGGAAACCCTGTTTAAAGTTATTCTCAATGAAGTTATAAACTATTTTATTTTTAAGAGTTTCATGGTAGAGGTGGGGGGTTCTCAGATGATGGACCAAGGGCATAACATGACCCTAGCATAGTCTAGAGACTCATTGGTAGACCTCATGTAGATAATGTTACCATTCCTTATGTTATGAAGGATACTATTGAGGTAGACACGCTAGGCATTGTTAATGACCCCACTCAAATCCTCATATAGTCTGCATGTCCTCTAGTTATATAGAGTGATATGGTTGAGTCTTCAAGGGATTGAGTTTCACCCCATATTTGTCAATCATGTGGACATTCTATGTGCATGCAATGGTCACAATTTTAGATAGTTAGTGGTAATATTAGAGTTGTGATTGATGAATTTCTAAATGCAACATTCAACATTGATACAAAGGTAATTATTTAAAAGTTCATTTTGTTGGCATTTAATGAAGATGATGGGACATTTAGTATGGCATAGTGTTGTCATTATTAGCAACAAGAACCTACAACAATGTTGACTAAGGTTGCATAATATGTGTGACACTCCAACAAGACCAAGTGGAAGGATGTTGCTTAAGAAAATTTGTACTCTTGATTAATGAAGTCTTTAGGTCACTAAGTCATGATGGAACAAGATATATACTTGTTTTGATGGTTTTATGGTGTGTGGTCATAATACTAATGACTAGACATGTCTTGCATTCTAACTCTAAGATCATGCATCCTACTTGTAACAATGGTACATGTTATGAGTAACTTGGTGAACAGAGGTAGAAGGTTTATAGTGCAAGAACACAAGCAAGAACATAGCAGTTAATTGAATCATTGTAATATACTTGGATATGACTAGGTTGTGCGATTACTATTAGCCACAACTGATATTGTAATTGATGATGATATGAATGTATGTAAAATAGTCATATCAATTATTATATTGTGATTGATGTGAAAGTCTAAATTGGCCAGACATTATGCTAACTCAGGAAAGTACCATATCATTTGATTGATGAAGAGGATTTGAAGAAAGTATGATGAAGATAGAGTATTCAATAGGTACTTGAATGAGATGGGTAATGATCATGTAATATTGGTTTGATTGTTTTACAATCATGTATTATTGCAATATGTTGAATATCACAAGCTTAACTGAGTCACAAAGTTAATAAAGGGATATTTTATTCACCAAGTGACTATATTATTACCTGAGCAATTGCAAAGAAGGAAGAAGAATACAATGTTACCTGAGAAAGTTAGTGTTAACTGAAGTAAATGTTTCTCGAGTAAATGTAATATTTATTGAGTGATATCCAAAGGAACAAGTTTGAGAATTGAAATCTGAGGCTAAATTTTGATGGAAATTTGGAAAGTTTAAGGTTTATTGTGAGAGTCAAAGTTTGTTGCAAGATCAATGATGGACAAAAATCAAGACGGATCAAATGAAGGAAATTGAAAAAGGATAAGGATGGGCAAAAAGTTATATGTAAAGTTATATTTTCATTGTGTCTTAGTTCATTGTATGAAGGAATTCAATTGTAAACCTAAGATCGATGATTCTAATTTAGAGGCAAAAGATGGAAGGATTTAGAATTGTTGAGAAATCTATTTAAGAAGGAGAAAATGATAGTTTGGGTTGTTGATTTCATTATGCTAAGTTTATGATCTGTGGAATGCAAAGTTGATGCCAGAGTTGGAGATATAATTAAAGTTTGATGTGGAATGTGAAGTTCTTGAAGGATAAAAGAGCCAAGTGAGCTGAGCAGTACAAAGAGAAGAGAAAGAGGTTTGTGATAGTCAGAATCCATTGAGTGAGTAAAAGACAAAATTAGAGCAAGAACAAATATTTGATCAAGCAATACAAATCACTTTATACTATTAATATTTAACCATTGTAGTAGAAAATCTTAGAAGCACCGAGTGGACCTAACAAGTCTATGAAATCCTATATGGTAACATTGATTAGTTGTGTTTGTAAGTCCTTTAAATAAAGTTACTCTTTTTTTTCCCATAGAATGAGTGATATGGTCTAGATGATCTTCTGGTGAAATCCTCTAAAATGTTCACTTTAATAGAGTGTATGTAACCTTTAACAAGGTAGTCTTCTAACAAAGACCAATTTAGACAAGTCAAATTTTTGGGTTGCTAGTCCTAGGTGGTTTTTCCCTTAACAAGGTTCCCACATTAAATATTGGTGTCAAGATTGTGTGAATGCTATTTGTGTTGCAAGTTGATTTATATATTTTTATAGTTCATTGCAACTCGGTAATAACTAAGTTATCACTAGATAATTACTATAAATTTATTGACAGTCAATAATACAAGGAATGGTATGATAACATTTTGAGAAGAATTTGATGTATGATTTAAGTTTTATGTTGGATATGTCTACTGATTGATTGGTTAAACTAAAGCTAGTTTATGGAGGAGATGACAATGTAAGAAGAGATAAGGTTGAAAGCTTGAGAGGTAATTATGATGACATGCGAGTGAAAGAAGGTGAAATTTCTGTTGAAGTTGATGAAAGATCAACCCCACAACTCCCAAGAATCACCTGCATGCAAACATGTGTCATATAAGAGAGAAGCAAAAAGGTATGGAGGTTGGAAATTTCAAATCCATTTATGAGATGTTTTTGATAAGCAAAAAGAGAAATTGATATTATCAAAACTAAATTTAATCTCAATGAATGTTTACCATGAGAGATCATCCTTATAAAGGAGATTGAAACCCTAAAAAGGTCTAACCTAGGTTTCATCATAATAATTAATAAAAGAATTGAGTATTAGATGCCTAAAGTTTAGATTAAGTAGACTAGAGTTAATTAGGAAATATCTAATTACTCTAACACCCCCCTTATGATAAACTTAAGGAGTAGCTAAAAACCTAGAAACTACTACTGAGAGTAGATTTGGGTCCCGAAAAACAATTCATGATGAGGTACCCAGGCACAACCAAATCTTTGAAAAAAGGAGAAATAGAGAAAACAACATGGGAAAAACCCTACTCAGAAAAGAGATGGAAAACATGTTGAAAGAAAAACTGGGGAAGGATTGAAGAAGCCTCCAAACTAGGGAATGTCCTAGAAGATAGGAACAAAAGATGATCATGAAGAATACCACTAAAGCATGTAGAAGCTGCAAAGCTCTATCAAAAGTAATTGCTGATCTGAAGAACTTCCATTGAGATAAAACCTGACTAAGTAGAGAAGACTGTAATCTACATCAAACCAGGAGGTACACAAAGGAAAACAAATGAACTTGAAGATATAGATGGCATGAAACACCAAAGCCTGAAGAGTTGATCAATAAAATCAAGGAAGCATGAGAAACAATAGAAGAACCCCCTAATGTAGACAAGGGTGAGGTGATAGGCAACTAGAAAAGTGGACCAAAAGAACTACATGTCAAGGAACCACGATCAAGATGCACAAAAAATTCATGGACTAGGTAGGGGAGGTGGAGGTGGCCTGGCAATAGTGCACGAGTAGAGTAGAGGTGGCAGTTGTTGAGCGAGTTGCAGGAGGGTAGAGCACGAGCAGTGTCATGGGAGTGGGTGTGTAGCACAACAACGACCACAAATGTGATCGCTAGCAGTCATCACAAACCAGTAGTGATCTGTAAATCGTATTACATTTTTAATAATCATCACAATTTAAAAATAAAAAAATTTAAAAAATTTTGTGATATTTTGGATTTTGTGTGCCTTGGAGTACGTGCCAGAAGTTATACGACCCTGGTATGCAAATTGTTTTTGCCTCCCCAGTCAATATTGTCCAAAATTGACAAATTTTATATAAAAATAGGAGTTTTGACATCTTCTAAGGCCAAGCGTGAGATCTTTTTGGCATCAAAGTGCTCCAAATTCAAGAGACCCCCTATTTTCACAAAAAAATACCTGAAAAAAGCCAGATCTACTCTGTCAATCCCTCGTTCTTATTTTTCTCCAAATAAGAACAAGCTAGAACAAGTCAAGCTCTAATACCATGAAGGATTTGAGAAATACAAATTCACAAAACCCAAAGAACACCTGCATGCAAGAACCTATCATAGAGTAGAAAAGACAAAGAAGAGGCAAGGGTTTTCCTCTGAAAATATGGAAAACTATATTATCAGACTAAAAAAAATGAGAGATATTTACAAATGATCAATCCTTATAGAAGGAGATTGAAAAACCTAAAAGGGAAACCCTAAGAGGTAAATGACATTTAATAATTACTAATTAATTATTAAATATAAATGCAAGTGTTGATCTCAGATTGGTTTTGACTAATGAGTGTTACACACTTAAGTCATTTACTTAGTTCATGTTGAACAAGTAGTACATGCCGAGCACAACATGTATATAATAGTGCATGTCAAGTTCACAATAAGTGTCGAGTCACTCAAGTGCTGATCAGATAGTGTATGCCGAGCGATTCAGAAGCTGAGTAAGAAGAGCATGTCGAGTAATACAGATGTTGAGTCATAGTATAGAGACCAATATATGCCAAGCATTAGAGACTTTAGATGCCAAGTAAGATGATTTTGTCATAGTTGTTTATAATGACACAAACAACTATGTAAACCATTTTTGAGACGACTTAAAGATTGAATTACAATACTTTGGAGATAAGGACGAATCTTAAGTTGGATTCCCAATGCATTACATGCAGCCAATTAGGTAAAGGGGAGGATTAAGTGGAAAAATGGATGAATCATAGCCATTGATTCATACCTAACCCTAAGTCACCTAAGTCTTCTTAAGGAGGACAAACCCTAAACCATCAAAAAAAATGTATGAAAGAGCGAAGAGAGAAGTTTGCATGCACAAACAAATCATTCATGGTGACTAAGGAATTATGAATTGAGATTGTATTGCAGAATTAGTTAAAGGAGAATAGAGGAAAGGAAAAGTATACGATAGTGAGACATCTTATCCAGAAAGATCAAGCGTACATCAGTATAGAGGTGATTTGTCATCAAGCAACAAAGTGCTAACTACAAGATCAATGTTGAATCATTCTAACAGGTGAATCGGTTAAATCTCTTAACAGAGTAGTCTTAATAGGCTCTACAAGGTGCTTACTTAATTGTGAGTTAAGTCCTCTAACAAGGCACACTTCTAACAAGGTGTTGAAATCCTTTAATAGGGTGAGACCTAACAGTCTCTATAATCCTTTAACAAGGCAGGCCTTTCACATGGTAGATCATCTCATGATCAACACATTGTAACCTTCATTGGATACACTTTATTACTACATTAGTGAAGATTTGTGGGTGTCATCCCCACCCCAGTTTTACCTTCTCATTGGAGGATTTATGGGTAATCATATCTGGTGTCATATATGTGTGAATGTTTACTTATTTTCATGATTTAGAAGTACATGCTTTACATGGTATTTAAATTTACTTAGTGAATGCATGAGATGGATGTGTGGTGAATTTTTTTATGGGTCAAAGTTTAAACTACTGATTCACCCCCCCAACTATCAGAATTTTAGCTTTCCTATTGTAATTCCAACAATTGGTATCAGAGATAGGTCCTTTGAAAAAGAAGTTTGGTAGCTTTGAGGAAAGATCTAGAAATGAAAGTCTACAAGTTGGGAAAGATCATTGAGAATTAGGAAATTGAAATACAATTCATTCTACATCAAATGGATGAAGCAAGAGAAGATCTAAAGAAAACGTTGAAGAGAAGGAAGGAAATTACTATTGAGGAGAATGACACACAATATAGAGAAATGGACACTACTAAGCTATTTTCTAATGGAGACTCCAATGAATTTGATGCAACAATTGCAGATCTAATGGAAAAGAACAGAGTCCAAGCTGAAGAAATCAGGGATCTCAAGTTGGAGCAAGAATCACAAGCCATACTTCTATGTGAAGTGATTGAATAGAAGAAGAAAGCTATGGAAGATAAAGCCATGATTGAAGATGAAAAAAGAGTTTTGATCAATAATCTCAACCATCTTGCCCTTGGTGTTGCTTCTTGAACAAATGTATAGTCAGCATCCACTAGGAAACAAACATCATCATAATGTTTTTCCACTTAAGATGCTAGAATTCCCAATCATTTCTTCATAGACTACTTAAAGTCCTCAAAATAGCTAGTCATTACAAATTCAAAGTTTTCACCCAATTGTTCAATGAACTCACCAATTTGTACTACCACTAACCTATTCTTTTTTCATGCAACTATGCCAAATGTAGGAAAAGTGTTTTGAACATAAAAGAAAATACATATCAAAATAGAACCAAAATTGCATTGAGCACTCTTTGTCTTTCTTATTGCTCCTACATTTTTAACCAATCGTTGTAGTTGTAACTCTACAAGATCATATGTGTGATCTTTCTTGACAATCTTATAACCAACATCTACTACAATATAGGGCACACAGTTCAATTTGCTAGATTGGTAAAACTTATGTGCAATTACCCTAACTACAAAGTCTATCAATGGATCTATAATGGTGTCAATTTTCATTCCTCTCTTATTCCACACGGCTCCTATATTCTTCTCAATAACCTCTTTTGAATCACTCCTCAAAGTCTTAGGCTGATCTAGGGTTAGATACCTTGTTACCCTATGAATTATGCTTTTGGTAATTTTGATAGTTCCATTATCTAACTAAAGTGAAGTATCATGAATTCTACTTAACACAATCCTAATCCATTCGATTTTGAATATATTTGGAAAATCTAGGGCACGAGCCAACCCTTTCTTTTCTACAATTTTAAATTCTTCCCTTAACACACCATTCTCACAAAGTCTATCATATGCTTTCCTGATCTCCATATCACCTATGCTCCCAATTTTACAGTTGTAACATTTCTTGACATCTTGAATCATTTAAAATTTTGGTGGTATCATGGATAACGCACCAGAGGGGTCTTGTTTATAAGAAATATTAGGTATGGCCTTGAATATTGGTTTTTTAGCCTCATTATTAACCAATTGAACATTCAAAACCTCCTTTCCCTCTACACCCTTTGAACTAGATGCCACTATGCAAAACTAGGGTTTCCAAAAATATAAATAGCGGAACTGGGCATTTGATAGGTACCTTGCAATATCTAATGAAATGTTGTTGAATTGTTGCTCAAATCTTCTGCAATCACTTTGGATGAATTTTTTGATTGCCTCTTGCTCTCCTTGCTCTTTTTTTATTTTAAAATGATGTAAAATGAGTTGAAATCGATCAAATACTATTTTGAAATCTTGCAATAAATGTTGAGTTCTTACACAATTGTAAGCTCGACATCAACCAATTTTAGGCTCACTTGGCATCCATTAGCATTTTATTCATTCAATAATCATAGGAAACCTTTCATGCTTGGCAATAACATGAAAAACTTAAAGATTTTTCTTTGATTCCTAATAACATCTTGCATCTTTATTCATGCTTACGGAGACTTTTCAGTACCAATTTTTTTTGGAACTGATGTATGATATAACTTATGAATATATGTCCTACATACCTCTTGATTGCTTAGTTTGATGAGGTGTGATCACCTAACCCATTGGGTGAAGTGATCCCATCTCCATTTGATGTGCTACAATCACCCTTTTTCTTCCATGTCTTGTTCATTTTATGTCTGACATTTTCAACATCTACCTTGCTTTTGCCTTTATCAAACTCACAACTTGGTGCCTTTGACTTTGTTGGACAATATCGACTGATGTGACCAATCTTTAAATAGCTAAAATATGTGGTTTGACCAAACCACCTTTTGTAGTCACCTCTAAAGTGTGTTCTAATACAATTTTCAAGAACATGTCCATATTCTTGATAATAATTATAGCTATATCTTGTATTATAATCCCAGTTATAAGAGTTGTCATTGTTCCTTACCTTTGTTTGCCTGTTTGATGACCACATGGGTTTGGATTTGCACTCAAAAGCTCTATTTCCATACTTTTGATAGTTGTAACAATATTCTTCAAATCTTTGTGTGTGCATGGTCATAGTTATGCATTCATGTGCCTAATGACCTTGTATGTTACACTTATGATAGTGAACCATGCTTTTATGCTTGACATTTTGATTTATAGTCCTACTCCTATACAAATTAGCAGTAAGTCCTTTCTTACCACAATTATGACAAGTAGGTTTAGAGTTCTTACTTTTGTTGTTCCTTTCTTCATCACTTTTGGAAAATTCTCCTTCTTCAGTATTTGTGTATCCCAGTCCAGATGTATTATTATTGGATCTTAGGGATCTCAATAATTGCTCAATGTATTTGATGGCTTCATTAGGTTTTTTGAAACTTTCAGCAAATTCTTTTTCCCTTTTTAGGTCACTCTTCAATTGCTCATTCTATAGTTTCAATTTTTTTATCTCAATGTCCTTAACATTCAATTCATAGTTGGCATTCATCATTTGACTCAAAGTATCCAATTGCATGTTGGAAATCTTAGTTAGCTCTGTTGACTTTTCTTCTAGTCCATTAGGCTATGAAATAAATGTAGATGAAGCCTCTCCAGTAATAACTGCTTTACTTGCAAAGGACATTGATAAAGATGCAAAAGCATTTGGAAATTATGAGATGGCCAAGTCTGAAATCAGTATGGAACTAAAGACTACCTCTATCATAAAGAAGAAGGAGAAGCTAGTGAAGAAACTAAAAGCTAAATTTGGTGAAGGTGTTGAGCAGGAAGAGGATGAGGAAGAAGGCGATGAAGAGGAAGAAGACATCCAAACACAAGCACCACTTGTACTAACTGAAGGAATGAGAGAAGATCATCGAGAGGAAAAGATAGAAGTTGCTGAAGGTGTCAAGGAAGAAGAAGTCGAGGAAGAACCTACTCCTACTAATCAAAGGAAGAGAAAGGCTAAGGACCAACTAGTGACAAGTTCCAAGAAAACTGCAAAACTAGGCCAGCCCAAAACTACACCTGCTACAAGGGCTAGTGTATGCGCCAGTACACAAAAGGTAAAGGAGAAAGCTAAACTAGTAGAGTAGGAAGGAGGAATGCAAAAAAGACCAAGGAGTAAATACATTGCACAAGTTAAATCTAATGACGAAAGAGCATAATTAGATGACAATAGCCAATTCAAAATGGTGAGTCACAACCCATTATTTGATTTAGAAAATCTATGTGAAAATGTTAAGAAGAGTGCAGATTTGTCAGGATTTTCTCACATTGATTTTGATAACCTTGGTAAAGTTGAAAATAATCAAGTGGAGGAGGCTATATATGCCATAATAGAAAATTTTAAGAAAACCCCACTAGAGATTGCTAACTCTATGCCTAAAAGCTTATATGAGAGAGTGAAGTAGAAATGGCATTATTGTTTAAATCTAGAAAGGAAAATAAGGGAGGCATCACTTGCACAAGTGATTCTTGAACTCAGTAAGACACAAATTACTAAGGCCATGAAGAAATATGCACTTAGTTTTGTACCTAAATATAGAGCCTTCAATATGTTGCAAAACAATATTGAAGATGTTGTGAAAAAGTCCACACAAATGTGGAAAGTCACATATGGACTAGCAATAGTAAAAGCAGGTGAACAAGAGCCTATAGAGGTAAAATATGATGAAGAAGATGATAACAATGAAGACATAGTTGAGGGAGGTACATAAATGAATGTGGATGAACAAGCAACAACTGAGGTAGAGCAACAACAAGAATAGAGTGTACAAGATACACAATTGCCTAATGTCAACCCTCAACAAATAACAAGTGATAATACTAAAACAATCATAGTAAAGGATGCTTTTGATCTAACTACTTAGAACATCCATCCCCTAGTAGAGGAAGATCTAAAAAAGGTACTTGATTAATCTACACTATAGGAAAAATTGTGTGATAATCCTGTATTGGTGAATGTAGATGAATTGCAAAAAAGTATGAGTAACACTACAAGGGAAGAGGTGAATACACAAGAATCACCTACCATCACCCTTCAAGTCACTAATGTAAAACCTTTGGATAAAGTCCCAAAAGCCACATTAAAAAAGGTTGACACAGTTGGAAAGGATACAGTGGAAATTCAAGGCACCACTAGAGCACAGAGTGAAATAGGTCAGATAAATCTATTTTTACCTCCAGCACAAGTATAAGGTGCATCACAAGGCATTGTGGAAAACAAGGAAAAGCTTAAAGAGACTGAGTTGACACCAAAAATGAAGGAGCAAGCAACCATTCATGCACTAGTAACTTTACTAGAAACTAGCACTCCTTCCAGTCACACTCTTCAGAAGCCAAGCCGAAATGCAACACCATTGCAAATCTCAGTGTCAAGTCCAAGTACATCAAAGGTTGAAGAAGTGATATAATATGGAGATGTAAGCCTATATGAAGAGATTGTGTTACCAAAATATGATTATGACACAATGACAACTAAGCAAATGGGTATACTAAAAGAATCCCTAGCCAGAAAGAAGCATCAAGAACTACTTAGAAGGGAGCATAGGTAGAAGCAAGCATGGCTGGACATCAAAGACATCTTCTTAGATACATTTAGTATATCTACTCCAGATGAGACAAAGCCACTTATTTAACAATTAACACATTTAGTGGAAAAGGTTAGTGATGCAGACCTTGATACAAATGCTAAATTGTTAGAATGGTTAGAAAAGAAATTTCAAAGCAAAGTGAATGTGAAAATATCAAGTGACATAGCACTCACATAAGTTGCAATGGAAACTAAGGTAGAAAGTGTGAAGAAGGTACTTGAGAGTATTTTATCCCTATATACTAAACTATGCAATCCAACACTCTTCACATAAGAGGCAAGAAGCCATATTTTGAGTTTGGAAAGTCAAATTAATGCATTAGGTGCAAAATTTCCTATGACTCTAGCTCAAAGTGAGAAGCACTTCATAACCTTGCTACAAACCCAAAGTCATTTAGCTGCATTATCAGTAGATGAAGCCAATATAAGGGCAAAACTAATTAGCATCCAAACAAAATTGATCCCCCACATGAAAATTTTACACAAGGAGTTAGGATACACAGAAGCACTTATGAAGAAAGATCCAAATCTTTCTACACTAGACGACCTTGTCCACCTTGTTGTCGAGCTGGCTATCCAAATCAAGTCTTTGGATGTAGCATGTGAAAATTGGGATACAACTCTCAAAATTATCCTAGAGGTCCATAAATATTTCTTGGACAAACACACTATTAGTGTATAGCCCATTTGACATAAGTGTCAAAAAGGAGGAGATATAGAATTTGGGGGAGATAGAGAGAAGATAGAGAAAAAGGGGGAGAATAAGAGCACAGGATAGCAAGCACAAAAAATATGAAGTCAAAGAGTCTCAGTTGAGACACATTTACTCAGTAGGAGTACATCATTTTGAATATAGAACAAAACAAACAACTTAGGGGGAGTTATCAGATTTTGAGGTATAAGTTATAAAATTTTGAAGTTTTGTACATAAGCCGAATAAGAGATATGTTATGCTCATAAGATTAAGGATATTAATGCATGATGTAGTGTTTTTGACACTCATGTTGAATGGGGAGATTGTTAATCTTAGATTGGTTTTGACTAATGAGTGTCTACACACTTAATTCATTTACTTAGTTCATGTCAAACAAGTAGTACATGCCAAGCACAACATGTATATAATAGTGCATGTTGAGTTCACAATGAGTGTCGAGTCAATAAAGTGTCGAGCAGATAGTGTATGATGAGTGATTTAGGAGCTGAGTAAGTAGAGCATGTTGAGTAATACAGATGTTGAGTCACAATATAGAGACCAATATATACTAAGCATTAGAGACTTTAGATGTTGAGTAAGATAGTTTTTTCATAGTTGTTTGTAATGGCACAAATAACTATGTAAACCATTTTTGAGCTAACATAAAGATTGAATTATGATATTTTGGAGATAAGGAAAAATATTAAGTTGGATTCCCAATGCATTACATGCAGCCAATTAGGTAAAGGGAAGGATTAAGTGACAAAATGGATGAATCATAGCCATTGATTCATACCTAACCCTAAGTCACCTGAGTCTTCTTAAGGAGGACAAACCCTAAACTATCAAAAAGAAATGTATGAAGGAGCAAAGAGAGAATTTTGCATGTGCAAACATAGCATTCATGGCGACTAAGAAATTGTGAATTGAGATTGCATTACAGAATCAGTTAAAGGAGAACAGAGGAAAGGAAACATATATAGCAGTGAGACATCTAATTAAGAAGGATGAAGAGGACATCACTATAGAGGTGATTTGTCATCAAGTAATAAAGTGATAACTAGAAGATCAATGTTGAATCATTCTAACAGGTGAATCAGTTAAGTCTCTTAATAGAGTAGTCTTAATAGGTTGCATTGAAATCCTCTAACAAGGTGGTTACATAATTATAAGTTGAAGGCTTTTAACAAGGCACACTTCTAATAGGGTGTTGAAATCCTTTAATAGGGTGAGACCTAAAAATCTTTGTAAGCCTTTAATAGAGTAGACCTTTCATAGGGCAGATCATGTCTCATGATCAAAACATTGTAACCTTTAATGGATACACTTTATTACTGCAGTAGTGAAGATTTGTGGGTATCCTCCCCACCCCAGTTTTGCCTTCTCATTGGAGGGTTTCTAGTTAATCATATCTAGTGTCATATATGTGTGAATGTTTACTTGTTTTCATGATTTAGAAGTACACACTTTATATGGCATTTCAGTTGACTTAGTGAATGTATGAGATGGATGTGTGGTGAATGCTTTTATAGGTCAAAGTTTAAACTACTGATTCACGACCCCCCCCCCCCCCCCCCCCCCCCCTCTTAGAAGTTTACTTTTCCTATTGTATTTCCAAAAAAAAGTGCATAAAGAGAAATCTTAAAAAGGGAGTAAAGGTAATTTAATATATTAAATTAAATTAACCTTTTACTCTAATAGTTGGATGTTGTAGTGTTCTACATTACTTTTAGTTTTATATGTTGGTTATTTTGGAAGATCTTAAGTTTGGTTATATTTTTTGTTGTTGCACTCATTTATACTCCCCTCTCTTAGTATTTATTCAACCTAACACATTTAATATATTTAATTATGTTAAATTTGTAAATGAGTGAATCACTAAATTGGTAGAATGATTATGAAAGTGATTCCTCCAACCCCCATTTTCACATCTTTTTATGACTATATATCTCATAAGGGATTATAATTATTACATGTGAGTAGTACATAATTATATAAATGGTTGTCTCATAACTCATTGTATGTATGCATTAGTTTATTGGTTGATCTTTGATGTCAACACCACATAGTGAAGGACTTCATGACACTTTTATAGAGGCATCATTTATTCACTAGTGGAATTGTTAAAAAAATAAGGTATTCTCAATAGCTAAATAATGCACTTGTTGTTTCATTCTTATCTATTGATATTTGAGACTCATCCTAGTGTTTGTAACTCATTAGATTATGGGGTTGTTACAACTGCAATGAGTTCTACTATATTGGCTAAGGTATGAAAGATATTAGAAATTTTTATTTTTTACTTTAATGGTTTATATGGAGATTTTAATGATAGTCATGTATGTAGTTTAAGTATTATTTTGATTGTTGTTGCAAGGGCTTGTAACTCTAGATCATTAGTATGCCCCTTCCATGGGTGAACATAGGGACTATTCATTAGAAATAAGTGAATATTCTATTGCATGGCATTCTATAATTTAATTTCAATGTATACTAGTCATTGATGTTGGAGCTCCAAATGAGTCCAGAGTGGAGGAGAAATGAGCACATTTCTCTAGTATTGCATGCATCTCCATACACATAAGATTTGAAGGAAGCTCATGATTTTTTTCTTCTCCTCCTAGGAAATGGCTATATTAGGGACATTTTTTGTTTTCCTATATGGAATTTTGTAACAATTTTTTAATATTGTATGCGATATTCTACACCCATTTTGCTTATAGGAATCTTGTATAACTTTATTAGAAATATTTCATGTATGTGTGTGTATGTGTATATTAATGCCCTACAAGTATTTATAGTTGATTCTTTATGTGTGAAATTCATGTCTTGTGTATAATGACGTGTACTACTTCATATTTATGTGGATATATTATGTTATGTAGATTGTTCATTTACTTACACATATTTATGATTTGCATGTACCTATGTATATTATTTCTTTATATTGCATGCTTTGTGGTGACATGCAATTTTTATTCCTTTACTATAATCATGTTTTCCATGTGTACCATAAATGTATTATTTGTGACTTAAGTAAATCTATATGTGTGTACCTCATAAATTGTGTATGCATATGCCTTATATGTTATGTTGCACTAACATATATGCTTGTCAAATTAAGTTAATTCATATATATGCTTCATGATTTATGTTCTTCATGTATTCACATATAAACTTATTGACTTGCATGAAATCGTATACATCTTCTTGATGTTTTACACATTGTGTATTCACATATATGATGTAGACAAAGAACCTTCAACATAAAAAATACTCAACACTTACAAAGGTTTAACCAACCCCAACAAAGTTGTAGCCTATGTACTCTTCCTTGGGCTACTTTATGAGCATAGTTAGAGATTTATGAACATACACGCCTTCATGGAAAACCATGTTATATGGACTTAAAGATCAAATAGAACTCCCTTTCATTGACCAAAAATATGCAATGACACATTTTCACAAAGCACCTTTACTTTCTCAATAATGGGGACAATCATTTAGTTGTAATAAGAACACAAACATAATATTTTTTCCCAAACTCCTAATTTAGACTATCTAAATCTCTAACTCACATAACTAGAGACATGACTTATAGGTTCAATCCCTTTCTTTTTTTCTAAATTAGCTATCACACAAATTTTCATCCTTGTCTAGATTAATACGAATTATCTTTTGTGAAATATAAAAAATGAAAAATAAATTGTGACATGACACTAAGTCTCTAATCGTGGTCCCTTACAATAAAAATTTTCCAAGATAACACTAAACATGGCCTAGTTTGAAAAATTGTCTTTTATTGTCCTGACAATTTGTTATGCATTATTTTAGGCTAACAGTCCAACAAAAAAGTGCAAACCTCTTCTTATAGTCTTGGAACCTTAGATAATTGGAAAACATGTTATCTTAGTTCTCTCTACAATGTTTAATGATTTTTCACTACTAAGATGTGGAGTTATGCACTTTTCTTTTTCATTTCTTACCCTAGGTAGGGTTTGTATGTATCCACATAAAAAATGATATATCTTTCGCATTGGTTAATGAAATTTGATGAGACCAACTAAAAAGGGAAGAATTTTTTTATTCTCAAATTTCCAATCATGCATTTATTATTTCATGGCTGTGTAAAGTGTACAAAGAAAAAGGTACAACCTATAATGTGTGAAAACATAGAGAAGAATGTTGCAAGTCATTAATTTCTTACTTCTTGACCTCCTCCTATATACATGGGCTAAATGGAGGATTAGAGATAGGCTTAGGATGAGGATGAAGACCTTCTAGAAGAGTCTAGAATTTCCTAGGATGAGGATAAAAGGTTTTTAGGAAATAAATAAAGTTTTATTTATTTCATGGGTTTGGGTTGAGGAGATATTCATTAAAACATTTTTAATAAACATGAGGATTAATATTTAACCTTAATTAAATATTTTGATTTGGGATTAGGGTAAGGAAATGATGGGATTAGCCTTTAATCAAAATTAAAGAAGGATTAGAAGATTTTGGAAGAGGTTAGTGGTCTTAAGGAAATTAGCCAAGTTTTGGGCAAAAAATAAATTAAATTATTTATTTTGGGATTTTTGGTCAATTTATTAATTAAATAATTAATAAACAAGGAAACAATGTTTAAATAAGATTTAAACATTTTTGGAAGGAATTCCTTAATTAAATATTTTTAATTAAGAAAAAGGGATTTAATGGCATGAAAATAAATAAATAAATTAATTAAATAATTAATTAATAAATGATGATGTCATCAGAGATTTTTAAGAAAATAAAAATACTTTATATTTTAAAGGATTTTTAGGTGTCTACATTTTGCCCCTCTTTGATGTGATGCCGCAAGTGGCATGGCATCAAAGATAAGAAAATAAGATGCCCAAGGCTAGAGCAAAAAAGGAGAGAATGGACTACAAGATGCCCCCTCAAGAAGGCGGCGGGGAGAGAAAGCGAGGCTCGACGGGTTCTTGAAAAGTACAAGAATTCGAGATGAGCAAGGAGACTTAGATTGGTTTAAGAGAAGAGGATTAGTTAGCTCAAACTCTCACTATGGGAGAATGATAAAGGGAGAATCAGAGGCACAAGAGGAAGCAAGCTTAAGATCTCAGAAATTGCAGAGGATGAAGGAGCGGAGCGCTATAAAAAGGAATCCAGCATAGGGAGATGGATGATGGGATGATAAAGTTGATGCAACAGGATTTCAAAGAGTCAAATTGACAAAAGATGGGTTTCGAAGATCCCTAGGACTAGGCTTGTGGATCTCGAAAGATGAGGCTTGGTGGATTGATTGGATTGGTGGATCCCTAAGACTAGGATTGTGGATCCCTAAAGCTAAAAGTGAAGATTGATTCAAAGAGATACTGATGCATAAGCTGGCGTAGGAGAGACAGATGCTAGATATGGATGGGGGATAATGGAGATGAAGGGAATCCATTGAAGCTTTTTGAGCAGGGGGATACTTCAAAGAGAAGTACCACCATGTAGTTGAGCACTAGATTTGCTATAGGACTGTTGGTTAATTGCCAAGGTTACCAAGAACATCAAGGCCGTATCACCAACCATCCAGAGGATTGACAGACTGACTTGAAATAAACACACAAGGATTGCCCCAGCATCACACATGAAACCCAGAAGAAATAGCGTGGAACTGACACTGGGTAACCCACAAGCAAAAAAAGAAACAAACAAAAGACTTGATCAAAACCGTATGCCCAGATTGTCCCATTTGCAGCATACCATGATATGGAAGATCGTGGCAACCTTGAGGAGGGAACAAAAAGATTGTTTGGAAAGGATATATCAAGACCCAAAAGAGAAGATTTCAAATCAAAAGAAAGTGAAAATCCAAAAGAGAACTGTTTGCCAACGAGATGGGTGGGATGAGGTACTAACGGACCAAGATCAGACATGAGGAAAGCTATATCCTACAAGGATCTATCGGAGAGCACCTAACCTGAGGGATATGGATGAGTGATGCATCTGGCAAGCTGAACTAAGAAGGATAACACTTTGGTGACAGGAGATCTAGCTAAAGGATGCATTGGAATAGCTAACCAAGGGTTGTACGATGTGTGCAAGATGCTGATCAAGGACACGAAAGTTGGATAGATACAATGGTACTAAGCTAAAGAGGGTGTAAAAGCTGACAGACCAAGATATGTTACAAATGTAGAAGGTTGTTCATGTTTAGGTTTGATGAGATGGAAATGTTTTAGAGTGTGTTGGACGTCTATAATAGTTGATAGGCAGATAGGTAGATGGTTTGCAAAAAGCTTAAGTGAAAATGGGGTTCTTTGTGTGCAATGTGATAGGATACAAACTAGGATACAAGCTTTGGTATATAATACAAGCTAAAATATGGTACAAGCTTTGGACAAGATTTGGATATACAAGCTATGATACAAGGGATGATACAAGATTTACAAGCTGAGGTACAAGATTTACAAGCTAAGGTACAAGATTTACAAGCTGTATAGGAGGTATTTACAAGCTTCATTAGATGTTGGATATTTGGTTGGAACACCAAGGGAACAAGAAGGTGTTTTATTGGATGGTGAGTGAATGGATGAGGGATAGGATAGTGATAGATAATGGATTAGTCTTAGTACATAAGGCACCTGAATTACCAATTTTTCACCAAGGTACCTATCCAAGGTGCTTGAATTGCCAAGTTTTCACCATTGGATGCTTATTTCTCTTTACTATTTTTTTTTGTATTTTTCAAAAGCTGGATATACCAAGGATCTTCATGCATAAAACTTCTTGAGATGAATGATGTTAGTAAGATCATTCAAGAGTTCTCCTTCCGGTGTAGATAACTGATAGGCTTCGGAGCCAAAGGAGGCAGTGACAACATAAGGACCAAGCCAGGTAGGTTCAAACTTGCCTTTGTTTTCTCAATCAGCTTGGACTTTCATATTTTCTTTGAGGACCATGTCACTCGGCTGAAAGTGTCATGGAAGCAACTTCTTGTTGAAATTCCTTTTGAGACGAGTTTGATAGATTGTGAGATGATCATAGGCTTGTTGTCACTTCTCATCTAAGAGATCTAGTTGTGTGAGCTGAGCTACTTTGTATTCTTCATCTGATATTTGTCCTTGCAAAGATATGCACAAGGAGGGAAGTTCAACCTCTATAGGTAGTACCGCTTCGACACCATAAACTAGGGAGTATGGAGTTGTGCCTGTGGATGTATGGAAGGAAGTTCGATAGGCCCATAGGGCTGGATTTATTTGTAGGTGCCAATCGCGGCCGAAATCATTGACAACCTTCTTTAAGATTTTGAGGAGGGTTTTGTTAATTGCCTCTGCCTAGCCGTTACCTTGTGGGAAATATGGGCTAGAAAAGCTATGATGGATGCGAAAAGAAGTGCATAGTTCTTCCATGTTGAGATTTTCAAAGTTGCCTCCGTGGTCGGTGAAGATGGTGGATGGAATGCCGAAGTGGCAAACAATGCGGTACAAGATGAACTTGGAGACCTGAACTCCTATAGCTGAGACTAGGGGGACTGCTTCCACCCACTTAGTGAAATAGTCTATAGCTGTTACTATCCATTTATGTCCATCAGATGAGAGAGGTGTGATAGTTCCAACTAGATCAAGGCCCCAACAAGCGAAAGGCCAAGGTGGTGTAATAGGTTGTAGATCCTATGCTGGAGCGTGCACGAGATTTGTGTGTTGCTGACATAGGAGACACTTTCTAACAAAGTCACAGGAGTCTTCTTCAATGGTAGGCCAATAGTAGCCTACTCTAAGGATTTTTCGCATAAGGACAATACCACTCATGTAAGCACTGCAAAGTCTAGAGTGTACTTCTTTTAACACCATTGTGGCCTTATTTTCATCTAAACATGGAGAGAGAGTATCGTGATAACTCCGACGATATAGGGTATTGGCTATGATAACATAGCGGGATGATTTTCAGATGAGGTTTTGGCATTGGGTTCATGTGAGGTGAGGGGATATGATACCATCATTAAGGTAAGCATGAATCTCAAGGTACCAAGGGGATTGGGGACCAACCAAGATACAAACAAGGTTTGAATCCTCATTCTCATAGGCGGGTGTGAGGAGCTGCTCAACTAAAAACTCATACTATATAGCTGCTTGGGGAATTTCCAAGAGCGAGCTGATAGTAGCCATAGCATCAACTGCTTTGTTCTACATTCGAGGAACTTGTGTAAACTAAAGCTTTGTAAAATGTTGGGTTAGCTGATCAACTAGCTCTTTGTAGGGTAATAGCTTTTCATCTTTGGTTTGATATTCATTTAGGGCTTGCTTGATGATGAGCTGAGAATCGCCAAAGATTTGTAACTCAGTGATGTTCCATTCTGCAGCTATCTTTAATCCTTCTATGAGAGCCTCATATTTAGCTATATTGTTGGTGCTAGGGAATTATAGCTTGAAGGCTATTGGAATGTAATCTCCTTGAGGTGTGACCAACAATATTCCTGCCCTTGATCCATGAGATGTCTATGAGCCATCAAAATAAAGTTTCCATGGGGGTTGTTATTCAATTAGATAGATATGCTCATCTGTAAATTTTGTGATCAAAGGATATGTATCTACTAGAGGCGCATTAGCTAGGTGATCTGCTATAGCTTGCCCTTTGAATTCCTTTCTATCCACATACTGGATGTTAAATTCACTAAGGAGCGTAACCCATTTGGCCAAACGGCCTGTAAGTGCTGTTCTGGAGAGCATATACTTGAGAGGGTCGATCTTGGAGACTAGTTGGATGGTATGACTTAGCATGTAGTGGCGAAGCTTTTGAGTTGGGAAAACAACTGCCAAACAAGCTTTTTCCATAGGAGTATAATTGAGTTCATAACCCACTAGAGTTTTATTGATGTAATAGATGGCTCTTTCTCTGCCATAGTCATCAAGCTATGCTAGAAGTGCCCCTAGAGCAGTAGGCATTGCTGATATGTACAAGATCAAGGGATGACTAGGACCTGATGGAACCAAGATAGGGGGATTGGCGAGATACTACTTGAGCTGATCGAAGCTGCGTTGACATAAAGAATCCCACTTGAAGTTCTCATCTTTCTTTAGTAGATGTGTAAATGGAGTACACTTATTTGCAAGCTGGGAGATGAAGCGTCGAATGAATTGAAGCTTTCCCTGAAGAGTACGAAGCTGTTGTAGTGTCTGGGGAGGAAGCATGTCTAAGATAGCCTTGACCTTCTTGGGGTCGACCTCTATACCTTGTTTAGAAACTATAAATCCTAGAAGCTTGCCAGATGTGACCCCAAAGACACATTTCTTGGGATTCAACATGAAATGATATTTGGCTAACCTATCAAAGACTTTCTCCAGATTAGCAAGATGATCCATGAAGGTGTGAGATTTAACCAAGATATCATCCACATCATCCTCCAAAATGCTATGGATAAGATCATGGAAAATGGCTATCATAGCTCTTTGATAGGTAGCCCCAGCATTCTTTAGGCCAAAAGGCATCATGTTGTAGCAAAAGGTTCCCCAAGGGGTAGTGAATGCTATGTTATGTTGATCCTCTTTTGCAATCTTGATTTGATTATACCCATAAAATTGATCCATGAGGGATAGAATTACATGTCCAGTTGTAAGGTCTACAATCATATCTATGTTGGGTAAGGGAAAATCATCTTTTGGACAAGCTTTGTTAAGATCTCTAAAATCAGTGCAGATTTTGATGTCACCAGAAGACTTAGTGACGGGGACCATGTTGGAGATCCACTTTGAGTAGTCGATAGGTTGGATAACCGTAGTAGCTAACATTCTTTCTAATTCAGCTTTGACCAGTAATGCCACCTTGGGTTGCATTTTTCTAAGCTTTTGTCTGACGGGCTTGATCTTTGGATCGACTGTAAGATGATGAACTACAAGATTTGGATCAAGTCCTAGCATGTCTTGATATGACCATGCAAATCAACCAATGTTCTCTCTTAAGACTTCAAAGAGGAGGTCAGCTTGGTCTTGTGATAGGATGCAATAATGTGAACAAGTCTGGGGATCGCTAAAGAAGTGATGTTGACTTCTCTAGTATCCTCAATTAGAATAGAAGACACCTCTGGTCAATTATCTTGAGGAGGCAATGCTAAATCCTCATGTTCTGCTTGTGACTCTAGATTTTCTTACTGAGGGGCTCTCTTCGCTACCTTAGCTAGTCTCAAATTTTCCTTAGTTCTAGTTTTGGGTGTATCGAAACTAGGTTGGGGATTTTCTCCAAAATATGCTTTTGGATCCAACTTGTAGATATATGTTGAGTCTGGCTTTGTTTTCTTGTGAGGTGTTTCAGCTCCCATGAATCTCAAAAGTGCTTCCTCTGATGTGAACTCATCAATGTGTATGACGCTTGGTTGGTCCCAATCTATGAGTTGTGGATGGGTGAGTGGTAGGTCAATGAAATGGATAGATAGTTCTTGGAGAACAGAATCTCCAAGGAAGATTTGGTCTGGGATATCATTGTAGGCTCTCTTTTCAACTTCCTCAAGAATGTCTTTGATTTCGACAAGGTCATGGTGAATGTTTGAAAAGGCGTGACTGTTCTCATTAGTGCCCCCAGTTGTGGGTATGCCAAAGCCAAGACCTAACTTCGTTTCCCACTTGTGTGCTTCAATGGGGCACTGCATGCCTCTTTCTTTTGGTCCTAGACCACCACCTTGATAGTTCCATTTTTTAGTGATGAGCTTATGTTCTTGGGGATAATTTTGGCTGAAGTGATCAAGGCGTGCTTGATTTCTTGGAGGTGCATCCTTATGTAACCAATTGTTGATATCTAGAGTGAGCTCCTCATGAAGAGGGATTTTCGAGGATACAAAGGTTGTTGGGCCAAACTATTTGTATCGAGGAGGTCAAATCTCCTTAGCTTTGTGATATGTTGGTCATCCATGGGCATGTGGATCAAGTGGGAGTGCCCTGACAGCAAATGCATCTAATAGACTATACTCTCCATAGCCTTTGTTATTGATCTTCACGGTAGATAGGGTGGAGGCGAGGATGGTCTTTGGCTCATTACAAGTGTGGGATGAGCTAGTGATGGCTGTGCCGATATCAATTCTAGGGCAATGGTTTGCATATGAAGCTTCAACCGCATTGCAGTAAGCAAAGGGTTTAGGATCGACATGGATGGTTACCTCAGTGCCCTGATGCAGAAATTTGACGCACTGATGGTAAGTGGATGGAACGACTTTCATGGCATGAATCTATGGGCGACTGAGGAGGATGTTAAATGGTAGGTTTAGATCAATAACATGGCAGAGTGTTTCTTGGATGACTGGCCCAACCTTGATGGGCAGCAAAATAGTTCCTTCTGCGGTTCTTTCCAAGTTGTCATAAGCTTTGATGGTGATAACCTCACTGATGATATCTGCCTTAGTATACCCAGCTTGTTTTATGAATTTTAGGGTGCAAATATTCAAGGCTGATCCATTATCTATCATTACTCTTTTTACGAAAAAATTGGATACCATGATGGCTATGTGAAGTAGAAGGGTGTGATCTGGCTCGACCACGGGTATGTCAGTGGGTTTGAATGATAGGGCACATGAGGATGAAAGGTGTCCAACAAGATTATGAAAATCAGTAGCATTGATATCTGAAGGGACATGGGATTCTATGAGATCACTGTCAAGGATGTTCTTGTACACAGGACTAGTGTGGAGGAGGTCTAAAATGGAGATTTGGGTTGGCATGTTCCCAATGTGTTCCAAGATATTGTATTGGCTTTTTGACGGAGCTGATGATACTGCTAGGGTTGATAGTGCTAATGGGACTGATGGGGCTGCGATGTTCAATCGTGCTCTTCGAGTGGTGACTGCACACTCATTGTTTGGGCCTTGGATATTGATAACATTGACAGAAGGCTCTTTTTCAGATATACAACCGATAAGGCTACCATAGTCTATGTAGGATGAAGTGTGGTCATTGTTCTTCCCATGCTATTGGTTTGGCTGGCAGTTGTTGGTATTATTGTTGTTGGTTTGGATAGGTGCTTTTCCAGGATTTTGGTTGTTTTGAGGAGGAAAAGCATTTTGATAGATCTGTAAGCCTGCATTGGGAGAGGTTTGGGCACCAATGGTGATTTCTTTTCGATCAATGAGGTCCTGCACATAATCTTTCAATTTCATGCATCTAAGGGTGGTGTGACCTTTTACCCTATGAAATTTGTAGTACTCATTGTCTTTGTACCATGCAGCTTTGGATTGGCCTGGGTCAATTTGCTAGGTAGGAGGAAATTTGATGAGGTTTTCCTTGACTAATTTCTCAAAAATGACATCCAATGGCTCACCAAGGGTTGTATAGTTTCTAGATGCAGGTTGGAACTTAGGCTTTGGTCCTGCAACTACATTGATGGTATTAGCTTGATTGTTAGACCTTTGAAAGTTGGGTCTTGGATTGGGGTTTTGATAGCTTTGGTGATTCTGCTGTTGGTAGTTGATAGCTTGTTGATTGTTTGGTTGATATGGTGGGTTGGACTGATTTTGGTAAGGACCAACAATATTCACATGTCTCATATCAGTAACCCCATTTGTTGCAAAATGCTTGTTTTTGTTCCAATACCTAGACTTGTCATTTGAATGTGTTTGATTTTGGTTGGCTTCCTTGTAAATCTTGACCACACCATCTTTAATGAGTCCTTGCTTAAGGATCATTCCTTTCTCTTTGATATCTTTGTAGGTCTGCAAACAGTTCATGGTCATGTGGTGAGCCAAGCTAGGATGTGCATTATCAATAAACATTTTCACCAAATGGCATTCTGGTAAGGTGCAACATATGCGGGTGGTAAGAGTTTTCCATCTTTGTAGATATTCGTGAAGGCTTTCTCCACCTTTTTGCTTAGTGTGGAAAAGATCAACTACTGATAGTTCTGTTTCAACAAGATGGGTATATTAGGCTACAAATGCCTCAGACAATTCAACAAAGTTTTTAATTGTGCCATATGGGATTCTATAAAACCATTCAAGAGCTGGTCCGGCCAAGCTTTTGGGAAAGAGACGCAAGAGGAAGACATCACCGTATGTCACTTCTTGGTAGTGCATGTAAAATTCTTTGATATGTGTGACAGGGTCCCCTTTTCCTCTAAATTTGTCAAACTGAGGTATCTCAAAGTGTTTGGGAAATGGTGTCATGGTAATGGCTCTATCAAATGGGTAAGGACACACATTCTCAAACTTGAAGGTTTTCAGATCATTTCCCTCCTGGATGTTCTTCAAAGTTGTCTTCATGGCTTCCCATTCTGAATTGATAGGTGATGGTTGGGGTGCCCCTAATGTAGGAATGCCCTGAGGTAGGTATGTGCTAGAAGGGGCAATGGAACATGGATGGCTTTGAGGTATGGGCTGGTGGGGATTGTACATTGCTTGGGCAACTGAATGGTGGATGATGGGTTGCTGAGGTGGAGGTGGCACATATTGTTGCATGTGTTGTGAGGCTTTCTGCTGGTAAGGGATTTGGGATAGGGATTGAGGGATGTAGGCTGGCTATGGGATAAATGGATAGCTTTGTGGAGGTAAGGTATAAGATGGTTGTGAAGCTTGGGGAAAGGATTGGGGAGCTTGTGGAACTTGACTTTGGATTTGAGGAGTTTGACCAATATATGTAGGTTGTGCCCCCATTTGGGAAGGTATCTGCATGGCAAAAGAGGGCAAGTAATTGGTGGTTGGTGGTGGTGGATTTTCTTCTAGAAGTGGCATAGAAAAATAGTTAGTAATAGGAGGTAATGGATTAGTTGGTGGTGGAGGTGGTGGGAATTGAAAGCTTGGAAATGGAATTGATGGGGTTTGATAGCTTCATGGTTGGATTTGAAAGCTTGGTAGAGGGGTGGCAGGAGCTTGGGTCACTTGAGAGCTTGGCAGAACATTGGTAGTATCTTGTGGTGTTTGATAGCTTTGTAGAGTGAGGGCAGTAGCTTGTGGATTTGTGGCTGATGGCATTGAGCTCCAAGGAACTAGTGGAAATGATGGAATTGTGCTTTGAGCTGAGGTAAAAAAGCTGGGGGTGATGAAAGGTTGATTACTTGGCCCCATGGGTGGCATCCTGGTTGTATATTGTTGAGGTTGGCCATAGATGCTAGCACTGATTTGAGAGATGGGTGGATTTGGAAGGCTAGGTTGGAGAGCAGTAGCAACAATAGTGAAGGGAGTGAATGATGAGGTGTTTTGGGCAAAGGGGGTTTGGGATGGAGTGGTATGGACCAATGGTGGAGTGGTGGTGGCTGGATTGGCTTGTGGAAGGGAGATTTCAACTTGAGTGGAGGCTGGTATGTTTGGGTCTGTGGGATCATATGGGGTGGGGTGAGGCTCTTCTTTTGTCACATATTGAGGATAATTTGAATCATAAGAGCTTATGGGTGGTGGGAGTTGTCCAAATAACAAGTGAGATGGATTTGATAAGGGAGGAGGTCTTCCAAAGTCGAAGGCTCCTATGTTGTCTCTTCGAAAGTTAGCCATGATTGTTTCTTTGTTCTCGTCTATAATGGCGTTCACCAATACTGCATTTCCTAGTTGGTTCATGAAAGCTTCAATGTCAGTAGGTGATGGTATAGTGTTCTCTGGGCTGAATGATGGTTGAGTGCTCAAGGGGAGTGATGCTATTTGATCCAAATGATAGGGCTCCATTGTTTCCTTCTTCTTCTTGGCTAAGCGAGTGATAGGTGGCATGAAAATGCAAAATGTTTCTAGGGATGAGATGAAACAATGCTGATGAATGCAAAGAGGGAAGGCTTTTCTATGCAAATGATTTCCTAGGTTGAGGCAAAGCTATATGAAAAACCTAAGGAGGATTGGGTTGGGGATTCTAACTTCAAAGATATGTTGCCAAAGCATGAAAGGTCTACTTTCCTATGTGCAAGCTTGGTGGTGACTGTGTCAACTTAAGGATAGACTGATGATCCTTTAGGAAAAACATGAGATTGACCACTTGTGGATCCCAATCTTTAGCTCAAGGTGATGAGGGATAACAAGTGACAAAGCTAGATTACCCTAGACAAAGCTCTGTTAGAGGGATAATCTCGGTGAGGCTGGTGGATTTGCAAGATGGTAGGAATGGAAAACCTTTAGTAAGGTGACAACAATTTTGAAGGTTTGGATGTAAAAATTTAGGCTTTTGGGATGCTAGCTAGGTTTGAGGGGATTGGTTTGTTTCTAAGGCAAGGATCTAAATGAGATGGAAAACTAAAATGCTTAAGAGGATGATTAAGGATGGTTGGCTTACCTACAAAGATGACTTTAATGCAAAAGTGAAGCTTATGCAAGAAGATGTGGAGAAACAATGGGGTCTAATCATAGAAATCATGCCTAGTTGGTAAGGCATAAGCAGGGTTAAATCCTGGATGTTTGCGAAATTTGATAGTGTGATCTAACTGGGCGTCTTGATGGGCTTCGTCGGTAGCTTTGTCTTCTGCTTTGTGGAGTTTGGCAATTTGAGGGCTTGGTGTTACTTCCTTTCTCTTGGCTGAAATTTCTTGATATACCTAAGATGGCTTGAGTTTGGCTTTGTGAAACTTCTGTTTGGGTTTGGGTTGTTCTGACATAAATTCTTGAATCTGCTTGGCTTTGAGAGATCTTGGTTATTTTGCTTCAATGTTTTCAACTTCTGAAATAGGCAGTGACTACGCTAAGTGTGCCCTAAGCTAGGATTGACCAAGTTTGGAAAAAATTCATTCAACAAGTAAAAGATCAAGCAATAGATAGGAATAACCAGATAGAAGTTTTTGATTCTCAGAATGTGATACTTGCGCCACATAGTGTGTATGTTCTACAAATGTTTCAATCAATCACTTCAAACACATTAACATCCTAGATGGTTGTCTACAAGGCTAACAGTTGGTTTAGCTAGGGAGTCCTCGATATACCCAAGGTACGTGAGGCCCAAATCCGTAGATGAAATCAAAAAAATGTCACATAGCCAAGAGGAGCGGTAACCCACTTCTCCTCTTTCACTTCTCAAGGGTATAAAGTTCCTTGAGGCTTAGCCTGAGTGACAAAATCTTGATTCCAAGAGAGGTGTCTTTGGATTCACCTCTCGATCTTTATACTCTGTTGGAATGCTAGAGTTGAGGTCATCCCAAAGAGTGATGCAATCCCCAAGCAGGCCTCCTAAAACTTAAACAAGATTTTGGATCCTAATCTTATGCACTCAAGATGGCCTCGAAAGATGACAAGGGGAGAGAAGATTTGGATGATGTTGGGCTAAAAGACAAAATTCTTTTCCAATTGACATTTAAGTTTTCTAATCTAGACCTTGAAAACACACATGTTTAGGATGAAAATGTTCAATTCCAACTTGAATCATTAACAAAAGTAAAATTGATCAAAGAATGAATACACCAAGAAGATTTAGGGTCAACAAAAGTAAACTCGCACCCTTGGAGGCCCTCCACGTCAAGTATCGATTGATTTTTCTTTAAGGCATTCAAGATTGGGTGTGAGTTTGTTTTAAGCCCAAAACAAAGATGTGTGAAATTTGATTTCAAGCGTGCACCCAGAGGCCCTCCACGTCAATATTTGTTCAATTTTTTTATGTCCAAATGAAGTGTTAGCGAGACTAATGTGCATTCAAAGAATTTTCTAACTTAGAAAAACTAATAAAAACACAAGTAAGTGGAGTTTGATTTTTGTGGAGCACTTAACACCCTCTTAGGTAGATCCATCCCCATATATAGCACTGAGATTGCAACCAATAGTTAGAATGATGGGTGATTAAAGGAGGTGAGTCCAACAACAAACTCACTCAAAGCATCTTTATTTGGTTTTTATAACTTAGAAAGTTTCTAAAATGTGGATTCTTTTTATGCTCCAAAAGATGAAGTGTGAGATATTGTAATGATTAATTGACCTTTTGCATTCAAGATTGTGTTTGTTGTTTTAAGCATGCATTCCAAGAAAAAATTGATTTTAATCCATGGCATTCAAGATTGATTTAAGTGACATACATTCAAAGACAAGTGTTTAAACATTCAAGTTCATTTTAGCAACATGCATTCAAAGACAAGTGTTTAAACATTCAAGTTTATTTTTCAAGAGCATTAAACCATGTAAGGAGAACCTGAAAGAAACATGGTTAGTGGTTTCATAAATGCTCCAACCTGCAAAGCTACAAAAGCCAATTTGATTAGTAACCCAAAAATCTCAAAAATTTGAAGCTTAACTATGAGGAAAATAAAATCAACTTTTTTGGTTCTTTTTTCTAGGCATAAAAATGCTTAGAAAAACCCCTACTCTATGGAATCACCAAAAGTTAAAATTTGATTTATATTCTTTTAAATTTTTTTATTTTTTTTTACAGAGATGCTAAAATAGAAATGATGATAGTGCAGATAGGCAACAATAACAGGCGGAGACGACAGGTCACCAGGCGTGCCAAAATGTATACACTAATATGTTAGCAAGAAACACTAATCTATTTAAAGAAACAAAGAATTAACTAACAAGATCAATATAACATATATGAGAGACTAAAGAGGAACCCCTAATTAGGAATGTGAACCAAATGAATGGACTCTCCCAATAGGATTTCACTCTTTGCTTGGTAGATGAGTCTAAGTAAAGGATCGATATGTATGCTCAAAGGGCTTCAAATTTGCTTCAATGGATGTTGGGATTTGGATGTGGATGTATGTAAAAAGTATAGATTTTGGCTTCTCAAAATAACATTATAACTTTAACTTAAGGATTGTGATAAAATGGCTTGGGAGGGGATCCAATTTATAGGCTAAGGGCTTGAGGGTTTGAGGACTAGGATGCAAGGATAGGGAAAAGCTCATGGAGGGCTCAGATTGCATGAGAGGAGAGCACATGGATTGTGCTTCCTTACAGCCAATCAGGGAGTGACACATGTCACAGGGTGAGAGGATGGAGGAAAGGGCAAGGATGAGTCAACAAAAGAGGCTCAAGGGATAATATCTTCATAAAGACCCTTCATAATGGCTTGTAAGAGCAATGAATGGGTTTGTAAGAGTCTTAATGGCCTTGTAAGAGCATTCATGGCTGGGTGGTTGGGATATTTTGGAGGGAGTTGAGATTGTTGACTTTGCTTGGCTTATGAAAGTCTTAAGCTTGCTTAGGGAATGTGACAAGGTTAGGGGGGGATTAGAGGTGATTTAGGATTTAGATTAGGGATGTTAGAGATGTGCAAGTGGATGGCATTTAATGAGAGTGGGTGAGTTAGTAGCTAAGCTTGGTTAGTATGGGTGGATGGGGTGGATTAGGCTAAATGGAGGATTAGAGATAGGCTTAAGATGAGGATGAAGACCTTTTAGAAGAGTCTAGAATTTCTTAGGATGAGGATAAAAGGTTTTTAGGAAATAAATAAATTTTTATTTATTTCATGGGTTTGGGTTGAGGAGATATTCATTAAAACATTTTTAATAAACATGAGGATTAATATTTAACCTTAATTAAATATTTTGAGTTGGGATTAGAGTAAGGAAATGATGGGATTAGCCTTTAATCGAAATTAAAGAAGGATTAGAAGATTTTGGAAGAGGTTAGTGGTCTTAAGAAAATTGGCCAAGTTTTTGGCAAAAAATAAAATAAATTATTTATTTTGGGATTTTTGGTCAATTTATTAATTAAAATATTAATAAATAAGGAAACAATGTTTAAATAAGATTTAAACATTTTTTGGAGGGATTCTTTAATTAAATATTTTTAATTAAGAAAAAGGGATTTAATGGCATAAAAATAAATAAATAAATAAAATAATTAATTAATTAATAAATGATGATGTCATCAGGGATTTTAAAAAAATAAAAATACTTTATTTTCTAAAGGATTTTTAGGTGTCTACACCTCCAACTTCTAAATTCAAGTTAGACAACAATTTTATACATTTTTTTATCATTTCTAATTGGCCAATTGACTATCTAATTATTCCTTTTAATAATCATAGAAAATTTTGACAATTTCGACATTATTTCTTGATAGCTTTTGTTACAACAATGATAACTTTTGTGCCACTTTTATACAAGTTGACAAATTTATGTTAAACAAGGTTTAATCTCAAAAATGTGAGATGGTTTTAGGTAAAATAGTAACACCATCTTGTAGCATCAAATTGATCATTCATACATTGTACAATTTTTTATAACCATACTGACAAAGATTGACACAATTTGCACTTTGTGCACTTTAGGGGACTCAGAGGTTCAAAGTTTTATAAAATGTTTGAGCCAATTGTAAAGCAAAATGAGGTAATTTATAGTATTTACCCACCCAACTATATTTTTTTGGCATAGATTAGTTGAGGGCATGATGAGTGGTTTCAAAGATACACAAAATATCACCTTTTAGGTAGCAATATTGCTAGTTTTTGCAAGAATTGAAAAATTGACATTGATTTTAAATGTGGTTGAATCCTTGGAAAGTGAGAGACGTTTTTTTGGTTAGTTGTAACATAATCCCATAGCACATGGGGTTGTTTTTATATCACACAAAATCTGGTAAATGCCCTTTCAAAAATTGACATAATTTTTACTTTATGCACTTTAGGGGATGCACAAGTACAAAGTAATTCAAAACATTCAAGTGAGTTGTAAGGCCAAAGTAGCTCATTCCTAGTGTAAACCTACCCAAATTGAGTTATTGGAATAGATTATTTGAGGTAGTGATGAGAATTAAAAATATATGCAATGTTGCAACTTTGAAGTAAGCAACATTGTAATATGTTGCAAGAACTCAAAAGTGGTCATCAGTTTTGAATAGGGATGAATCTCAAAAAAGTGAGAAATTTTTTCTTGGGTAGTGGTAATATGATCTCATAGAATATAAAGGATAATTTTACATATGAATTAATGTCCCCTCTATTAGGGTTAGCTTAGGAAAAATATTACATGTAAACTAATTATTAGAAATAAACAATAACAAGTCTAAATATACTTTTTACTCTCTATCTTAACCCCAAACCTTAAAGACATATCTAGATCAAGATTAGTCCCTCCTAAGGATCTCTATGTATTGAATGATATATCATCAATTCTAGTACCATCCTACGTTATTTCTTCATTTTCCATAGAGTGCTCCCCTTAAGATTCTTCCTAGAAGAGGTAACCTCTATCCAAGGTCCTTAACACATATGCATATGTTGACTCATCAAAATATTCTGGCACATGGGGATTATACTATTCCTAGTCATGTTAATAAGATGGAGATTAAAAAATTATTATACATCAACATTATAGGGACTATACCAATCTCTTTGTTGTCGGCCAGATGGATATTATGTTAATTTCTCACACCAACACCACAATATCATCTAACCATTCATATAGGGTCATACTAATCCCTAACACTGGCACAATAGCCAAACATAAAAGGTTGTGCTAACCTCCCACACTAGAACTATGATGTTCCATTTATCCCATCTTAGAAATTCATATAGAGATGACCTCAAATCCTACATTGGCACATAGCCATTCATATAGAGATGAGTGCGACCCCTACACTAGCACTATGAGAGTTTTAATTTATTACTTCTTATAATTAATTAATAAATATTATTTTAAATAATTATTAAATATCATTATAGGCAAGAGCCTACAATACAATGGTAACTTGTGAACCTCTTATTTGGGACCTGTCTTAGGCTCAACTCTACACAAGCTTAATATATAATAATTAATTATAATAATTATTTTACACTTTGACCTATTACCTATCAATTTTTTATTATTAAATACCATTATGTGAATTTCCATACACACACACACAAGACACACAAGACACACACACACACAAAGACAACTTTGAATTGACAACATGCCTTATATACATACCTTTATAATGCTTTTACCATCTTTTAGGTCTTCCTTATTTCTCACATTAAATATATGCTAAAAGGTATGCAATTATATATATTTTGTTACTTTGTTCTATTTTTCTCCTTTTGATACAATTTTTTTTTTCTTATTTAATGCCAATTTATAAATCTTGTTTTATTTATCATCTATGTTCTTCTAATAAGTCACAACCCTTCATACTCACAATCCTTTCAAAAATTCACAACCCTTCATAATCACATTCCTTTAAAAAATCTCAACACTTCATAATTACAATATTTTTAAAGAGTCACAACCATTCACAATTACAACCCTTTCAAAGAGTCATGCCCTTTCATCATTGCAACTATTTGAAAATGTCACTTCCTTATTTTAGTCTCATTCCTTTCCTCTTCCATTAATCCTTCTTTAACTCCTACCTTCTCCTCTTCCTCCTTCAAAATAAACTCTCCTCCCTTTTATATCTTAATTTGAAGGAGTCACGCCTACTTTATTACACATTCCTTGAATTTTCATTAAATAAAATTAAATTATTCTATATTATATTACTTATTTATTTATTTGTGTTTATTATCATTTATTCTTGAATCTTATGTAGAAAGGTAACATACTTTATACAATATTCTCTCTATGTATTGTTTTAATTAATTAATTTATTCATAGTAATGCTAGTATTATTTAATTATTTTAAATCTCATATTAAATATTATTTTATTCATAATTAACTATATATATATATATATAAAATTACTATTTCTTATTTATCTATTTTAATATAATTTTATTATCATTATTTATTTAATAATATTGCATTATCTAATTATTATTAAAATTTTATTTTAACATGGGGATATGTTTGTCTCCTCTTCCTCAAATTATTTATCCTCTAACAATTTGATTAAAAAAAATATTATTTTGAAAGACGTACATCATTTAGTCAAACTTATTAGGTTGTTGTCATGGATATGATTAAACCTCTTCCAATCTCCATTGAATTTACCCATGAGTCTCTCATATCAATTATTTACATATATCCTCTTTTACCCTACTGAATGGAAGGATCATGCTCTAACACCACTATAATGTCTCCCATATTAGGGTTAACTTGGGATAAATATTACCTATAAAATAAATGTCAAAATTAAACAATAACAAGTGTAAATATACTATTCTACCCTCTATCTTAACCCAAAACCTTAAAGATGTCTCCAGATCAAGATAATAAACCCTCTTAAGGATCTCCAAGTCCTAAATGATATATTATTGATTCTAGTATCATACTCAAATACTTCTTTATCTTCTCTAAAGTTCTCCCTTAAGCTTCTTCTTAGAAGAGGTAACCTCTATCTAGGGCCCTTAAAACATATGCATATGTTGACCCTTTAAAATATTATGGCACAAGATGTTATACTAGTCCTAGCCATGCTAGTTAGATGGAGATTACAACAATCGTACATAATAATATTATAGGAACTATACCAATCTCCATGTTGTTGGTTATAATGAGATTATTTTAATCTATCATACCAACACTACAATCTCATCTACTCATTCATACGAGGTTGTACTAATCCATTGTACTAGCATGATAACCATTTATATGAGGTTGCACTAACCTCCCACACTGACAATATGTTCTTTAATTTATCCCATAATAGTTAGCCATATAGAGATGACCTCAAACCACTAGCACATAACCACTCATATAACGATGAGTGTGGTCCCTACACTAGTACTATGAGAGTTTTTAATTTATTACTTCTTATATTCAATTAATAAATATAACATTAAATATTATAAATCATTATGTAAATTTCAATTATTAAATATGCAATATCATTTAAATATCATTTTGAATGAATATCTATTTAAAATAGAACACACACACACACAAAATAAACTTTGAATGGACAACATACCTTTATGATGTATTTACCACCTTTTTAGAGTTGCCTTGTTTCTCACATTAAATATATGCAAAGAGTTGTGTGATTATATCTCTTCTGTTTCCTTGTTCTATTTTCTCCTTTTGATACAATTCTTCTTCTTTTTTCTTATCCAATGCTAATTCATAAATCTTGTTTTATTTATAATCTATGTCCTTTTGAAAAGTCACAACCCTTTCAAAAATTCATAGCTCTTCATAATCACATTCCTCTCAAAAAGTCACAATACTTCATAATTACTATCTTTTTGAAATCTCAACCATTTCAAAGAGGTGAACCTTTCATCATTGCAACCATTTGAAAAAGTCACTTCCTTTTCTTCTTCTCATTCATTTCATCTTCCATTAATTCTTCTTTTAACTGAGTGACATTGCAAGATTTTACAAGAAATGAGAAGTGGTTTCCATATTTGAATGAGGATGAATTTCACAAAAGTGAGAGATAATTTTGTAGGAAGTGGTAACACAATCTTGTAGCATCTAATAGATCATTTTTACATCACATGATCTTGAAGAAATGCCACTATAAATTTTTACAATTTTTACACTATATCCACCTAAGGACACACAACTACAAAGCAATTTGAAATATTTGAGCAAGTTGGGGATCAAAATGAGGAAATTATTAGCATTTAACCACCTTATCAAAGTTGTTGGCATATATGGTTTTACGAGATGGAAATTATTTTCAAAGATATGCAATGTTACAACTTGAAACTGAATGAGATTGCAAAATTTTGCCAACCAAATATAGAACTCAAAGAATCAAAACAATTGAAGTTATAATTTATCAACTAAATATAGAACTAAAAAATTATAAATTATTATCAAAACATGAAAATTATAAAATATAGTAATTTTTTTATTGTTCTTAAATCTTTATTTTGTTCTTTTACTCTACATAATTTAAATGATTAAAACATAGAACTTTTCCACGAAAATATTTTTTCAAGTAATGAATAAGATTCTAAAAATTATAAAATAACATATGAAAAAAAATTAAGAGAAATTTGTAGCAATATTCAAAAAGTATCTACTCAAAAAGTAAAGAATGGGGAAAGCTATTTACAAACTATAGATTCCAATTTATCTTGCAACATTTTTTTTTTAATGTCTTATTAAACTCTTCTTACTTCATTAAAAAATAACTCATAAAATCTTTTAACAATCATTTTGAAATTTTACAAAAAATAAAATAATATTTGTTTTCTATATCTAATAGAAAAATATTATTTTGTCTAACTTCACTTATTTAAAAGTAATGATTTAATTGTCTGTATACTTAAACATTTTCTAGATTGCACATTCAATAATATATTATAGTTCTCTCTCTATCTTACTCCTTACAAAATAGACATGCTCTCTATTCTCTCTTCTTCAAATACAAAAATACAAAAATATAAAATAGCTATTTAATAGACAACATTATATAATGTTTCTATGATTTACTAAATAAATAAATAAAATACCAGATTAAATGCCTTGTGATTTTCAATTTTATACAATAAATGAAAAGAAATTGTTATATGAGAATATTTTGTCTCTACAAGCCATTTCTCTCAAACACCATCCATCCATATAAGATAATGTGAAATAATCACCCCTACTTATTTTAGTCAATTCAAACTTTATCAATATGACATCTTTATATAAAAAAAAAAAAAAAATATAAATTTAATATTTTTCACTTTCTTGACCCAATTTAATTTCTCCACGTAATTTACATGAATTCTTTTCTCACATACTTTTATATGAAATATATTTAACCAAGAACCTTAGCTAGGGACCATGAATATAACCATTTTCTTGTCCTTTTAGGTTTGGCAATACATACTAGAAATCTCTCACGGCTCTTTAATTTTTAGTGATATTATAAGGGCCTAAAAGACTTCCATTGGGTATAATAATGAAGTAGAGATTTGACCAATCATATACAATGAACGTATGATATTGTATTATTTTTGTGTTTGTCTTTTCTTCACGAGTTGTCTTGCCATAGAAATTAGTCTCACGGGGAAAGGCACACTTCCAAATTGTCAAATTCCGTGTCTTTAACGGGTGGTGAATGTGCTTCCATGGATAAGAAAATCAAAGCCAACACTCCCTAGTCATTCTCGTGGCATTGCTTAGTGTGAATTTGAGAAGTCAATCTTCAAATCTCTTTAGGAAAGTTCATGTCTTTTTTTCCCAAAATTCTTTTACATCACATGACACTTTTATTTGTAGAAAATTGAACTTTTCATTGTATATGATTAGGGAGAAAGTTGATAAAAAGGTAACGAGAGGAATTAAGTGTTAAACTTTTATTCATGTATTTCATTCAAAATAATGTCAAGTATTTAAGAAAAATGATAATGGTGATTTCATTTTTGAAATATGCAAGCACAAAACTTCTTCATTTCATCATTAGTATATGATAGAGATAAGAACTATGAATTAAACACTACTTCAAAAATTAGAATAATTAGTGAAGAATCAAAGAGTAAATAAAACATTATGAAATAGTACACAATAAAATGTGATATTTCTATGAAAGAATCTTAGCAACAAAAGATGATATCATTGTGAAGAAACTTTCAACAAAGAGGCATAAAATGATTATAATGCATCTCGTAGTATAAATAGATAGAAGTTGAGATGAAATTGTTTAAGTGGAAAAAAATGCGAATGATGTACTTTTTATTCATAAATTTTGTTCATGTTCTAACTTGAATGTGAGTTACTGTGAGCTATTTATGCCAATGGTGAACAAGTAACCAACATAACATTAAATACTAAACACATAAAATAATTTCACATGCTCTTTATATTTGTGACTTCATATTTGAAATATACAAGCACAAAATTCACGAGTAATATCTAATAGAAATCTAAAATATGATTAAGCAACTACATAAAAATAGTAACAATGAGTGAAAAAGGAAGAAATTGGTACAAGAGGTCATAAAGAAGTCAAAAATAAAATGTAACATTGTTATGAGGGTTTCCATAACATAAAGGTGATATTACTATGAAGGAACTTACAACAAAAAGACATTATATGGCTCTAAAGGATCTTGCAATAATGAAGTAATTTTCTCTATCTTTCTAGAATAAAGTCCTATAGCACATATTTGTAAGGGGGTGAATTCAATTCTCTTTATAGACTTGCACACTATTCAACTCTTACATAATAAGAAATACCAATATGTATGAATCAATAAAGTTTACCTTTATTTCTCTTCTCAAAATTTTCTCTTTAAAAAATGTTGTATAATATTTTCTTAACTTCATATATAAATGAATTTATTACTTTTTGAAATATGCATGTTGTACATAAGAAATAGTTTATAGGAACCATCTCTTGATATCCTCTTCCCTCTAATTGACTATTAAATCCCTTACCTCAAAATTTATCTAAAATGGATTATAAAATGGATCTATACGAGCTTAGTTCATTTTAAAATTTTGTGCGGTTGTGGACAAGAAAGATAATCATTAAATCTTGGCGTCTTGAATGTATTTCATCTTGTATTCTTTCTTCTTCGTGTTCCTTAGTAAATCAATAAAATATGATTAATTCTTAGTTTTTAATTTGTGTTAGATTGAGTCACCATATGTATCTAGGTTTATAAAGGAGTCAATCTTCTCTAGAGGTTTGATCTCATCTACAAGGTCCTATACCTTGAGTTCATTCCCATTGTGTCATAATTATTGAGCTACATTTAGTATAGAGTGCAAAGTTTAAGTGATAACAATAACATACCACTTTCATACACCACATTATCCTTAGCTACAAAATAGGGAAGGATAAACCAATGTACACATTTAAAAAATTCAAATAAACTGCAAAGATGGGACCCGACTATTGGGGATGTTATGTACTAGGCACAAAAGGTTTCTCATATATAAAGGGGAAAATGCCCCATTAAAAAGAGAGAATATAAGACAACAAACATATAAGTGATTGAAGAAGTGATGAATTGAAGAATCAAAATAAAACTCCAAGGATTACATTCATCACAAGTGTGCATTATATCCTTCAATAAGGGGGAGCAAGTGATCTAATTTAGATCCACCTATAAATAAGTGACCTCTATGTCAATAGATAGCGATCGAAGACAAAATATTATACAATTCCTAAAAGCTCTTGCCTCCCTTTGTAATAAACAAATCTAATAATGTATGTAGAAGAAATTCCAACTTTAAGAAAAAAGATGAGGGAATGTATATCATAGAGTGTATTTGTAAAATGAAAACAAATGTCTCCTTGCTAGATTATGTCACCGTTGAATCAAAAAATGGAAGCAAACCAACCCTACATAAGAAGGGAGAATACCGAGATCCAAACCATTTGGTTAGATTAGGTTGATATCAAGGAAACACCAACCTAATGACTAATGACAAAATAAGGAGGAATGACTCGAGTTTATATCTCTCTCACCCCCACCTTAAGAGGATTTTATGAAAAGATGTGCAAATAAAGTAATACTGACATGAAAGGAATGAAAGTAGAAAGAGAAGAGGATACCTTATGAGACACAAACCTCAAAATCTATTGTCAAATGATGTCAAAAGCTATTGTAGCTTGCGATCTAGGCTAAAATATGTGAGCTAGACAAAAGAAAAAAATATTTTGACAATCTATCAAGGGGAAAATAACTCATCAGGGAGGAAGTTCAGTCATGATTGACAATGCCCAATGTTGATTCTTATTTTGTAGTTCTACTAAATAGAAAAAAATGGTACTCTAATCTGCAACCTATTCATTAATTCAAGATTTGAAACTTGTAAAATAAAGGGTTCTCTTGTTGTTGTTTGGGGGGGGGGGAGTGGGGGGCGGAGGTTTGCCTCAATCAAACCACAGTTTAAGAATTAAGCTTGAATTAAAATAATTGAAATGGAATGCTAGAAAGTAGTACATAGATCTAACACCAAACAATGTAAATCTATGAATAATGCTCTTGAATTTGGAATGTAATCAAGTATGTGGACGCAACAACTTTGACTTGACTTCAAAACCCTAAAAAGGAAATCAAAGCAAAACCAAAACCTTCTTGAATGTATGTGCTTGAAGCTCATCTTTGTAGATCTTGAAAGGATGTATGTAGAAGATGCAATAAAGGATCTTGAATGTATGAAGGGAAATATTGAATGTTGGAAATGCAATAGAAGGTCTAGCATAAATTTCTTCAATAGATTGAATGCATAAATCCTTGATCTTCAATGGAGGAAGATTGAATGCCTTGAATGCTTGAAGGCCACTTGAGAATTTGAATTATTGAGTTCATGAGAATGATCATGGATGCTTGGATATGATATGATATGAAAAATGGAAAAAAGGAAAGGTTTATATAGAGCTCATAATTAGCTAACTCTCATAGGCTGACCAACCTAGGAATTAACAACCAAACTATTAGCATGAATGCTGATGATATTCCTATGGGGGATTATTCTAGCATTCATAGAGCATTGGAGAGATTGACAACATGACTAGTGTTGCATTCATGATTATGTTTTTTATTGATGTCAACATAGTGTGAAGATTGGCAGAGTAGCAAAAAGAGATTGAGAATTTATGGATCAAGGATTGACGATGAGGTCAAGTGCGGTTGAGGACATATTCTACATAGTGTCATGATTCAATGGTTAAGTGTGCATGCAAGAGGTCAAAGAGTGGTAGAAGTTATTCAAGATTTAAAGAAAATAATTTACAGATAGAGTTCTTACAAAGTGGTTTTTGATGTTTAGATTATATCTCCTAACATGGATGGAATCTAGTTGAGCATAGTCAACCATAGATAGAAGACATCCAAATGATGATGTCATCAAGTGCACAAAGTCTCAAGTCACAAATGTGAGAAGTTGTAATTACTGTGAGCCAACAATATTATGTAATTATGAAAAGATGTAATGTAGCATGTTATCTTAATGAGATCCTATTGCAATTATAATTAGAAAAGCCTCAAGGTTGACTTAATGAATTATTTTGAGAACTTGGTATAAAGGAGAGTTAGTTTCCTTGTGATGAAGTATGTTTGTGAATGCAAATATAATAAGTAAATAAGATTGATAAATGTAAGTGATCAAAGGGATCACTATAAAATGAGTTTGTAGATCTGGTATTGAGATCTATGAAGTGTTGTAGTGCAAAAGAGGCACAATAAGAGGAATCTATGAAAAGAGTGTGAGTTGATAAATCTAGTTATATTTCTATTATTTTGAAAGGAATAATATAGAGGCTACTTGGACAGTGAGTTCAATAGTCTTTCCCTTGAATCTATTGGGATAGTGGGTCCTTCTTCCTTCTATAACTCCTAACAGGATTCACACAATTCCTAACAGGGTTGGAATCTCCTCAAAAGGATTCAAAGTATCCTAATAAGGGCTAATATATATTGAATGTAATTCATTTACTCCTAAAATAGTCCATCTTCTTACAAGGAACTTATATATTAGTACATCATTTTGTGGGTACCATCCTTATCAGGGTTTTCCCTTTGATCAAGGGTTTCCCTAGTTAACATATTTGGCACTATTGTGTATGTGTATCTTCTTATGATTGTTGTTTATATTGATCACATGTTTGAAGTTTAATAAGGTTGATAAAAGTAATATTGATCTCACCTTTCACCCCACTTCTCAGTTATCTTGTTGGAGTTTACCTTTTAGCAATTGGTATCAGAGCATCAGGTCCTTGAAGGAAATGCTTAACAACTTAAGGAGATCAATGTTGAGTCATTTTAGAAAAGAAAGTCCTTAGTTTGATGGAGTTAATTATGAAAGTTAGAAAGAGGAAGATGAAAAACAAGATGATGGTATGCAAATTTTTGTCTGTTGGACATGTAAAGAATTTGGTCATTTTTCATTCAAATGTCCTAAGAGAGTAAAGAAGACAAGAAAACCTTACAAGTCAAGAATACACAAGGATTGTCCTTTTGCTGATGATTTTTTTTTTTTTTGAAAGATTAGAAGAATTATTGAATGATAGTGATGATGAAGATGATGATCTTGGATTGGTTGAAAAAGAGGAAGTAATGGAAGAGACAAATTTAGTAACTATAATTGATGATTCTAATTCTGATGAAGAAGCTAATCCTAAGGCTAACCAAGAAAATGTTTAAAAATGATTTATAGAATGATATTCAAGTCATGTAACAAAGAGAGGAAGAAATATATGAACCTAGACTAGAAGTAAGAGCTGAGACAATAATACCTAATAATACTTTGACAAAGAACCACATCACCGATCAAATTATTGAAAGAAAATACATAGGAGGTATGACAAGAAACACAATACATGAAGATTTATGTTTGATTTCTTAAATAGAGCCTAAAAGTGTAGTTGAAGCCTGTATGGATGATCATTGGATTCAAGTAATGAAGGAATAAATAGATCAAATTGTGAAGAATTAGACATGGGAATTGGTCTCTACACAAAAATATTATAGGAACTAAGTGAGTTTTTAGAAATAAGATGAATGAACATAGAGAGGTTATGAGAAACAAAGCTAGATTGATATACAAAGGATATTCACAGTAAGAAGGTATAGACTATGAAGAGACATTTGCACCTATTGCCAGAATCAAAGCAATGCGAATGTTCTTGGCTTATGCAACTAACAAGAAATTCAAATTGTATCAGATGGATGTGAAGCCAACATTCTTGAATGGAGAAAATGAAGAAGAAGTCTATATTGAGCAACCTAAAGGATTTTGTTTTGACATAAGAAGGAGATATGGTATGCAAGCTGAAGAAATCATTCAAGCACCTAGAACTTGGTATGTGAGGTTGGATAAATATTTGGAAACATTAGGATTTGCTAAAGGTACTGTAGGTAGTAACTTGTATTTGAAAGAAATTGATCTAATGGTTTATTGATTTTTGTGATATTTGTGGATGATATAATCTTTGGAGGCAATGATGAGGAAAGTCACCAATTTGCTGATGAGATGAAGAAGGAATTTCAAATGAACATGATTGGTGAGATGAAATATTTTTTGGGTTTCTGGATTGTGTAGAACAGTGAAGGTATTTTCATTTCTTAGACTAAGTATTTGAAGATTTATTGAAGATATTTGGTTTAGAGAGTTGTAAGCCTATTGGTGCACCTATGATAACTAGTTAGAAGTTATCTAGCAAATATGAGACACTTACTATTGAGCATAAGAAGTATAGATCCATGATTGGAGCTTTGCAATATTTGAATCATACAAGACCAAATATAGAAAATGCAGTTGGTATAGTAGAAAGATTTCAAGATGATCCCAAGAAATCACATTATATACAACAAAAAAAAGATTATTCTGATATTTGAAGGGTACACCTGAGACTAGGTAGGTAGTATGGATGATAGAAAGAGTACATGTGGTGGAGCATTTTCATCGGAGGAAGATTGGTTTCTTGGCTAAGCAAGAAACAAGATTGTATTTCAAAGAGTACAATAGAAGCAAAGTATATAGCAGTAACAAACAATTGCAATGTGGGAAAAATAGACATTGAATGATATTGGGATAGATTTTTTAGAATTTTTTATCATACATTGTGATAACACAAGTACAATGAGTATATCCAAGAATCCTATGTTATATTCTAAGATGAAGAAAATATCTATCATTATCATTTTTTGAGAGAGAAGGTTGTAGAGAAAGATATCAAACTAGAGTATGTTAATACAAAGGAACATATTGGACATATATTCATAAAGCCTTGGCCTAAGGATACATTTTAGTATTTGTGAGGTATGCTTAGGGTTATACGATGTAGAGATTGCATCAGTCTAGTGGTACAAAGCACTATTGTTTATCTAGAATGAATGCTGATACTTCCGTTATGGGAGAGTATGTATGCTTGAGCTAAGTCATAAAGGACTCTTGGTAGCTTTTATTGAATAGTGTCTTTGGACACTTGATCTAGTTGAAGACATTAAGGAGTACATTGACATAATGATTCCTTTGTCATTGATGTTAATGGGGGAGAAGTGAGTTCATGAAAAAAATCTCCTATAAATGGGAAGAGAAGTACCTCCTAAGAACAAGGGAGAGTTATGAATAAAATATTGATATCAATGGAGGAGAGTGCATGAGAAAGATGAACATATATAATGGGGGAGAGATATGTCAATAAGAGAAGTATATCAATGGGAGCAATAGTTGTTCCAGAGAGTTTTAGATTTGATTGATGAAGAGGATTTGAAAAGATGAGTGTGAAAATAGTATGTTTGGTATTCTTGGAACTTAGATTTTTTTGTCTATATTTCCATTAATGCCAAAGGGGGAAATTATTAGCATGAGTATATATAATATTCCAATGGGGGAGTATTCTAGCATTGTTGGAGCATTGGAGAGATTGACATCATGATTGAGTATTTCATTCATGACTACATTTGTCATTAATGTCAATATACTATGAATATTGGGAGATTAGAATATACATATTGAGTGGTTAAGTGTTCATATAGGAAGTTGAAGACTGGTAGCAATTATTCAAGATTTAAAGAAGATAGTTTGCAGACATAGTGCTTAAGAAGTGGTTTTTGATGTTTGGATTATATCTCCTAACAAGGATAGAATCTAGTTGAGCATGGTTAGACAGAGATAGAAGACATCTTGATGATGACATCAACAAGTGCTCAAAGTCCAAATTCACACATGTGAGAATTTTTAATGACCATGAGCCAATTGTATTATGTCATTATGAAATGTTGTATTATAGTGTGTTATCATAATCATATCCTATTGAAATTGTAATTGGTAAATCCTTAAGGTGAACTCAATGAATTATTTTTACGGATTGGTATAAAGGAAAGTTATTTTCCTTGTGATGAAGCATTCATGCAAATTTGAATGTGATAAGTGAAGAAGATTGATAAATGCGAGTAAGTGATTAAACAAATCATTGTAATGTGAGTTTGCAGATTTGGTATTGAGATTAGAGAAGTTTTTTGGTGTGGAAGAGGCACAATAAGAGGCTAGAGAAAGACACCAAGTTTTTCAATTTGGTTGTATTTCTATTATTTTGAAAGGAATAATATTGAGGTCAATTGGATGATGAGTTCGGTGGTCTTTCCCTTGAAGCTGTTCGGACAGTGGGTACTTCTACCTTCTACAACTCATAACAAGGTTGACATAAGTCATAATAGGGTTGGAATATTCTCAAAGGGATTCAAAGTCTCCTAATAGGGATTGATATGTATTGAATTTAATTCATTAGCTCCTAATAGAGTCCATCCTCTTACAAGGAACTTATATATTAGTACACCATTTTGTGGGTACCATACTCACATGGGTTTTTTTCTCTAATCATGGGTTTCCCTAGGGATATGTATAAGAGATATGTTAACTAGGGAAACCCTTTATCAAAGGGAAAACCCTAGTAGGGATGATACCTAAAAAATGATGTACTAATATATAAGTTCCTTGTAAGGGGATGGACATTATTAGGAGCCAATGAATTACATTTAGTACATATCAATCCCTATTAGGAGACTTTAAATCCCTATGAAGAGATTTTGAACCTACTAGGAGTTGTATCAACCTTGTTAGGAGTTATAGAAGGAAGAAGGACCCACTATCAAAAAAACTTTAAGGGAAAGACCACTGAACTCAGTATCCAACTGGCCTATCTACTATTACTTTTAGAATACAAGAAATATAATTAAATTCAACAACTCAGACTCTTGCTTTGTCTTCTTATTGTGCCTCTTCTACACCAAAATACTTCTCAAATCTTAATACCAGATCTGCAAACTCACATTACAATAATACCTTTGATCACTTACTCACATTTACCAATCTTCTTCACTTATCACATTCACATTTGTATACATGCTTCATCACAAGGAAAATAACTTCCATTTATAAAAATTCCTTAAAATAATTTATTGAGTCATCCTTGAGGATTTCCCATTTACAATTACAAAATGATCTCATTAAGGTAAAACACTACATTACATCTTCTCATTATTACATAATATTGTCAACCCATAGTAATTACAACTTCTCATACATGTAACTTCAAACTTCACAGACTTGTTGACATCATCATCAAGATGTCTTCTATCTCTATCTGATCACACTCAACTGAATTCTATCCCTTTTAAGAGATAGAATCCAAAAAATAGAAACCATTTCTTAATAACTTTTTCTATAAATTATCTTCTCTAAATCTTGAATAACTTCTACCATTCTTTGACTTCTTATAACCATTGAATCAGGATATTGTGTAGAATATTTCATCAACTATGCTGACCTCATTTTCAATATTTGATCCATATAGTCTCAATCTCTATCTACTACTCTTTCACTCTTTATAGTATGTTGACATCAATGACAAACATAGTTATGAATGCAACACACGGTCATGCTATCAATCTCTCCAATGCTCCAAAAATGCTAGCATACACCCCCATAGGAAGATCATCAATATTCATGCTTATCATCTTCCCCTTTGGCTTTGATGGAAACATAGATGAAAAAAATCTAGGTTCCAAGAATACCAAACATACTATTGTAGCTGGTCTTATCTTTTCAAATCCTCTTCATCAGTCAAATTTGAAACTCTCAGGATCAATTTCTACTCACATTGATATACTTCTTTTATTGACATATCTCTCCCCCATTTTGTATGTTCATCTTTCTCATGCACTCTCCCCCATTGAAATTGATCTTTTCTTCATAACTCTTCCTTATTCTTAGGAGAGACTTCTCTCCCCATTCACAAGAGACATTTTTCATCCACTCACTTCTCCCCCATTGATATCAATGACAAAGGTATCCTTATGTCAATCTGCTACTTAAAGTCTTAACCAACTCAAGTTTCCAAAGACACTATTCAATTCAACTACCAAGAATCCTTTATGACTCAGATGAAACACAAACACTCCCCCATAAAGGAAGCATCAATATTCAATCTAGATAAATAATAGTGCTCTGTACCATTGGACTAATACAATCTCTGCATCATCTATTTTGCATAACCCCAGGCGTACCTCACAAATAATCAAATATATACTTAGGAAAAGGCTTTGTAAATATATCTAAAATCTACTCCTTTGTATTAATATACTCCAGTTTGAGCTCTTTCTTTGAAAATTTCTCTCTCAAGTCATGATACTTAATAGATATGTTCTTTATCTTAGAATGTAACACAAGATTCTTAGACATAATCACTATACTTGTGTTATCACAATGTATGATAATAGGTTTTAAAAAATCTATCCCAATAGATCTACATAATCTGATTGCAATTGTTTGCTACTGCTATATACTCTACTTCTACTACACTATGAAACACATTCTTTTTTCTTTCTTAGCCAAGAAACCAATCTTCCTCCTAGGAAAACTGTTCCACCACCTGTACTCTTTCTATCATCCATACTTCCTTCCTAGTCCACATCAGTATATGCACAAAAGGTAAAGTCATTTGATCTATCATACCACAAATCAAAATCAGTTGTACCCTTCAAATATCTGAATATTCTTTTTAATGGTGCATGGACTAGTTTGAAATATTTCTAGTATAATCATTTTCTATATTTGGTCTTGTATGAGTTAAATATTTCAAACCTCCAATCATGGATATGTCCTTCTCAATAGTAGGTCTCTCATATTTTCTAGATGACTTTTGACAAGTTATCATAGGTGCATCAATAGGCTTACAACTCTCTAAACCAATTCTCTTCAATAAGTCTTTCAAATACTTAGTCTAAGAAATGAAAATACCTTCATTATTCTGCACATCTGCAAACCCAAAAGATATTTCATCTCACCAATCATGTTCATTTCAAATTCCTTCTTCATCTTATTAGAAAATTGGTCACTTTCCTCATCATCACCTCCAAATATTATATCATCCAAAAATATCAAATAATCAACAAACCATTAGATCAATTTCTTTCAAATACAAGTTATTATCTGTAGTACCTTTAGCAAATCCTAATTTTTCCAAATACTTATCCAACCTCTCATATTAGGTTCTAGGTGTTTTCTTTAGTTCGTACAATGCTTTCTTCAACTTGCATACCATATCTCCTTCTTGTCTCAAAGGAAATCTTTTAGGTTACTTAATATATGTTTCTTCTTCAAGTTCTCCATTCATAAATGTTGACTGCACATCCATCTGATACACTTTGAATTTATTGTTAGCTACATAAGCCAAGAACATTACCATTGCTTCAATTTTGGCAACATGTACAAATGTCACTTTATAGTCTATACCTTATTGTTGTGAATGTCCTTTGCATACCAGTTTGGCTATGTTTCTCATAACCTCTCCTTGTTCATTCATCATGTTTCTGAAAACCCACTTAGTTCCTATAACTTTTTTATCCTTAGGTTTAGGGACCAATTCCCATTACTTATTCTTCACAATTTGATCTAGTTCTCCCTTCATTACTTGAATCCAATGATCATCCTTATAGGCATCATCTACACTTTTAGGCTCTACTTGAGAAATCAAACATAACTCTTTGTGTACTTTATTTCTTGTCATAACTATTTTGTCTTTTCTTCCAATAATATGATCAACATGGTCATTCTTTCTAAAATTATTATTAGATGTCATTGTCTTAATTATGACTTCTAGTCTAGGTTTAAATCTTGGTTCCTCTCTTTGTTCCACAACTTGAATGTCATTCTGCAAATAATTATTAGTCTCATAAAACAATTTAACATTTTTTGAGTTAATCTTAGGACTAGATTCTTCATCAGAATCATAATCATCAATAATAGTTACTAAAGTTGTCTCTTCAATTACTTCCTCTTTCTTAACTAATCCAAGCCAATCATCTTCATCATCACTATCATTCAAGAATTCTTCTAATATTGCAAAAGAATCTTATCATCAAAAGGAAAATTGTAATGCCACACTTGAAGATCCTTAGAACAAGGGTCAAAACATAAGCCAAGATAATATTTTTTTTACAAGTATGAAAGCACAAGACAACCATAATACATGTATCATAAAGATCAGAACGGAAGACTAACCAACAACCAACCACCAAAGATCTCCAAGCGTCACCACTGACTAAAACATAAACAAGAAAACATAAGAGATCAATCAAGCTGAAAGACAAAAGCTAAGTCCAAAAAATTGGCTAAGTCTGAAATCTTGAAGCTCTGAAATTTGACTAAGTCTAAATTTATGAAGCCTTGAAATTTCCTAGAATCTTTATCTTAGCTTGTAAAGGTCTGGAACCTATCTCAAAAGACTTGTCACATATATTTAAATATATCTTAAGTATAAGGAATTAAAATGATATATTTTAAACCCCTATCCCAATGAAAGCATAAATTAGAAGAAAGCATACTCCAGAACTCGAAGCACCAAGTGAAAACATCCAGCAATGGTTGTACTAGGAGAAAAGACCATCTCTATACATTGGTCCCTAATAGTGGTATAGGTAGCTATGCCTCTCAAGCACATGGAACCTGTAGGCCCAGTCCCACCATCTTGATGGAGATAATGATCCAACCACAAACACACACAAGAAAACATCCATGGCTAACAAACATGCTAGGTAGTATGATGACTGAAACCAAGACATAAAAAATGCATAAACTATAGGTCTTGGTTAAACACTCAATGGGATACTAAGTAGGGGCAGACATCATGGAGAGTTGCTTGGCATCAAAAATTCCAAGCTCAGATCGTGTGTCCTCAAACTTAAATAGGTGCTCACACATTGTGTCCTCAAACTTAATCAGGTGCTCACACATTTTATTCTCTTAAGTTTTATTACGACCCAATGTTTTCTTTAATTATCACTTCATTAAAACTTTTGCATGCCAACCCTTTAGAAATAGGCACCAGTTTGTGGAAAAGAAGCCCCCTCCATATGCTACCCTACCCTACCCATGCTCATCCAACACTAAGTGCCCATAGGCATGCAAATTCCCAACCCAATCCCAATGATCATAACTTCTAGAAGTACCATGGAATATCTAGACTCACAAGTCACTCAAAAAATGTACGCGCATGTAATTGTGTGTGGCGCACCACCTTTACAAAGATCATAACACAAGGACTGAATGAGAAAACAATGCAGAAAGTCGCTCAACTGAAAACAAACTTGGGAGGATGGATGTGACACATATCCCAATGCAACATAATAGTGAAACAATGGTCTGATTGACATCCAAACAAATGATCCAAGTCCATGACCAACAATGTGCCAATAAAACTTGAGAAAATAGGGTGGCATGTAAAATGAGGTAAAACCCCCAAAATTGGAAAATTTCAAAATTAAAACCCATTTGACTTTTGGGTACAAAACCCCCAAAAATCTTAAAATAATTGAGTTCAGACATCATATACAAAAATGGCCAGAATAATGGTGCAAAACCCCAAACCCCCATCCCAAAAAAAGGAAAATATTCATAATCAACCAACCGAGCAGGATCGACAAACATAAATGGAGGGGAACACTAGTTCTCAGCCTCCTAACAAATGGGTACCAAAAATAAAAGCTGAAACAAAGAAAAAATGATAAAATGGGAAAGTCCTACCTAAAAGAAAAAGGGGTAGAAACTAAAACCTACACAATAAAATAAAATGCTCGTCGAATCTATCGAAAATCATGACAAAGCAAGGTCTACCCAAGCTAGATCCAATGAGACTGATCTCATGAAAATCCCACCCTCACAGCTCCTAGAATGAACAAAAATCAAATCCTTCAAAAGTGAATTTTAGAAAAGCTCTCCAAATTTCTATTTTCAAAAGTAAGGTGAATAATAGAATCCCTTTTTCAATACTTATTTACTTTTTGAGTGAATAGTTAATTAGGGCAAATAACTAGTTAGACTAGCTAGACTCTGAATTGACCCAAAGAAAAATAGATTATTCCTCATAATAGGAATTCACGTAAGGCAAATTTTGCTAGAAAGTAAATTCAAGAATATTTAGAGCCTAAAAACCCAAAATCACAGAAAATCACTAACAACTTTTGTGACAATGTGAACCTCTAAATGCACAGACAAGCTTACTAGTCTAATCACACAATGTAGATGAGTTTGGATTTAATAATCATCGAAAGGTTTTAATTTAAACAATTAAAAAAGGGATACATTGACCATACAAGGACAACATTGGTAAATTATGAATAATTGAATAACTAACTCCATGTGGCATTGCCAGGGATATAATTCCTACACACTAAAACACATGATCAAGTGCACTTGCATATAATAACATAGCCAAAGAAATAATGCATTAAATAACTTATTTAACCATTTATTCAATTATTTTTTAAAATCCATTTACATCACTCATGTTCGCATAAAGCATAAAGAGACAAGAATAAAGTAAAACACCATAGCGTAAAATCCATCACATAGCATAATCAACAATTATGTCCAAATACTAGATAATCATATATCATCATAGATCTATTGTTATCTCAAAATGACATCAACATGCAAATATGATAAAGTAAATAGCATAGCAGTAAAGCATCTATGATATTGAATCAAAAGTATAACATCCAAAGCTTAAGTCATCCTCAAGTACATATAATAAGAGTATCAGGTATCTCTAAAATCAAAATAGATAAGGTACATACTACAAACATGAGAGGTACTACATCCTCCCCCACTAGTATAGGCTTACTCCTGGAAACCAACAAAATGATAGGGGTACAATTCCCTCAATCGTGTAGCATCCTCCCAAGTCGTAGAGGTCTCATCGCTTGGGTCCCATTGGACCCTTACTTACTCTATGTCTTGAACTCGTAAGGTGAACCTCCACTACTATAGGATATGAATGGGCTCCAAAGTAAGCTACCCATCCACTACTTGCAAAGCATCCCAATTAAGAACATGGGTCACGTCTAGAATATACTGCCTTGAAACAAAAACATGAAAAACATCATGGATGCATGACAGGCTAGGAGCAACACAAGTCAATAAGAAATAAGACCAATCCTCTTGAGAATCTCAAAAGGTTTGACAAAATGTGGTGCCAACTTAGAGCCTTTCCCATAATGGATGGGGCTCTTCCTCATATGCACTCACAAAAACACCCTGACACCAATAGAAAAGTGACAATCCAACCTATGGGCATCTACATACTTCTTCTGCCTATCTTGAGCAATAGCCAAATGCTCCCTAATATGAACAACCTACTGGTCCATATCCTAAATCATGTATGGACCCAAAAGAACTCGGTCCTCTCAGCGATCCCAACTCAAAGGGGTACAACATGGTCTACTGTACAAGGCTTGAAAAGGTGACATGCTAAGAGAACTATGATACCCAATGTTGTATACAAAATCAACAAGGTACAAAAAGTCCTCCCACTTCACCTACCTATCCATAACATACATGCAAAGCATATCCTCTAGAACCTGATTCACTCTCTTAGTTTAACCATCAATCTCTAGGTGATAAGCCAAACTAAAATTGAGCTGCACACCCAAAGCATGTTGGAGAGATGTCCATAGTGTAGAAGTAAACACTAGATCTCTATTTTAAATAATCCAATGAGGAATCCCATACAAACAAACAATATCCTCCAAGAAAACATGCACTATAGAAGAAGCTATGTAGGATGCTCTCATGGGTGAAAAATTTCCTACCTTGGACAACTTGTCCACTGTCGCCATGATACAGTCATGTCTCCATGATGACACAGGAAACCCTGTGATAAAATCAATGGCTATCATATCCCATTTCCACTCTAGAATAGTATGCAACTGCAAAAGACCTATCAGATGTTGATGCTCTACCTTTACTCTCTAGCACTTGAGACATCTAGCAACAAAATTAGCAACATCGTGCCTCATCCCTACCCAAAAGTACAACTATTTGAGATCGACATGCATATTCTTAACACTAGGATGTGTGAAATATGGTGTAGGATGTGCTTTTGACAAAACCAAGGTACGAAGATCACCCAACATGGGCACATAGATACACCTTGAATGTTGCAGTAGTCCATTAGACTTAAGAAAATAACCTAAAAATGTCCCCTCAAGGGTATGCCAAGACTCTATCTTCACCCTCACCTCCAGATACCAAGTGTCACTAGGCAATGCCTTTAAGATACAGTCTTAGAAATCCACTCCCAATGAAATCATTGATACCTCATTTTGCCTCCTACTCAAAGCATCCACAATGACATTCTCCTTCCCTTTAATGTAATGAACATCAAAGTCATACTCACACATGAACTCCATCTAATAAAACTATCATGTATTTAGGTTTGGCTAAGTAAAGATGTACTACAAGCTCCTATGATCGCTATGCAACTCAAAATTGTGTCCCAAAAGAAAATACTTCCAATGAACAAGGGCATGCACTACGACCACAAGTTCCAAATCATGAGAGGGGTAGTTAAGCTCATGGCCCTTGAGTTTCCTAGACTCATATGAAATCACTTGACCATCCTACATTAACACCACACCACATCTTCTAATGAAGCATCTGTGCAAACCATGAAATCACCTACAAGATTAGGCACTACAAGGATTGGTACACTAGTTAGACACTCCTTAAGAGCATTAAAAGCTACCTCACACTGGTCTAACCAAATGTACTTCTTCCCTTCCATTGAAGAGAAGTGATGGGATGAACTACTCATGAGAAATCCCTCACAAAGAGATAGTAGTAACTCACGAATGCCATGAAACTATGGACTTCTAAGACATTAGTGGATACCGAAAAATCTATGATAGCACAAATCTTCTTTGGATCCACAACAATTCCATCACCAGTGATGATGTGTCCCAAATACTTCACCTCTGACTAGAAGAACCCACATTTACTCAAGTTGGCATACAACTAATGGTCTCTAAAGCACTACAATACTTGATGTAAATGAACTTCATGCTCCTCCACCATCTTCAAATAAATCAATATGTCATCCAAAAATACAATGACACATTGATCAAGGTAAGTCTAAAATACACCATTCATCAAACTCATAAATATCGATGGTACATTGGTTAACCCAAAGGGTATAACTATGAACTCATAATGTCCATATCATGTGTGAAATGTTGTTCGATGAATGTTAGCCTCCTAGATACGAAGCCAATAGTATCCTAACTTAAGATCAATCTTTGAGAACACTCTTGCTCCCTTCATCTGATCAAACAAGTCAGCTATCCTTGACAAAGGATATCAGTTCTTCACCATCACCTTATTCATCTGCCAGTAGTCAACGCACAAGTACAAAGAACCATCCTTCTTCTTCACAAAGATGATTGATGCACCCCATGGGGATACACTAGGTTGAATATAGCTGTTGTCCAATAATTCCTCCAACTATAATCAGAGCTCACTCAACTCCTAAGTAGTCATGTGGTAAGGAGCATATGAAATCAGCTCCACTCTTGGTACAAGATTAATCCAAAAATCAATGTCACACTGTGGTGGCATACTTGAAATCTCATCAGGAAACACATTTGCATACTCATAAAGGAGTGGGTGATCATAAAGTATCATCATACAGCTCTCAGCTTCCTCAAGATCACTAATAAAAATAAGAAACAACTGCCAACCTTTCCATACACTCTACTTCAGTTGATTAGTTGAGATCATTTGAAGTGAGAGTCATCTCAGGACTCTCAAAAGTTCCACCTACCCACATGTGTCATTAACACACTGCACCATCTTATGAAAACAATCTATATTTTCTTGATGGGAAGCTTGTTGGAATACTTTAAAATAACTGAGAGGGGGGGGGGGGGGGGGGGGGGGGCGAGTGAATCAATTATCTAAGGTCCAAATGTATAAATAAAACTTTTCATAGCTTAGTGAACCCATAAAAAATTCATACCCATTCATGAATCCATGCAATCACTAAAACTTGTATGTTACTATCAAATCAACTTGCAAAAATGTGAAACATGAAACATAATAGATTCATCAACACACTTGACACAATGATTTACGTGGAAACCCAATTTAGGAAAAGCCATCAGTAACATGCTACTCCTTTTCACTCTTTTGAAGTGATGCCCTATGAGAGGCCAACCCTATTAAAGGTTACAATACATACTGTTAAATGTGACTTGGTTAAGGGATTTCAATCACCCTGTTAGAAGTGAGCCTTGTTAGAGGACTTTAGGCCATTCACTTGGAATGCCACGTGATTAAAGGATTTACAAATGACTGTTAGGTCAAACTCAATCCAAAGGATTTACCATAGACTTTTACAATTGTTAGAGAGTAACAATAGAGCTCTGATCTGATATAACTTACAACTTCTCTTGTAGATTTTAGATCTTTGTTCAGTCCTCAATTCTGCTTGATCTTCATAATTTTTAGCTCTAACAACTTTTTGACCCTTCAAGAATTTATCTCCTTAAGCCTTCTTTCTTAACATGTCATTTCAAATTCTCCTCTTAGGTCACTTGATGAAGCAAAACCCTTAACTCCTTCTCTTCCTTAGGTTCTCACATATGGCAACTTTGCTTCATGACTGGACATTCCTATAAATAGGAAATTAGGATATTCTCTTGCTCATTTTCCATCATCCAATTTAGGGTTTTTGATGGATTAGTTAGGATACAATGTATCTATCCCATATGTTGTATCTCTTCTAGAAGCTTCTCCTAGAGTCCATCAAGTTCTATGCCACCAACTCATCAACCTTATCTTCCTCCTAGTTCACAAGTTTCAAGAAAACAAATTTGTAGGCTTAGATTCAAAAAATCTTCGATCTTTAACATAATGCAACAACTTGGCATTATCAACCTTCCGATGCTCTAAACATACTACAGTGCTCGACATCAACTGTAAAATCACTCTACATCAACTAAAGTTTACTGATGCTCGACATCAACTAAAATTTACTCAACATCAACGGTCTTTCTTGACATCCACTAGAATTTTCTTGTACTCAGCTCCAACTGACTTTCTGCTTGTCTTGTACTAAATTTTCTTGACACCTACTATCCACTTGGTCAAGCTTGGTAGAAAAACTTTGTGTAACTTGTTCTTCTAAAATTTCTTAGTGTAGCCAACATTTGTAAGTTTAAGTAGATTATCAACTCATCATGCCATCATTGTCTTAATTGATCCTTGTACTTCATTACAAAATCATAACTCAATCTTTCCTCTAGGTACTTTTGTTACATCTTATTGATCAAATCCTCTTCATTAATCAACTAAGTGCTAGTACTTGAATCTTATAAGTAGTTGTCTTCCTAGAAAATAGAAGGTTTGACATCATCGACAAAATAATGATTGAAACACATAGTCTTCTTCAATAACCTCCCTCTTTCAATAATCTCTCTCAATTATGATCTTTTTAATCATATCTCAACACAACTAACCAATCCATGTGCAACACAATGTCATATGACCCTAGAGGTAGAATGCATAGATCCATTGTGGTGGTGAAAGTTACCAAATTCAAAATGCAACCCCTGAAAAATGAGTCTACATCCACATTGGAACCCATGGGCAACTCAACCTACCACCTATCAACCTGATGCACTACCACATGCCCATATCCTTGAACAAGAGATGGTGGTATAAAAGAATCTAAAGCACCAGAGTCAAACAAAATCAAAGTTGAAATGTCATGCAAGGTACTTGTAGCCTTGACTACTATACCCTGATGATCTGCTTGATATTGTCAACCACCACAAAGACTCTGTGATTCCTACCCACATCTCCTATAGTGGGCTCAGATCTTGACGTGCCTTTACTAGGCCCTGAAGATGGTTTGATGGAGCACTCAAAGGATTTATGGCTAGGCTGGCCACAAGAAAAATAGTTTCCCCTGAAGCTGGAACTTGTTCCACAACCACCCTGAGTAGCACTAGGGTAAGGTGTACTACTAGAATTCTATTCAACACTCTAAGGAGGATGGTCCTACTGAGATTTTTGTCCTTAGTTTTGGTTATCTCCCTTTTTCTTAGTGGTACTAGAAATTGACCACCCTTACACAAAAACCTCTTCTTACCCTTACCATGACAACCACCTTGAGAGGGTGCTGAGTGGGTCTGGCCCTTCCCTCAGGACTGAGAATACTATGCATCCTTCCCTGAATTTCTTGCACTTTGGTTCTAAGAACCAAGTCTACTACTAGAACCTCTAGCCAAATTTTCCTCTACAACACATCCCTTCTCGATAGTGAGAAAAAGAATCTTAGGTTGATGCATATGTACTTCTCCAATGAGTGCATCCTTAAGGCCATGGATGAAATGATGAGCCATGAGTAAATCATCATGGTTGTAGCATGAGTACTACCTAGGCTCAAAGAACTAGATTTCATGCTGATCCACTATCATATTTCATTGCTAGTTTGCATGGAATTCATTAGCATAGGCCTCCCTAAACACAGGAGATAAGAATCTCTCATGGAATCTCTCCTCAAAGATCTCCTAGGTGAGATCTTCAATACTAATCTAGAGCTTCTAACTCTCAATATTCCACCAAATGGATGCGTGTTCCCTTAACTACATAATTGCTTAATGGGCCCTCATATTGGTTGCATATGGATACATAGTGAAACAATGCTCCATGTCCAATAACCAAGTTTCTACCTTGAGGCCACTTCCCTTATCATCAAACAATGGTAGTTTGGATAGATGAAGAGACTTCATTATATCCAACTTGATGGAATCTTCAATGTTGTGGTCCCTACCACCACAATGGTACCCTTTGCCACTTGTTGGGGTATGAGAACATTCATGTTCATGTTCCTCCTCTCTATGCTCTGAATGATGGGAATCTCCATGATGAGATCCCACTTCCTAATTATGATCTTGTTGGCACTCTTCAACACAAGGGCCCAAGTGAGAAAGAATCTATTAGAGCACTAGCATCAATGCCCCCACACCATTCTAATTAGTATTATTACCTTGTTCTCCCTCTCCTTCCTACCATCCCCCTTCCTGATGTTCTTCTCCATGGTTACCACTATGGGTACCACCATGGTCACCAGGTCTACATGTAGGAGGCATCACTATGGGAACAACAAGATCATGTTAGAACAATCAAATCATAAGAATAAGATTCAAAACCATGAACTAACAAGATATCAACGGAAAAAAAAAAAACCATAGTGGAAGCATAACATAGAGATCCCAATATTGCAACATGGGCTCTAATATGAGATGTAATGCTCCACTTGGAGATCCTTGGAACAAGGGTCAAAATATAAGCCAAGATAGTTTTTTTTTACAAGTATGAAAGCACAAGACAACCATCATATTTGGATCATAAAGATCACAATGGAAGACTAACCAACAACCAACCATCAAAGATCTCCAAGCATCACCACTGACTAAAATATAAACAAGAAAACATAAGAGATCAACCAAGCTGAAAGATAGAAGTTGACTCCTAAAAATTGGCTAAGTCTAAAATCCTAAAGCCCTAAAAGCCCTAAAATCTTTATCTTAGCTCGTGGAGGTCTAGAACCTATCTCAAAAGACTTGTCACATATATTAAAATATATCTTATGTATAAGGAATTAAATATACATCAACTTATACATAAAAAATATATTTTAAACCCTTACAAAATCTATTTTGAACTAGGAAGGTGTAAAACCTAAAAGGGTGTCCAAAACCAACTTTCAAACTTTTCTCAGACAAGCCTAGATACCCCCTATTTTTTGCGTGAGGACAAAAAAGATGGATTCTCATATGAGGAAGTTTAATACACCCCACGAGAAACTATCATCTATGCAAGAGGGTGCACTAAACAATGTGAGAAAATACCTAGCCCAACAACTAAAACTAGTGTTGGGTTTCATGTGAGGAAGTGCAAAGCTATGCGAAGAAACCCAACACACCACATAAGGACTTGCATTTTGGCACGAGAAATTACAATTTCACATGAGAATCCAGAACAACAAGCCAAAAAGAAATAAAGGAAGAAAACTAGAAAATCAATTCCTCTACATTGGGGAGTACTAGATCCACATTTTGAGGCAAGGACAGTCAAACATAATGCTGAAAGATGGAAACAATATCTAACCATCTAACAAGTAGTAATAGGAAAATATAGAAGGAAACATTGTAGTGTACTAAAACAATAACACAATAAATAGAAATAATAGCGCAATGAATAGTACAACCAAACTAAGTATGCAGTTCCTCCCAACCATAATATCATCATAAGACCATCATGGGCCCTAGCCATCCCCCATGCATAACATCCCAAACTACTGACCAGATCATCAATACTATCATAAAAAGGATGTCACTACTAAAACATTCTACAATATAAGCATAAGGAACTCTAACATCTAAAAGTAAAGCATAAGATAATCCTACGAATACAAATAACATCATCTATCATATGCTAATCATCAAAGTAACAAAATGCATCGATAAATGACATCATGTAAACATGATATACAAGCATCCCAATGAAAGCATAAATCACAAGAAAGCATACTCCAGAACTCAAAGCACTAAGTGAAAACATCCAACAATGATTGCACTAGGACAAAAGACCATCTTTCTATACCGGTCCCTAGTAGTGGTATAGGTAGCTATGCCTCCCAACCATGTTGAACCCAAACGCCCATTCCTACCATGCTGATGGAGATAATGATCCAACCACAAACATATGCAAGAAAACATCCATGGCTAACACATATGCTAGGTAGTATGATGACTAAAACTAAGACATAAACAATCCATAAACTACATGTCCTAGTTAGACACTCAATGGGCTACTAAGTAGGGGCTAACATCATGGAGAGTTGGTTGGCATCAGAAAGCCTAAGCTCAGATTGTGTGTCCTAAAATATAAATGGGTGCTCACACATTTTATTATCTTAAGTTTTTATTACCACCTAATGTTTTCTTTAGTTATCACTTAATTAAAACTTTTTCACACCAACCCTTGGGAAATAGGAACTAGGTTGCGGAAAAGAAGCCCCCTCCATATGCTACCCTACCCTACCCTACCCATGCTCATCCAACGCTGAGTGCTTGTAAGCATGCAAATTCCCAATCCAACCCCAATGTTCATAACTTCTAGAAGTACCATGGAATATTGGGACTCACAAGTCACTCAAAAAATGTACGTGCACTTACTTGTGTGTGGTGCACGACCATCATGAAGATCATAACACAAGGATTGGATGATAAAAAAATGCAGAAAGTCACTCAACCAAAAATAGACTCAGGAGGATGGATGCAACACACATCCCAATGCAAAATAAAAGTGAAACAATGGTCTAACTAACATCCAATCAGATGATCCAAGTCCATGACCAACAATGTGCCAAGAAAAATAGAGAAAATAGGGTGGCACACAAAATGAGGTAAAAATCACAAAAATTGGAAAAACTTTAAAATTAAAACCCATTTGACCTCTGGGTACAAAAACACCAAAAATCTAAAAATAATTGAGTTCAGACACCGTATGCAAAAATAGCCAGCATAATAGTGCAAAACCCCAAATCCCCATCCCAAAATAAGGAAAATGTTCATACTTGACCAATTGGGTAAAACCAGCAAATCGAAATGGAGGGGAACACTAGTTCTTAGCCTCCTAACAAATGGATAGCAAAAATAGAAGTTGAAATAGAGCAAAAATCATAAAATGGGAAAGCCCTATTTGACAACAAAAGGGGCAGAAATTGAAACTTGCACAATAAAATAAAACACTCACTGAATCTATCAAAAATCATGGCAAAGCAAGGTCTACCCAAGGCAGATCCAATGAGACTAATCTCACAAAAATCCCATGCTCATAGCTTCTAGAATGAAAAAAAAATAAAATCCTTCAGAAGAAGATTTCAGAAAAGCTCTCCAAATTTCTATTTTCAAAAAGTGACAAGTGAATAATAAAATTCCCTTTTCAATACTTATTCACTTTTTGAGTGAATAATTGATTAGGGAAAATAGCCAATTAGACTAGCTAGACTCTGAATCAATCCAAACAAAAAAAAGTTATTTCTCATGATAGGAAATCACCTAAGGCAAAGCTACCATAAATTAAATTCAAGAAGATTTAAAGCCTAAAAACCCAAAATCACAAAAAAATACTAACAACTTTCATAACAATGTAAACCTCTAAATGCACAGACATGCTTACTAGTCTAATCACATAATACAGATGAGTTCAGATTTAATAATCATCAAAATATTTTAATTTAAACAATTAAAATAAGGATACATCAACCATACAATGATGACATTGGTAAAATATGAATAGTTGAATCACTAACTCCATGTGCCACTGCCAGGGATATAATTCCTACACACTAAAACACATGATCAAGTGCAATTGCATATAATAACATAGCTAAAGCAATAATGCATTAAATAACTTATTTAACCATTTATTCAATTATATCTAAAAAATTCATTTACATCACTCATATTCACATAAAGCATAAAGAGACAAGAATGAAGTAAATCAACATAGCATAAAGTCCATCACATAGTATAATCAACAATTATGTCCAAATACCAGATAATCATATATCATCATAGATCTACTATCATCTCAAAATGGCATCAACATGCAAATATGATAAACTAAACAACATAGCAATAAAGCATCTATGATACTGAATCAAAGTATAACATCTGACCCTCAAGTCATCCAAAAAGTACATATAATAAGAGTATCAAGTATCTCTTGAATCAAAATAGACAAGGTGCATACTACAAACATGAGAGGCACTACAAAAATTGTTAGGCATTCTTGAATTTTTAAAGCTTTCTTGTCTTCTTTACTCTCTTAGGACATAACATGACCAAATAATTTACATGTCCAACAAGAAAAAAATTTCAAACCTACATCTCACTTCTCATCTTCCTCTTTCCAACTATCATAGTTAATTGCATAGTCTTAGGAATTTATTTTTTGAAATGACCTACCATTGATCTCCTTAAATTGTTAAGATTTTCCTTCAAGAACTTGATGCTCTGATACCAATTGTTAGAAAGTAAAGTCTACCAAGATAAATGGTGGGTGCAGGGGGGAGTGTGGGTGAATTAGTTATTAGATCAATATTACTTTTACCAATCTTATTAAAATTCAAATATGTGATCAATATAAACATCAACCATAAGAAGATACACATTCATAATAACACCCAAAGAAAGGAGCCAAAATAGGGGCTCATCAGGGAAAAAATTCACCCCTAATTGGCCCATTAGTAGTGAAATTCTCCCTTGATTTCTTAAGGGAAAATATTTCTCCTTATGTTCAAGTAAAAAAACCCCTAGGGTTGTCTTGGGGCTCCAAAATAGGTCTCAAAATCCTAAAATGAAATCTAGATTCTGAGGAAATCTTGTTTTGGTATGAGAAGTAAATTCCAAGTGGATGAATACATGCAAAGGAGGGACCTAGGGGAAATAGATCCTACCTTGAGCTTAACACCATGAAAATACAAGCTTTAAAGAGGATCTATTAGGTTTTACCCCAATTCCACCTAGGGGAAAGGACAGAAAAGGGAAGAAGAGATCAAAGAGAAAGAGAGATTGATGATCTTACATTAATTAAGTGCTAAAACTTCATCAAATTGGAGTGCTTCCAATTTAAGATAGCACATTTAGCCCCTAATTTAATGAAAGTGTGGATCAACTCACACTTGTAGTAAAGTAGAGAGAAGGGAGGAAGAAGAGTTTGACAATTTTCAAATGAGATAAGACATTGCTTAATCAAAGAGAACAAGTACAAAAGACCAAGGGTCCTAAATCCACATAAATGCACAAGGGTACAAAAAGTAAAATAAAAATAAAGAAAAAAACAAAAATCACAACAAAGAGGTTAGTACTAAACCCAAATCCACTAGTAAGAAGAATTTTCACTAAAGAAACATTTCTCCCATTAATATCATATTTGGAAAGCCATTACAATAACATAAGTGATGACATAAGAAATAAAAAAATAATATCATTAATAAACATAGCTTATGTATCTATCTCTACTAGAATGAAAGCAAAAGAGAAAAATAAAAAGAAAAAGAAAAAGAAAAAGAAAAATGATTACCTCCCCCAGTAGAGCACCCACCCCATAGTGAATCACAAAGAGAGCTATTGCAAAAGATAGCACTGAAATAGTCTAATGAGGTGGTAACCCACTATTCAATCCACCAAAGATCCATTCATATATCAAATTCTATCAAATCACCATGACGTGGTCCTATGTAAAAGGTGTATTACTTGTGTATGAGATAGAGCATGTTGCGTTTGAATCCGTTACTTATATTTGAACTAAGAAAGTTGTTAAGTGTTACCCAAATATAAGGTTTAACATATATGTATCTAGATGCGTTACCCATGAATGCAATTTAGAAAGTTTGTTTGCATTACTCATTATGAGGTTTAGAAAATGTATTTGTATGTGCAAAAAGGGATGAAGTAAAAATGCATAGACTTGAGAATGACTTAGAAAACATACTTAACATCTAGGGATAAAGTACTGTAACCCATGCTCATAATCTATATTTTCTACCCCATGCAAGAAAAACTATTTACAAGGAGGGGGTATATATGCTCTCCTCCTTATCATGGCTATGTCAAATAGGCATGAGAAGGAAGAGAACGAGGATGCACACTAACATGACAAGGAGATATCATTTGAGAAACAATATAGACTATGATCATAGTGAAGAGTCATAACTCTTACCAACTAAGAACATAGAAAATTGTGAAAAAGATATATTGCTCATGGAAAGTAGATCCTCAAAAAGAAGAAATCTTAATAAAAAGATGTCCAATTAAGAGAAGTTCTTGATTAAGATAATATTTTTAAGAGGAAAAACATGAAGAAAAAGAATGCACCTATACAACCCCCATATATGTATATATAGGTGAAATAGAGATCCTTGAATGAAGGATTGAAACCTCCAAACAAGGGAAAATGAATATAACAGACATAGATTTACTTGATAATGAAGATGTGATGACTTAAGACATGCAACTCTTCAAAAATAAGAGAATCCATAGTCAAGATACAATTCTCGCAAAGAAGAATAATTTCATAGAATAAACAAGTTCCACACAAGCTTGAAGAAAGTAGATACATACAAGAAAGAGATAAATAATATACAAAATCCCTTGCCCTCCAAGCATGAGACAAGGAACCCATACTAGATTATATAATCAAGTCCTAAAGAATATGAGAGTGAGACATAAGAAAAAAACAATAGGCATGCATAAAATTCCAACAAATTACATCCAACAAGGGAAATATAATACCATAATATAGAGTAAACAATATAACAATGCTGAGAAAGGAGGAATAAAAGAGAATTCATAGAGGATTGCAATATGAGAAGCATTAAGATCACATAAATGCATTATACTTTGCTAAGAAAAAATACAAAGATATACATATAGAAAAGAAGGCATTCCTATTGAAAAAAATGTCTCATAAAACAATGTCAATGTATAGGAAAATGATAGGCCATTATACATCTAGAGAGCATCTCTTAGAGATAAGGCACCCTGTAGAAGAGAGAGAAAAATATTCTTCACTCATAAGAGTTTAGGGAAAAAATCATAAAGAGGAAGAGTAAAGGATCTCACAAAAGGAAGAATGAAACCTTGCATTGGGAGATTCCAGAGACATGTTATGCAAGATAACAAGGAATCTATGCCAATAGGTTAAAACAAAGAATAAGTGAAATCATGTAAAAATTGTACCACCTCACATGTATAAGGAATAATACTCATTGAAGCATTTTCTTTAACATATAAATAAAAATGAAAAAAAATGCAATATTGTTATCATCATTATAATGAAAGTGACAAGAATACACAAAAAGATAGTCCCCAAGGGGTATGAGAGATTTCTTTGGTTCAATAATAACTATTTGAATGTACACCTTTAAAGCCAAATCTTGATGAGTATCAAGATAATCAAGATTAGGAGTGTGTAAGAGAAGATAGAAAGGAGGTTATCTGGAATATTGTTGCACTACATTGGAAGGATAATATCCAAGTCCATGTTTGTTTAACTTAGGAGACATATGAATAGGATTTTTTAGACTATGTTAATTAATAACTAGTCCTAAGCTAGTATAACCATATTTAACTACCATATGATAACATTTAGGATAGCTATTCATCAAATCCTGAACATAAGGATATTTCTCATTAGGATAATGCAAAAAGGTGGTCTAAGGAACAATAATAGGAGATGGAATAAAAGGGGCCTTAAACTTTCCCCTATTATGAGTAACAAGAGGAAAAATAGGATCCTCAAGGAAGGTAGAAACATTCTCATCATGAAGAAAAATTTGAGCTTGAAAATATGTAGAAGAAGTAATAGGAGATGAAGAAGGAGAAGGAGGATTAGGAAGGTTAGGAGTAGGATGAGGAGCATCCTCAGCTAAGGTTCTCACATAATCCAAAGGGTTGATAAACCAACCACATAAAGACCTCACCACAATCTTGAGAGAAGAAAAAGGTGCGGTTGTCAATCTCATAATACCATAAGAAATAAGAATGAAGAGCCATAAACACTATAAAATGTATAAAAATATCATAAACATCATAATTGCTATAAAGATACACAAGAAATAGAATGTTGAAAAACATAACCATACGCCAAAATATATTCATGATGTAAGATTAATGCAAACCCAAGGAAGAAGATAGGTAAGAAAAATAGGAAGATCTAACTCCAAGAAAAGAAGACAAAAGTTGGGTTCACCAATTAATGTAGGGTCTGAAAATGGAAGAAAACCAACCCTACAAAAGAAAAAAGGGGGAATATCGAGATCCACCCCTTTTGGCAAGATTATGTTAATATCAAGGACATACCAATCTAATGAATAATGAATAAAGAAGGATAAATGGCTTGAGTTTATTTCCCTCTCATCTCCACCTTAAGAGGATTCTAGGAAAAGATGTGCAAATAGAGTAATATTAACATGAAATGAATGAAAGTAGAAAGGAGAAGAGGATACCTTATGAAACAAAAAACTAAAAATTTATTGTTGAATGATGTCAAAAGATGTTGCAACTCGATATCTAGGCTAAAATTCCTGAGGCAGACAAAACCCAAAAACCTTTTAGTAATTTGTCAAGGGGAAATTTATGCTTCAGGGGTGAAATAACTCATCATGGGTAAAGTTTAGCCCTAATTAACTGTTCCCTACGATGATTCTAATTTCAAAATTTTTCTAAATGATAAAAGGGTACTTTGATCTACAACTTATTCATCAATTTAGGATCCAAAACCTACATAACAAAGGGTTATTTTGTTGTTGTTGTTTTTTGGGCGGGGGGGCTTTGCCTCAGTCAAACCCTAGTTTAGGAATTAAATTTGAATTGAAATAATTGAAATGGAATGATAACAAGTAGTAGTGATAGATCTAACATGAAACTATTGCAAGTCTTAATTGGGAAACTAAGATATAGAGGGGGGGGGGGGAGGGGGTGGAGTGGTGAATCAAGATCTGTAATACTTAAACAGTTTTCCAATACTTTAGTGCATTCACCACATTTACCATCTCATATCTCAATGCATGGATGAGATAACTTGTAAATTCAAAATGTAGTAATATGTATATCTAATCTATCAATCACATGCATGAAATATAAGAACATAACACAAAGATTTGGTTACCTTGAAACCCTCCAAGGTGAAGGTAAAACTAGACTGGGGATTGATGAGGCTAATCATTGCCTCAATTTTATGATAATTTTAAAATACTCTATTTTAACATTGCCTTGACATTTGTGAACTTATGTTTAGTTGAACCTATAATTAAGTCCAAATAGAACCATTAACCTATGGGTAGATAGTATGTCATATTTTGCTAATATTATAAATATAATGCAATATTTCATATAATCATCAGAATGTGTGTTCTAATATTTGGATTTAATTTAATTATGCTTGTTTGCAAATATTTCTGCATCATAACTAACTTGATAGGGAAGAAGCTAGAGATGGTCGACAACATTCAAGGAGGAACATTAAAGTCTAGTCATGATGGAAGAACCACAATGGTATTAGGAGACATGATCGTTACAAAGGAGGAGCCATTATTCCAGGAATGTAGGGATGAAAAGTTGCTATATTCCCTCTGCATTTACTATTGTGTTGAATTGGTTATCCAGACTTTATTGTTTGTACTAAGAATTGTTATATTTCCTTCTTTTTCTCTGGCATATTCATCGTCAATTTGTTTTCTTTCCTATTTTAGAATAAGCATTGATCCTCTATTTATAGGGATTGGATTGATAATTTTAAAAGGTTAGAAGAAAGTTTATGAAAAGAAACTGTTGACTCTCGTAGTGAACTGTTTTACAGTTTTATGTATTGTTCTTATGTAAGAAATTTTGGAATATAATAAAATAATTCTTGGTTTACATTCTATGTTAGTAGATTAGTAGAAGCTGACCAAGGGGGCCCACTTGGAAGGTGGATTAGACTAGAGCAGTGTAGATTTACTTCTAGCATTTCTAGTATTTCAAGTAGAAGTTGTAAGTTTCCTCCTATAGCATCATACTTTGTGAGTGTTCTTGCAACATCTATGAGAATAGTTATAGTGGATGGTCTGAGTTAAAATACAGGTTAGCATTTAATTGCATTTCTAGCATTCATTTCAGTGAAGAGTTAAGTGTGCTAATTATAGGATTTGAGCAAATATGTCAATCAAATCCATGAAGCCCAAGAAAATTTGCATGCAGAAAACCTGTCACGGAGAAGAAAAAGACAAGAAGAGGCAAGGGTTTGATCTGAAAAACATACAAAATTGTATTCAGATGAAGAAAAATATTATTCAATGGATTCAATAAATTACAAAGAGATCAATCCTTATAAAGGAGATCGAAACCCAAAAAGGGTAACCTAAAGCCTAAAAAAGCTAGGTTGCACATTATAATTAATAAAATATTAATTATATGCACCTACGAGATAGCTTAAGCAAACTAGAGTAATAGGAAACTTAATTAATTAAATCAAATTTATTTAATTAATAAGTGTAAAAAAATAATTACTCTAACACCCACCCTTAAGCAAAGCTTAGGAGGTAAGCTAACCTAGTACAACTATGAAAGCAGAAAAATGGGTCCTAACAACAAGGCCTAATCAGGTACCCAAAACAAGGAAATTTTTATAAACTAGAGAAATAGAGAAAACCACATGGAAAAAACCCTCCTCCAAAAAGAGATAGCAAAGAATGTTCTAGAAGATAGGAACAAAGAGAGATCATGAAGAGAACCACTAAAGCATGAAGAAGCCGCAAAACTCTGTCAAAAGAAATTGCTGATCTATAAAACCTCCATGAAAATAGAAGGCATGAATCGAGAGTGTCTATATGGTAGATGATCCATCTCACTGAAATGCATAGGTAGCTAGCCACTATAATTGCCTAGTATATAGGATTAGGTACTAAATACATAACTCACACTAACGAACCATCAAACCAAGGAAGCATTAGAACCAACAATATAACCCCCCCTTAATGTAGATGGGGTGAGGTGATAGGCAACTAAAAAGGTGGGCCAAAAATCTCCTACAATGCAAGAACTAAACACATCGAGAGTGGGGTACAAACACTTATAAAGGCATGTGTCACTAACACTACATGAGGCAAAAGAGGAAGAGGGCACAAAATTGGTAAACAACTATCCCCCCCATGGCACTTTATAAAATAGTGCGAGTACAACAAACCACAATGATGAAAAGGATCCTAAAATGGAAGAGTGGCACTTTATCTCAGTGCATTTGCAAAAAATATTCTTACAAATGATATCAACAATGATAAAAAAAGACATAAGACTAATACAAAATAAAGTACAACCCAAATTGAAGCAATTGAAGCAATAAAATTGATCCCCAGCCCTGAAACATCCAGGATATCTAGCAACATGCAAATATGTAGAAGACTAAATAAAATGTTCCTAGAGTAGAATCTAGAACAACAACCAACATCACTAGAAAGAGCATGGAAATAGATTTACAACGATATAAAGAAGTCCAAAATTGGAGATCAGATGCTCAAGATACGCCTCCTGGAGTGTAAAATAGAACATCTAGCTTTGACTACCAAAATAGGCAACCAAATTGCATCAAAACTCAAAAAAGACTATATCAATATCTCCGTCTTAGAACCAAATTTTTGATGCATTTTTTGGATTAAAAAAATATGTCTGCATGCTTAAGTTACGGAGAAAAAACTGATAGGGCCCTTGAAAGATGCAATTTTTTTTTTTAAAAATAAAAAAATTTAAAAAAGTCAAATATCCCACACCACTGGTGGAGTGGTGACTAGGCGATGGTTAGGTGGAGGGAGGGTGGAGATATGGCAGAGTTGTAGTAGATGCTGTTGGCTCAACTGCGGTTTGCTAACTACCGTGGTTAAAACCACACAATTTTTTAATTTTTTTTTTTGCAATTTTTTTGTAAAATTCTACCTTGGATTGGGTGTGAGGCTGTATGGCCCTGCCCGACAAATTTTTTTTGCCTCCCAGATCAACGTTGTCCAAATCAAATAAATTTTATCTAGAAATGAGGATTTTGATGCCTTCTAAATCCATTTGTGATGTGCGTTTGGCCTCAAACTACTCTAAAAATTGGTGACCCCCTATTTTCTCAGAAAAAAACCCCAAAAAACACTAGATCTGATCTACCAAACCCTTGTTCTCCCATTTTCTCCAAATATCAAATAAGCTACAATAGATTTGGCTCTAATACCTTGTAGGATTTAAGAAAATATGTCAATCAAATCCATGAAGCCCAAGAAAACCTGCATGTAGAAAACCTATCACGGAGAAGAAAAAGACAAGAAGAGGTAAGGGTTTGATCTAAAAAATATGCAAAATTGTATTCAGATGAAGAAAAATATTATTCAACAGATTCAATGAATTACAAAGAGATCAATCCTTATAAAGGAGATCGAAACCCAAAAAGGGTACCCTAAAGCCTAGAAAAGCTAGGTTGCACATTATAATTAATAAAATATTAATTATATGCACCTACAAGATAGCTTAAGAAAACTAGAGTAATAGAAAACTTAATTAAATCAAATTGATTTAATTAATAAGTGTAAAAAAATAATTACTCTAATAGTAATTTCCTATAGCACTAGTGTAGGTTCTTTCCTTGCATTTTACTTTCTTGCAACATAAGCATAATGACTGTTTAAGAAACCTAGTGCACATACTATGCTAGCCATTTCAAGTATACCTCCTTGGGTTGAAAAATTAAATGCACCTCATGGTAGGGAGAATAATCCTTAGATTGAATATACTATTCCTAAGTAAGGCCTTGGGCATGATTATCACACACCTATTGTGAGCTTGACCATTTTTGGCACTATTGCTGGGGATGTTGTCAAGCTAGGAACATTTTTAGGTCATAGTTTTTTTAGTTAAGTTTTTCAAAGAGATTTATAGTCCTAAAAGTTTCTTCACAAGTGTAAAGAATTCAATTGAATGCATCAAAGAGGAAGACAATGAGATGAATATGGTAGATTTTTTCCATAGGAGTCTATTAATTTGAACAAGAAATTGAAGAAGAAGTTGAGTTTCTTTTTGAGGATGCAAGCCCTATTTTTCCTACATAATCGTCCTCTAGAGAAGAACCTTTAGATACATGTGGTCTTCAAACTTTTGCTAAAATTTTGGCTAGTTTCCTTGATAGTGCTGCTCCAAATCCACCTATTGTTAACAATCTAGTATCCAATGTTCCTTTTCAGTAGCAACCCCATAATCAAATACCTCCAGTAATGAGAGAACCTACTTTTCCATTTCCTCTCCCAAGCCTCATAACCAATGCTAATCTCAAAAATATACCTGCAGTCTCTTCCAAAGGTCTATGGCCTTGCAACTGAAGATTTTGATACTTTCTTGTTTGAGTTTGACATACTCTGTCATAGCTCTGATTGTAACAATGATGCCCATAAGCTCAAGTTGTTTCCAGCAACACTAAAAGAATCATCTTTATGATGGTTCATGGGTTTAGGAGCCAATGCAATAGGTACTTGGGATGTGATCCGAGGGGATATTTTCATCAAAATTGAAGTATCTTCAAAACTCCAATAATCAACACCAAATTAAAGTTCTCAAAATTCTAGACCCAACACAATTCAAATGGGTGAAAATGGAGTCTGAATGCTCGAGTAATGGTTGGTCAAAGTTTGGTCAAACCAAGTACAAAGGTCATCAAAAAGGTGAAAAAATAATTATCTCCAAAGTGGTCAACAATGTATTTCAAATCAAAGATCTCGTCGAGAGCTTTTCGACGGTGTTTGTTTCATCAAAAAAGGACTCCGTATGTGAAACATATTGCAGTTTGAAATTTAGGTAAAATATAAAGTTGGATGATGTTAGCATGACATCATCATGCCGACATGACAGCGGGTGGCAAATTTTTTTGCATGGGATTCAAACCCACAACCAAGAAATACCCACAACTCTACCTTAACCATTGGACAACATCATCTTTTACAAATGCATTCGAGAGACTTTTGTTTGAAACTTAATTGGTGCTAAATTTGGTAGGAGGAAGGCTGCCGATGGGGTTTGAACCCCTGACCGGCCAGCCCAAAAAAATCTTACCTACCATTACACCATCCAAAACACTTAAAATGGAGTTGGCTAAAAATTTATTTAACCTTTGACCATAAACCCACCAACCTTAGTAAATTAAGGTTATTTGTTATTTTCATACCCCAAAATTAACATAAGCCAGATCTTTCAAAAATGGCTAAAGGTTGATTCAAAGGGGGGAATTAATTGAAGAGTCTAATATTATATCATTTTTTTATAGCCTTATTTTGGCTATTTTTTAATATAAAAAGGGGGTTAGTAGACTCTTAGAGGGCATTCAAAAAATGAAGGGAATGTCCAAGTGTTGAGAGTGAGGGAAATTTGTGAAGTGATCATTTCTGTACTTTGGAACAACATGATGCTATTGTACTTGAAAGGAGTGATTTTGTAAACATTTGTACCTAATTTTTGGAGATAATTGGATCGGTCCCCCTATTGGAGTAGGACCCAAAGATGTAGTCCATATGGATGAACTCCAAGATCAAATTGTTTGCGTCTTCATTCTCTCATTTTCTCTTTTATTAGCTTAATCTTGTTGTTATCTTATTTCAATTAGGTTAATTTGATTCATTAAAAGTTTAAATTAGCTTTATGTAATCAGTTAGCATTCCTCTATAATGGTCCTAGATCCTAGTAATCAACTTAGGATGAATTGCAAACTCTATTTTTGGAGAAATACAAAGAGTATTGCAAGGAAAATGATTCAAGAGGAAACAATATCTTTAGAATATCACAAAAGGAGGATGAAATATTGGAAAACTATGTTACATTTTTCTTATATACACTGTAGAAGAACCCCCAACATGTATTGATATAGGATTCACAGAAACTAGTATTCTTGAGAGGGGTGAATGATAATTTTCTAGAAGCACTAGACCTGATGGTTGGTGGTGATGTATATCAATCTTCTTGGGATGACCTCAAGAAAATCTATCTTAATCACTCAAGGTCAACTATGAAGAAAGGTAGAGGACACCGAACGACAACCACTAAAAGAATCAATCATGGTATTTCAAAGCTCAAGATATCTAATCTACTCTCAAATTTTAAGCAAGACATCATAAATGATGTTGCTACACATCTTGCAACAATGACTGCAAAGAATAATTATGCAAAAGTTGAGGTGCAACTAGTTGAGTACTTTCTACACTATCAGAAGTAGAAGAAAGATTGTCAATGTAAATTGGTTGCTAGTGTGGAGAACTGACATCTTCCAATTGAGTACATCAAGATAGAAGTAGAGGATGAGAAAGTATTCTTTGTTGCTCAACACTGGCCATGGGTCTCATGTCAAGGTATGCCTCAAGACCCTTTACAAAATTCAAATCTATATGGTAATCAACAACAAAACTATAGTGCCAAGGTCCTCCACAATATAGTCAACCTAATTGGAATAATGCTTGGAAAAATAATCCACAACAATGTCAATGGCCTCAAAATTCCCAACCTTCATGGCCAAACTAGAAAAACAACCAATGGCCTAACCAACAAAATAATCAATGGAAGAATCAATAGAACCAATGGAAACCACCTCAAGGGAATTGGCCATCTACAAACCACTAGAGAGGACCTTACTAATGGCCTAACCAAAATACTGGTAATTGACAATTACTAGCTCTAGTCTAAAAATCTGCACTAATGCCACCACCTACAAGTTCTAGACCTTAAAAGTAGACTCAGTTGCCTACACAACCTCAGCCAAATCCAAATAACTAGTAGCCACAACAACCCATCTATTTTACCGATGCTCAACAATACCATACTTATGCTCTAAATGTTGCAGATATACATTTGAGATTTGGTACAACCCTACCAGTGCCTAAACTACCTCTCATAACTAAAATACCAGATACTCTTGTAGCATTAGTACCAAAAACTTCTCCATGACAAGTGGTTGACCCAACCAACATAACTAGCTTAGAAACCCAAATAGTAGTTGAACCTCCTTTCACAAAAAATTTCATACCATGCAAACCTACACAAACAGAGGAACAATCCTTTGATATCATTGATCAGCTAAAGAATATGCATGTCCAAATTCCTTTATTCCAAGCTATTAAAGATGTTCCTATTTATGGCAAAGCCATTAGAGAAGCCTATTTGAAAAAGCTTGGGAGAAAGAAAAATGACCCAACCATAGTCATCTTGTAGGAAAATTGGTTGATATTATGTTAGAAAAATTGGTTATTCCTAAATATTCTAATCTAAGAAGTCCAGTTGTGAATGTGATTATAAATGGTTAGTTTGTTAAAAATGTTTTGATTGATCTTGGTGCTGCTATAAATATTGACTAAGGATACTGTGAAAAAGCTGAATATAGAAGGGTTAAGAGCTACCCCAACAATTTTGCAGCTTGTAGATAGTTCTACTATCACTCCTGATGGGATGATAGAAGACATAGTAGTAAACCTAGACTCTCTAGAGTACCCTATAAATTTCATGATTCTGTCCCCAAAAGTCAAATTATCTAGTTACCCTGTCATTTTAGCATGACCATGGTTAGCTACAGGTGATGCAAATATAAGTTATAGGTCAAGGGAGTATGATCATATTAGATGGACATGCAACAAAAAAAATTGATCTATATCCTCTAGCACATCCACAACCAGATTTAAGTACATCTGTATGGAAAAATTTAGGGGATGGAGAAGAAGAGTTAAACTCTATAGCATAGCTTATGATGTCACATAGACAATCTTTTCTAAAGCTCCAAGAAGAAGATTCAGTAATTCAAAGTATTCTTAATAATACATCTGTGGTAGAAAAAGATGTATTTGACAGTTCTATGTTGGAATTAACTACATTTAACTACATATGAGGAATTTAATGATAATTACTTTTTGCTTAAGGAACCAGATATTAATCATTAGCTTTTACCATGTGAACTAGATACAAGTCCAATCTCTGAAGCTGCTATAGTCGATCTCACAACTAATGTTGAGTTATCAAAAGGTCATAATCTTCATGTCAATCACAAATTGCCTCCAAAATAGATGCAACAATTAATAGAGCTTCAAAAAAATGAAAAGGCTTTTGCATGGGATTATGGGGATATGAAAGGGTTAAGTCCTACATTATGCACTCATAGAATACATATCAATGAAAGGTGCCTACCACTCCATCAACCCCAAAGGCTGATTAATCTAGCACTCAGAGAATTAGTTAAAATAGAACTAAAAAATTTGCTTGATGTTGGTTTTATATATCCTATATCTGATAATAGATGGGTCTCACCTCTAGGCATAGTGCCTAAAAAGGGAGAGAAATGGCAGATTTGTGTAGATTAAAGAGAATTGAATAAGGAAACTATGAAGGATCACTTTCCTTTACCCTTCATTGATCAAGTTCTAGATACTTTGGCTGGTAAGAAATATTTTTCTTTCCTAGATGGGTACAGTGATTATAATCAGATAAGTATAGCTCCTAAAGATCAAGATAAAACCACATTTACATGCCCATGGGGTACTTTTGCATATTTTGTCTTACCAATTGGCTTGTTTAATGCCCCCAAAACATTTCAAAGAGTTATCATTAGTATTTTTTCTGATATATCACATGATTGCATGGAAATATGCATGGATGATTTCACAACGTTTGGAGTCACCTTTGAAGGAGCCTTGATGAATCTTGAAAATTTTCTTGTCTAATGCAAAGAACATAATCTATCACTCAATAGTGATAAATGTTTCATGCTCATGCAGGAAGGAGTGGTGCTTGGTCATTTTATATCAGCTGTAGGAATACAAGTGATTTGGCTAAGATAGAGGTAATTCTAACACTGCCCATACCTACAAAACCAAAGAATGTAAGATCTTTTTTAGGTCATGTTGGCTATTATAGGCATTTCATAAAATATTTTAGTAAAATAGCTAGTCCTTTGTATATAATTTTGACTAAGGAAGCTGAATTCATTTGGACACCTAAATGTAATGAAGCCTTCCTGTAGCTTAAGAAACTCCTCACTATGACACTAGTTTTAAAGGGACCTAAATGGTCAATTCTATTTCATATCCATATTGATGCATTAGACTATTCTGTCGGTGTTGTATTGAGAAAAAAATTGCTAATCTTGAAAATGCTAGCTACTATATTAGTAAAAGCCTTCATGGACCTGAACTAAATCACACAGTAACTGAAAAAGAACTTTTAGCTATAGTCTATGCATTAAAAAAATTTAGACATTATGTAATTAGATATCCTATTTTTGTTCATATTGATCACTCAACTATAAGGTAATTAATGAACAAACCTGCTATGACTGGTAGATTGGCAAGATGGCTCTTGTTGTTACAAGAGTTTGATATTACCATTATTGATAAGCCAAACAAGTCTAATATGGTTGCTGATTATTTATCTAGACTGCACATGGTTGATGAAGATCCAACTCCAATTGAAGATACCTTTCCAAATGAGCACTTGTTCCAAATAGCAACTCATACACCATGGTATGTAGATATAGCAAACTATCTAGCTGCAAATAGAATGCTCCCCACACATCTCTCACAAGGACAAAAGGAAGTTAGCAGAGAATTTTTATTTTTATTATTCATGGATAGATAAAAATCTCTTCTATACTAGACTAGATTAGATAATGAGGAGATGTGTTAGAGAGGATGAAATATATGACATACTACATGCCTATCATGATGAACCATGCGAAGGCCATTTTGCAGGAAAGAGAATAGCACAAAAGATACTTACTACTGAATATTATTGGCCAACATTACACAAGGATGCAAAAATTTATACCATCAAGTGTGATAAATGCCAGAGGATGGGATGACCAACCAAGTCAGATGAGATGCCACTCAATCCACAGATTATTGTAACACCTTTTGATAAGCGGAGTATGGACTTTATAGGTCTAATTGACCCACCATCAAATGGTAAATCCTACATCTTAGTATGCACAGATTATTTAACTAAATGGGTGGAAGTTAGGGCAATAAAAAATGCAATAGATGAGAAAGTAGCTAAATTCTTATATGAAGAAATATTGACCAGCTATGGTGTTCCTAGAGAACTTGTCATAGATCAAGGATCTCAGTTCACATCAAACTTGATCACTACAGTTATGAAAGAATACAATATATAGCACCCAAATCTGGTCCCTATCACCCTCAAGAAAATGGGCAAGCAGAGGTCACCAACAAAGAAATTGAAGCCATTCTAACTAAGATAGTGCACACACACAAGAAGGATTGGAGAAATAGATTCACTAAAGTTGTAGGTGCATACTGAACTACATGGAAGACAACCACTAGATTTACTCCATTTAAACTTGTGTATGACAAAGCAGTGATGTTTCCTATTGAATTTGAACATAAAACCCTGTGCACTACTTTGGAATTGAACATCAGTCTTCCTACAACACAACAAGAGAGACTTCTCCATTTGAGCTCACTAGATGAAATGCAAAAGAGAAAATTGGAAAGAATGGAGATCATTCAGTAGTAGTAAAAGAAGTGGCATGATGCACATATCAATAATAAACAATTCCAAGTGGGAGATTAGGCCCTCCTATATGATTCTCATTTCAAAGAGAACCTAGGCAAGTTGCAAACTCGATGGCTAGGACCTTATGAAATTTAGTATGTATTTGACAATGGAGCAATCTAGCTGACAACCATTGATATTGTCCACTTCAAATTACTTGTAAATGACCATAGGTTGCACCTCTATTACAAACCATAGACCAAAGAAGAGTTCCTCTAGTAGTTCCAACTACACAATTTCCTAGTTGACACACTTCCTGCAAAAAAAGTTACTAACCTCCTACCTGTAGCTCTTCAATAAAAACTCCTTTGAGCATGCTCATAATAAACACTTTATGTCCATATAAAGTTAAAATTCTTCATTCACCTTCTAATTTCTTCTTTTTTAACACATCTCATTTCTTTCTCTACCATTCACCCATCATCCACGTCATCATTTTGCAATGCTTTCAATAACATGATGAGTTTGTTGATGTATGCTATCGCTGTTGACCTTCAACTCTTGCCACCTTTTGGCATGTCTAATGATCAATTACTAGGTATAAGCTTTTCAAAATTTTATTCATTAATAGAACATAGATTTTGTTGGTTATATCTATTATTGCATTACATATATTATTGCACCATTATGTCAGTTTCATACCTCATGTCAATTATGACAAGTGAAGACACTTGTCCATGTTTTGTAGGGGCAAGGAAGGTTACTAATTCCCAATGAAATTTCTATTTATTTATTAAAGATCTTCAAATTTGTACATTCTCTTTAAAACCTACTTTCCATAGTATGCAAGTGTCATGTGTCATACTCTTATTCCGAATAATTCCTCACCATCAGGCTATGATATGATCCAAATTCAATTTTGATGTGACCCAAATTCAATTTTCGGAAGATTCTCATATATCTATGATTTATTTTCATTAAACCCACATTATTATTACTGATGATGTATTGTTCATGACATAAATTAGTAGAAAAGAATGTGAAATGTGATAAAGGTCTGTGATTTTCAAAAACAAAAGAAAGCTTGAATTTATAGAAGGGAAGAAGGTAATAGTTCAATTAGAGTAGAGTCTAAAATTGGCAAGCACAAATGGGAGGACAATTGCAATGACAAGTACTGGTGGAGCATAGTGTTTTACTTTTAGATGTAGAGGTAGTGAGAAAAATTAATGCATGTGGCTAGTTAGGGTATTTTAAAAAACTAACAGAGTTTGATGATGAAGCAGCCACTAAATTTATAGAGACATTTGAGGAAGGTGAAGCAACAGTATGGGGATTAACAATTTTTTCCATAGAAGAGTAGATAGCAAAAGTAAATAGGTTACTAGTAGTGGGAAAACACTACCCTAATGTGCATGATGCAAGGTCAGCTAGGGCCTAGTTTTTCATAGCAACCAACCCTCCATTAGATATAACCAAGTAGGGTTGTAAAAGAATGTCTCTTTTGCCACCATACAATGACTTGGCCATACATATTATTAGGAATTTTACCTATGAAGGAAGATTTTCATATTTGCATGCACATCATTTTAAGTTGCTTAGTTATGTAAGGCATAATTCTCCAATGAACGTTTGCAATTTCTTGTACAATATGTTATGTATTAGTGCTGAGGAAACCCAAAAAGGGAAGGACAACTCTGTTATTCACCTTGCCCTAATAAAATTTCTTATAGAGAAATCTCTTAGGGATCCCTCTCCCATTTCATGGGCTTAATTTTTCCAGTGTAAGACCCTACAACCTTAGGCTACCCCTAATGAACAACCTAGAGAAGAAAATGTAGTCCCCATTGACACAACTATTGAACAAAGAACCTAAGATGCTGAAATTGGAAATGTCTAAGAAAATGTGCCTTTACTCACTCAAAAGAACAATGTACCTACCTCTACTTAAGCAAAGAGGAAATAGAAAGTGCAAGAAGAAACCTTGGCTCCAGTAGTAGAAAAAAAAAACCCTATAGTCTCAAAGCAAAAGAAAATAAAGTTGGGTTCTACAGCGGTTACTCCTACAACAAAGAAATTGAAAAGAGGTATTAGGAAGAAGGCCATGGTACTTGAGGAGACCCCTATGTGAAGAAGCCCTATAATGAAATGAAAAAATTCTAAAGTATCAGTAGAAAATCAGTCTAATTCACTCAAACCATCTAATGAAGAATCCACAACACAAGTTATCCTAGATGATTCCCCCGATCAACCTGAAATTCTAGGCATTCCTCAAAACCATGATGAGGAAAATAGGGTTGAGGTGAATGAAAGAAAAAATAATTCACCAGTGGGCCAATAAGATACTCTAGGCCATAAAGATGAAAAAGCCCCAATAATACATTAGTTAACTTGTTCGAAAAATGGCCTAGTTCCCTATAAGTGAACATGGTTTACAAATTTCTTAGAACAATCATGGAGGGAATGGAGGAAAAATAACTATGAGGAAGAAAGTGGCCCAACTACCCTATAAATGCTTCTTTTTTGGTTGTATAATAAACATGTGTTGACGAAAAACCCTATGGAAAGAGGAGAAAAAGGAGATGAAGAAGGTTGTAGCATATCAAGGTGAAGAAATTACAAAATTAAGAGAGAAATTGGAAAAACATAAACAAAAGATGGATCATGCCCTCAAATTGGCTAATCAAATAATTACTTATAGACCACCACTTAGGATCTATGCTATTTTTTTAAAAGAACAATTCCTTTTATTCTAGCTTATGATGACCCTCAAAGACAAAATGTAGAATTCAAGTTAGCTTAAGAATTCTATGGTTTATACCAAACTCTTCCATCTTGGTAGAAAAATTTACTCTGTGAATTGTATGTGCACAATTCCATTATCCTTACAAAAACTCAATAGAATCCTTTACCTTACATAGGAGATATACATTTGAGGGGCCTAATGTCTTGGATGCATAATGAAGCTAATTATGATAGACAATTGAACATAATAGAGATGAGGAAAGAACATAACCCCTACCATTAAGAGCCAAGACTAATAAATTAAACTAGAAGAAATCCTTAAGGATTGGTTTAGATTGACCAATGGAAATAAGCACAAAAAGATAAGAAAATGAATCTTTGAGGACAAAACAAAGGTATATGTAGAATATGATAACCTACCTTACTTTGCCTTTCAAAGAGCCATGCTTGGTATTAAAAGAAGATGGGGAAGACTACCTAAAGGAATCAAAAGATTAGAGCCACACAATCTTATGAACTTAGAGGCATCCCTTCATTGAGTTCCAAAATACATACAGTTGGGAAGGCAGACTAGACCAAAACTGTGGTGCCCACTAACAATGTAGCCACCAATGCTCATGTGGCCCCTCTATGATATCAATTTTGAATGAATTGATAGGTTATAGGAGGATCATAGAAGGGAAGTCTAGGAGAGAACATGAGGATTCTACTACACCTTCAAAAGTATCTGGAGAGGAAGGACTAAAGTTGGAGATTTATGATGAATGACTAGAAGATGCAATGCTTGAGGACAAGCATCAAAATTAGCATGGGTAGATGATGAGGCTAATATTGCCTCTATTTTATGATAATTTTAAAATACTCTATTTTAACACTGCCAAGACATTTGTGAACTTATGTTTAGTTGAACTTATTGTTAAGTCCAAATAGAACCGTTAGCCTATGGGTAGATAGTATGTCATATTTTGCCAATATTATACATATAATGCTGTATTTCATATAAACATCAGAATGTGTGTTCTAATATTTGGATTTAATTTGATTATGCTTGTTTTCAAATATTTCTGCATCATAACTAACTTGATAGGGAAGAAGCTAGAGATGGTTGACAACATTCAAAGAAGAGCATTAAAGTTTAGTCATGATGGAAGAACCATAAGGGTATCAGGAGACACAACTGCTACAAAGAAGGAGCCATTATTCTAGGAATGTAGGGATGACAAGTTTCTATATTCCCTTTGCATTTACTATTGTGTTGAATTGGTTATCCAAACTTTATTGTTTGTACTGTGAATTGTTATATTTCCTTCTTTTTCTTTGGTAGATTTTTAGTTAGTTTGTTTTCTTTCCTATTTTAGAATAAGTGTTGATCCTCTATTTATAGGGATTGGATTGATAGTTTTAAAAAATTGGACGAAAGTTTATGAAAAGAAACTATTGACTCTCGAAGTGAATTATTTTATAGTTTTATGTATTGTTCTTATGTAAGGAATTTTGGAATCTAATGAAACAATTCTTGGTTTAAATTCTATGTTAGTATATTAGTAGAAGATGACCAAGGGGGCTCACTTGGGAGGTGGATTAGACTAGAGTAGTGTAGATGTACTTCCATCATTTCTAGTATTTGAAGTAGAAGTTATAAGTTTTCTCCTACAACATCACACTTTGTGAGTGTTCCTATAGCATCTATGAGAAAAATTATAGTTGATGGTCTGAGTTGGAATATTGGTTAGCATTTAATTGCATTTCCAATATTCGTTTCAGTGAAGAGTTAAGTGTGTTGATTTCCTACAGCACTAGTGTAGGTTCTTTTCTTACATTTTACTTTCTTGCAACATAAGCATAATGACTCTTTAAGAAACCTATCCATTTCAAGTATACATCCCTGGGTTGACAAATTAAATGCACCTCATGGTAGGGAGAATAATCCTTATATTGAATATACTATTCCTAAGTAAGGCCTTGGGCATGATTATCACACACCTATTGTGAGGCAGACTAGGGATGACACCCACAAATCTTCAATACTTTTGTAATAAAGTTAACTTTTTAGGGTTACAATTTTAATCATTTATGATGATCTACCCTATGAGGGGCCTACCCTACTAAAAGTTGTTAAGATTTTTAGGTCTTACCATGTGAGAGGATTTTACACTTACAACAAAGTAAGGACTCAGTTAAGAGATTTACATAAGATTTGTTAAGTCCACTCTATTAAGATATTATCCCTAACTAAATCTATTAAAATTGATTCAATACCTAATAATCGCACTTCTTCTAAAAAGATGGTTTTGATCTCCTCTCTTCAATACTATTGGATCCCTGATCTGATAGAGCTTTACCATCCTTCACTACTTGATAAGGTTGCTTCCTCTATTCTACAACAACAAAACTCAACTCTTTTGGCTTCTTCACAATGTTTACACTTTCACACTTGATCTCCTCTATGATCACATGAATAAATTTCTTGCTTCTACTCACCATTCCATTTTAGGTTTAGATCTTCTCTATTTAAACATTTCTTAAAGAGTTTTCTAGATGCTTCTTTATTTTGCCTCTTCATTTGATTGGTTAATCACAACTCATAGGGATCTGTGATCCATGTCATAAAATCCATAATAGCCTCTCTAAAAACCTCTACAAATATTAAATATAATGTCAATGTTGGCCTAAAATAATTTACCTCAAAATTTGTATCATTCCTAACTTTAATGTCAATTCTATGTTACTCGACACTTACTATCACTGATACCCAACATTCAATATTCTTGCTACTGATGCTCAGTCTCTACTATGCTTGACACCTTCTATGTAACTCAACATCAATTTGTTTAGACTATTTGGCAATCATTGGGCTTGATTTATACTATAAATACTTAGTGAACAAAGACTTTCTCAAATCCTATAGAACATAGCATACACATGTTTATTTACAAATCTTTATATGACTTGACCTATATAGAGTAGCTCAGTCATAGTGATGATTGTTTGACTCTACCTAGCATATGAGTAAGTGTTTGACACTAATAGACAACAAAATTTAGAGATGCCAACAATATCCCCCTTTGACATTAGTGGAAAAAATATTTTTTCATGATTACATCATTACAATGATAATATGAGTACTCCTAAGCCTATGACTTAGTTCTTATAGAACTACAAAACTTTTGAAGTTTTCTAAATGAATAAATAATGAACAATGAAACAATATAAAAATGCATACATGTACACAACTCTAAGTAATCTAATTTTTTTAGTGTCACATTGTTAGAAATAATAAAATCAAAATGAACTAAAAATAGAGAATTATAAATTAATCCAAGAGAGTTTGTGATGAACATAATTACCATACTTTATAAGAGCTTTCCAAGATCAACACAAGAATGGAGACATGGATTTTGAAAGGGGAAAGCAAAGAAAACCCCTTGTGAATCATATGAATGAGGAAAATGCCTAAGAATGGAGAGAGAGAGAAGGAGATAATGTGGAGCCAAAGGGCTCATTACATGAACTACATCATGATTGTGTGTTATGAAGAATGAGAGATGGGCATCTCTTTTATAGAGATGAGAAGAGGAGTCACTTAGTAACTCCCATGTGAATGCTTGACACATTCATAAGTGTGTGCATAACAAGTGTCATCATCTTCTTAAGGAGGAATAACTATTTTTCTTAATAAAGAAATTACAAAGAATGAGTTGTCCTCACACATGATATGTCCTCACATGTGTACTAGAGGACAAAAAAATAAGGGATACCTTGGTTTATCCCATTTAATAAATAAATACAACCAAGGAAATATTACAAATTCTAAAACCCCCCTTTAATATTTACTTGGGGAAATTACATCAAAGGTTATTAAACCCAAATTTTTACAATAAAATTCTAATTCTCTCTAGAAAGAGACTTTGTCAATATAGCAACAACTTGATCTTTGAGAATGTCTTCAATTGTGCAAGAAGTCTCTTGTGAGAGCGGGTAGATCTTTGTGGAGCCAAGAGAAGTAGATAGGCCATTTGAACGTGTTGCATCTACAAGTCAAATTATGGTGCATAGGATATGTACACCAAATAATAATGTCTTGTATGTGCCTAGATGGATTACCTAAAAAATAGACACAAGAAATAAGACAACTATCCACAAGGAATATTTCAACTTATATCCAAATTAGAAATCCTTTTGAATAAGGATAAGAAAACTCTCATAGAGAAATAGAGAGGAAAATGAGACATGTCACCACAAAGCAATGGAGATAACCTGATATCAAGATAAATTATATGCTAAAAAATTATCAACAAGGACAAATTGAGTAAAAAGCTTGATCAATGTTCTCATGAAAAGTATATACTAATGGAAAAATGACCATAGACAAGGCCAACTAATGATACTTGCATCAAAATTAAATCAATCACATGGATATAGATAGTCCACTTAATGAATCATCCCATTGCAAGTTAATGGGGGCATCCCTTCATAACATGCATGACTCATGATCTAAGCAATAAAGTATATAGATCAAATTAATATATGAAATTAAAGTAAAGGAGAGACATGCTGATCAAATTAGTATTATCATGATTTTTGTTAGGATACTAAAAAAGGAGTGGCTTATGATGATTTAACAACATATTGCCTTCAAATTGGATCAAATCATTTGAATTTGGAGGGAAAACTCCAATAATAACATCCTCTTCATTGAGGAACAAAATAGAACATGGAGGGAAACTCCATAAATATCAATATTCAAGGTAGAGCATATAGAATCAAATGGAGGGAAACTCCATAGAAATATCATCCTTTTAAAGTGGAACCAATAGAACCAAATGGAGGGAAACTCCATAAAAATATCATCCTTTCAAAGTAGAAAAAATAGAACCAAATGGAGGGAAACTCCATATAAAATGAGTGCACACCAATATAGGATGGAGGGATACTCCATGGGCTAGATAAGGAAACTCTGTATCAGTTATATTGAGGGGACCTTCATGATATGAATCAGATATAACTAAGGGGACCTTCATAGTTAACCTTGAAAAATTGGCTCCCTATGCAACTCAAAAGAAAAGTACCTTCATATAAATCAATGTTATAAAACCATAAAGTGCCAACATGGGCATAGAACGATGCTATAAAAGCATAAAATTGCAACTATGTGCAAATCAATCGATCACAATGAAGGAAAATGTGTAAGATAACTCATAATCGAAACAAAATTGAGGTAAATGTGAGATCCAAGGAAGATCAATGATAAATAAATAATATATGGATATTAGGTAGAAAAATCCATTGAGGGTAAACATGAGTAGTTAATTCATTTTCTGAAGGTATATATCAATTTTTGAATCATTATAGTCATAAAAAATTATATATTAATCTGAGCATATATGTGTGCACACATATATACTTAAATAAATATATGTAAATGATAAGTCACAATGCTTTAAAACAATTATGATTTAACTTTAACAAAAAAACATTGAGAGGATCCTTCTATAAAAGTATATTTGAAGTAGAATGAATATTTTGAATAAAGACAAAATATCTTAAATAGTAATGATCTATAGAAGTTTGATAATGAAATCTAATCATAGTCAAAGAAATGTATTATCATTATGAATAACATAGGAATGACTTTCCAAACCAAAATAGATTACTTCCAAAAAAAAAAATGTAACTAAATTTTTAGAATAATGAAAGCTAAGAAGGCTTCATTAAAAGATATTACATGAACAAAAAAATCTTATTTTTATACATACATGTTTAGAGATGTTAAAGGAATGATAAAAAAGTTAGTAGTTACAAAAGAATATAACTAGAATAGATAGTTGCAAGTGAGCCAAAAAAGAATCCACTAACATGCACTAGGTAGTCAATAGTGTAATCAAGGAGAAAGGAAGAAAACAGAAAAACAAACTTCTATAAGTTGCAAACAAAGAGAATGAAGTTGAGAGAAGCATTTGGAGTCTTACTCAAAAATCTTTAGTCAAGGTGATTTTAGGTGAAGGTAAAGCATATGAAAGTAGAGTATACAATAGTATCTTTTTTTTTGTCATGATAAAAACTTATATTTCTATGTATATTGAATGCAAGTTGTAGAAAGGAAATGGATCACAAAGTTCTGAATCTCCAAGTGATGATTCCAAATTTAACATGGGAGTTTCCTCTGGAATCAACATACCTAAGGGGAGATTTTGAAAAACTATTTCAAGCAATGACTAGAGAGGTGGAACATGCAATAAGGTGCATAATAGGAGATAGGGTGTTGAGGCCAAGGGCACTACATCCTATCTATCAAACTCAAGTATTGTCTATTTTGTACTCAAACATATATGATATGTTACTTGAGTATAGGACATTGATGAAGATTCAAGAAATCTACATAAATCCATCATTTTTGAATGTGGCCGTATTGGATGAGGCAATCAGTAGTTATTTGTTGCATGGTTCAAAGGCATGGGTGGTAGGACATGGCACATATATGCTACATATATGTACATGAACTACATCATGATTGTGTGTTATGAAGAATGAGAGAGGAGCATCTCTTTTATAGAGATGAGAAGAGGAGTCACTTAGTAACTCCCATGTGAACACTTGCCACATTCATGAGTGTGTGCATAACAAATGTCATCATCCTCTTAAGGAGGAATAACTATTTTCCTTAATAAAGAAATTACAAAGAATGAATTTTCCTCACACATGATATGTCCTCACATGTGTACTAGAGGACAAAAAACATAAGGGATACCTTGGTTTATCCCATCTAATAAATAAATACAACTAAGGAAATATTACAAATTCTAACACACACCATGTTTGTCTTTTGAACTCTAATCTCTAAATTATGATTCTAACTTAACCTTTTTTATTTGACATTCCATTTTGTGATCATTTACCATTCAAGATATGTAATCATCATTACATTCCCCTTTTTTTTTGTCACTTATGGTCGGTGCTAGGGTTGAATGGGTGGAATCAAATTGTACTTCTCAATGAATGGTTTGTGAACCTACTTAATCATAGAAAGTGTATGATCCCAAGTGGTTCTAGTTGATTCCAAAATGCGATTCTACAACTTCAATCTAGCTACCAAATCAATCAAGCTATCAATAGCCAAAATATTATGATCTTCATGAATAAGATCTTGTGCTGACTTCAATTCATGCTGCATAACCTTCAAGTGAGGTATCAACATAGATTGGATAGTGATCAATTTTGACCTCATGCTTCTATCAGCTGTCTAAAGCTCGACCAATTTTCCTTGAGTAAACAATATTTTATTGTAATTTATTGAGCTAGATTCAGCTGACTATGAAATGGTGTTGCTTGTTTATTGCATTTAAAATCTGCTCAATGTTTTCCTAGAGATCACTTGTGAATCTTGGCACATCACACAAAATGTTTTACAAATGTTGTACCTTTTGAATAATCTCCTTAGTATTCTATACATGTCCTTGTAATTAAATTTTTTTCTCATCAATGGTTGTTGATATTTTCTCCACAACCTTATTCTCAAATTTCTTGGTTGTCCATGCCATTAACTTCTCATTCGCTTCTATCTCCAACATTTATTTGTTCAAAAATAAGTACAAGCTGAAAAATAATTGGGGCTTGCCCATCAAAATTATTTAAATCAAATGCATCAAAAGAAATGTCTTTTATATCATGCAATACTTGATTCTCTTGTTGCTCCCTTCTCATCTCTTCCTATTTCTTCTTTTTCACCAAAATCTCTTGCAACATGATTTTTTGTTCAAAAGCTAGATTTTTCAGATCCCATTTGGTTATCTCAATAACTTCATATAGATTAACATAAATATTTGGTGAATTATCTTATTTTATTTTGATTTTTCTTAGTGAGGGAGTATTTTTTCTCAACACTGCTTTTGGAGCTGGTGAGGGGGTTTCACCACTTGGTCTTGCTTGAATATCAGTGCATGAAACAATAATAGTTGCACTTGACACTATTTTATTTTTTTCAATGTGAGGTTTTGACACATTTGGTCCTTCCTAACTTTTGGTATAAATGTCTACACTTCTGTCTATATTTTATTTCTTTGCCCCTTTCTTCTCTTTGTCTACATTTGAGGGCTTCTATTTCTCAAAAATTGTAGTGTCAGGGGTGACAGAATGAATAGGTGAAATTATGCCTTGCAGAATTGGCACACCTAAACTCACTTCATCAATTTTATCATCTTGGATGGTCACTATCTCAATTTATTTCTCTTGTGTTACTTCTTTAGTGACGAGACCAAAAATACTCTTCCACATTAACTCATTCTACTAAACTATAGCCTCAATTTTATTCTATAAAATCATAAATATTCTAAATTTAAGAACAAATAGGTTCCTATACTTCTACAAAAATTTTGTCTTCTTCTCTTTTGATAAATTAGGCATAACCTTGGCCAATGTACCTTATCTTATATCCTTCTCTACTGTGAATGCCTATTAACATCTTTTATCTAGTCTATTGTACAAGTCGATAGGAATCTTCTTCTCTACTTCATTAAGAGCCAATTTTTTTCCCATCATATCTACCATGGCCTCCTCTACTCTAATTCTATCAGCATTATCCAATGTGTCATATTTTACAAATCTAAAACTATACAAGATTGAAAAGCTTCATACATCGACACATACCTTATCAATATACTTTTCTCTTTGAGGTATTGTAATTGGTTCATCCAATTTTGTTCTCCCTTCATCATCTTCTTCAACTTATTCTTCTTTACCAATCTTCTCCTCTTTGGATAGCTCACAAGAGCTTTTGATTTCATCTTCTCTACACTTGAGCCACTTGGCTTAGTAATATTTACAACTCCTTTCTTTTTAGATGGCTCAACACTCACTATTTCTACCTTGGTCCTTGATTTGGGTGGTTGTGGAGGAGAAAGGGGTGCCACCATAGTCTTTAATGTAGTTCCCTTTTCTTTAGGCTTAACAGGATAAAGCCTTTTGGTGGGTGGTGTCACAACAACTAGGGATTTACCCTAATATCCTTCTTCTTCTTCTTCTTCTTCTTCTTCTTCTTCCTCTTCCTCATTACCACTTTCTTTCTCTTCATCTTCTCCAAGACCTTGTGTGAGTTGCAAAGGTTCTTTGCCTTTGCCTTGCATTCCTAGTTTTTCATCACATCTTATGAACCCACATAATATGATGATATAGTAATGAAATCTATCTATGAATTAACTACTTAATAGAATTTTCCAAACTCTAACATGCAAGGGACTAACTTAAGGAATAATGTAGGAAAAAATCTCTTTTAACCTTCAATAACACTATTATTATCTTTAGTTTGCTGCATTGAACAGGGGAACAAAATTTTGTTTATTCCATAAATCAATTCAACTGAAAGAGATATCTTAAACTATCACAAACAATGCAACAATAAATAATTGATATAAAACACATTCAACTTGTCTTTGCAACATGAAGTATTTTACACCAAAAATTAGCTAACCTTTTCATTAATTTTCAAATGACTACATATAGGATTTTGAGATGAGCTATTACAAAAGAATGAGTAAGTTCATCTTCTTTCTCAAAATACATAGCTAAAATACAAGAAAGTAGGACAATATCATTACCCCTTCTTTTTCTTCTTCAATTCCTCTTTATAGGCTTTTGTAGCAATGATAATCAGGATGAGCTCTTTGTGTCTAACGACATGGATATTAGTGTATCAAATCAACCACTTAGAGTGTTCTCTTGTTAATTCTTTGATTACATCCAACAATTCTTGTATCTCTTCTATTGCCACATGTATGCATCTACTGAGCTATTGAAGATCAAACACTCTATTTTGGTGATTGGAGGATTTATTTGTTAACTTATTAGTAGTTAGAGAAATCCTTTTTCATAAAAAAGACTCCCACTACTCCTTTTCCTTGTCTTCTCATTTGAGATTCAGTATGAAGGCCTTTCAACAACTCATAATATTTATCTTGTTCTTCTTTAACTACTCTCTCTCTCTCTCTCTCTCTCTCTCTCTCTCTCTCTCTCTCTCTCTCTCTCTCTCTCTCTCTCTCTCTCTCTCTCTCTCTCTCTCTCAATCCTTCTATGAAAGAAATCATATCTTCTTTGAACTATAATCTTTGTTGCCACTCAAACAAAGGTTCATCTCCCTTTGGAAGAATTTTGGCTTGAAATGCTACCTTAGCCTTCATTTGGATGATCATTTGTAAGAGAGAGATGCATTCTTTGCATTTGGACTTTTCTATGGACAGAGTTTTCCTACTCATGATATTTTCCTTTTGCATCTCAAGCCTTAGTACTGCAATGCCTAGCTGCTATATTACTAAAATCCCTTCAAGCATGAAATTTCCAATACATTCTTTACCAATTTTTCCAGAATACTTGTCTTCCTACAGCTAAGAGATGATAGCTTGAATATTTATGGCTGTAGGATCACTAGTAGGTGACACTATGAAGATATTTGCTAACAAGATAACTAGTTTCCTAATGAAGTAGTTAAGTTCATGAATCTGTGTCTTCATCCAAACTTTGGCAAGCTTGAGACCTTCAAGCTATCCCTCGATCACTTCATTTATTGATTTTCACAAACCCACTTTGGTGTCGTGCCTAACTTCTCTTAGGTCTAGAGACTGCAATGCGAATTCATCTATAGTTAGGCCTTTAATTCTCCCCTCCTTGGTGTGCTTAGCAATCTCCATAGTTAGGCATCCTATATTAGGGTCTTGGTCAAGAATTAATAGAGCCTTTTCCTTCTTAACTTTACTCAATGCCAACCCATAACAGATAGTTGGCGATAAAGTCTCTTTGTTTGGGGATCCCTCTTCTTTCAATTTCCTCTTTCTATCTAAGGTATTCTCAAGCCATGACTCAATGCCAATTACCTTAGACATAGTACCTAGTGTACCTACATTGAAAATTTTCCTCTTAACAAGAGTTAATGTATTTGAAGCTGAAAAGAGAGGATTCTTTGTAGCTAGGGAAATGAACTTTGGAGCTTTGGAGACTTTGTCCACTTTAAATGTTTTCTTTGTTGCTTCATCTGGATCCATAGATTCACTTTCACTACTTCCACCATCTCTCAGATCAACCACTTGTATTTGGGGGCTACTTGGTAGGAGTAATGTGGCACTTATGGATCAAATTGGACTACTGTGGGTGAGAGAGCCACCATGATTCCATTGTCCTTCAATTATTTTTCCTTCTTCTTCTCAATCTTAGTCTCTATTTCAATCACTGGCACTAAAACATCCTAACAAGTTTTATCAAGTGGGATGTTCTTTTCAGGAGGTTTATCACCTCCTTTAGCTAGTTGAGTGGGTCCTTGAGTGAGAGGTAGGATTATGCCTAAAGCACCAATCTAAAAAGATGAAGTTGCTACTACATTTAATGAAGACTAGGTAGGCATGCCTTTGCTTCTGCTTTTCCATGTCATAGTCTAATCGACCCAATTTCCAGCTCTCTTGTAGATTCTGGCCATCATCATATCTAGATCCTCCACAACATCTTCAAAATGTTGTGAACTTATGAGAGTATTTGTCAGCTTGGTCAAATAAGTATTTCTGTACATATTTTGATCATCATCTTCAATTCCATCTACATCTATACTCACCTTATACATTTTCACTTGATCAACTATCAATCTGGCAAAGGCTCGATCATAGGTCTCAATCTCATCTTTGCAATCAGCCTAATAATCTTTGATCATGGTGATATGCTTTATCATGCTCCCAATTTTTACAACATCTCTGGAATACCCATTTGGGTTGAACATAAGCCCCAAGACTTCATAAATGCCAAGATTATATTTCTTCTTGAACACCTTCATCATGTTCTTGGGATCAGACTAGGTATCACAGCTGAAGGCTCCAACCTTCATAGGGAATTTGTATCCCTTCTTCTTCAGGATTTTTCTTAGATGTTCACTTGCAGAACTTGTCATATAATCTCATTCAACATGGTCATGTCCCTTAGATATCTCAATAGCTTTAAGGGGAACCCATCAAATGCCGCAAGATGCAAATAACAAAATGATGAGAATTGAATAAATTAACACCCAAACTGACTAATGGTGGCCATGACTTTGGGGTTGAATCTTCTCTCTAGGCATCCTTGTAGTTCCCTAAAAATTCTCATTGTCATCACATGATTCACCTTAACATAATCTGCATAACTATTCTATAATTTGAGACATGGGTAAAATACATAAGACTTAACATGATAAGGGAAATTATCTAATCTTGGATTGCCTAGCCCTAATTACAATGAAGCCAACATATAAATCAAGAAGGAAGACATGTAGAATGTATTGTAAAACTTGGCTTGCTAGAGAGCATTGGACAAAATCTCACTTACCTCTTACACCCAATCAATGTATTGGGTGTCTAAGAATATAACCTAAACTAGAATGAAGTATTGCTCAATAAAATTTAAGGCTTCTACCTGAATTTTCAACCTATGTAAAAGTACCAAAATGTCAGTTATTTCTGGCTTAATATTAGTTCCAAATAAAGTTTTAGGAACCGTGGTCCTATCACTCCATGGCTTCTAGAACCAAGTTCTCATGATCTCCTTCCTCCAGATCATCTTCTTTATTGAGAATTTTGAGGTGGCCCCACCAACAGTCAAGTTAGAGAACTCCTCTGACTCTGACACATGAAGATAATTTAACACTATCTACCTATCAATTGAAATTAATACTATATCACGAGGCAAAATTTTTTTCTTGGTTTCTAGATTGTAGTGATGAATGTATTCATAAATAAGCTTTAGGGATTGGAATACAACTAGAAAACTAGTGGCCTTGACTCAACCACATCCTTGAAGTTTCTCTATGATAGGATAAATTCGTTCAGATTTGACCATCCTTTGGAAATTTACCATGTCATAGAAGTGGAGATATGTGTCTGCGAAATTCTATAGTTGGGACTTGATTCTAGTGAAATCATCAAAATTTGTGAACTTGGTTTCTATAAGCTTATAAATAAGATTTTGAATTGTAAAGGTGAATAAAATGGAAAATGCAATAATCATAGGCTTTTGATAAGCTATGCATATCGATAGAATGAGGAATCAAAGAAATGAGGTAACTCTTTCAACTATTTGTGTGCTTTTATACAAGAGTCATGATTCATCCATTATTCTTTAGAATTCACACCACATAGATGAAATTTAAGGAAATACCCATTAGATAGTAAATTCAAATGCTCAATGGACATTTAGGGGTCTTTTCACCATTTTGTTGAGCACAATGATAACTTTCTATAAGTCCATTACTTACCTTTCCATTTTCTTTTAAGTTTTAGAAAGTTTCTGTTGGAGTACTCCGTTGCTAAAAATCCACCACATGAGTTTCCAACTACATCTTCTTTCCATAAGGGTTCGATCTATTCTAATATCATTCTAACATACTCTAAATCCAGTGCAAGGAACACATTCACCTGTTAGCTTGATCTTTCTTGTATAAGAGAGAAATCACCTGCATGGGTTGGGAACCCACTGAGGAGAAGGAAATTTCTATTTTTCTGCTAACACTTCCTTATAGGTTGAATCTTTGACAACTACATTCTTGGCTATTAAAGATGGTTAATTAAGGCATACAAATCATTTTGGGTAACATTTAATATCCTATTTTTTCCTTTAGTTAATTTGTGAGAAACCATCTTCATGTGTTGGAAACTCGTTGTGGAGAAGACATTTTTAGGTTTTCTACTAAGGCTTAATGTTTAAGTGATGATGACTCCAAAACATTCTTAGGAGATTCATCTTGGATTCAGCATCAAATTTTTTTATAATTTCATGCTCTTTGCATGCTTTTAAGCTATATATGTCTCCAAGTGGTCTTTCAAGGGAAATCAACTTTATGGTTTGGAAACCCACAAAGGAGAAGGCAATTTCCAAATTTTTGCTAATGCTTATTTATTGAGAGATGGTACACTGCAAGAAAATAGACAAAATTTTTGATTTGCGATGAGTAAAGTTGATCTCTATCGAATCAGGAACTAACTTACCTGACCAGTCACAAGGTAAAGCAAACACTAACTTGACTATAAAGAAAGAGTAGGTAAATTGGGAAAATCCAATAGAGATCACCTAGCCTTTGGGGATCTAGAACTACACTAAAAAAAAAAGAGGACTATACTCACTTTATCTACTACGCAAAACTCACTTTTGTTGATAGTTTAGAAAACAAAAGTGGGGCAACATCTGGCTTTGTCTAGGGACTTGGACAATCTATGTCCAAGAAAAAAATCTGAGACCTCTAGTTTCAGAAAAATGAAAAGTGGCTACACAAAAAAACCAAATCTAGGAAAGTGAGGAAAACTAAACTAAGGGAGATAAAAATAGGAATTAAACATAACTACAATACAATACAGGGGTTACCTATTTTTAATTTTCAATTTGATACTCCTTCAAATCCTGACCATTGTAGGTTAGAGGCAATACTTCACCATCTGGGTATTGCCAATTTGAATGAATTATTTTAGAAAGCTTGATGAACAATGAATGGTCCTTTCTAGAGTGTGTCAAATCTCCCATGCATGTCTTTTAGTGACCTTCTTTTATCCTGCAATAGTACAATTTATCCCACCATAAACTTCTACAGTCTGGTCTTCTTATCAAACAAGTTCTTCACACACATATAATGTAGCGTGAAATGATTGACAATTTATTCTCTTTCTTCCTTGAGATTTCTCAGATATAGGATCCTCTTCTCCAATTCCTCTTTGTAAATATCATCTTCAATCACTATCTCAATCTCCTAGTGGCCAATTCCAAGGGTAAGGGAAGATTAACTTCTGCTCCATAGACTAGCTCGAAAGGGGAAATACCAATTGCCCTCTTTAGAGTTACCCTATCTGCCTAAAGTGGTTCGTAAATATTTTTGTGGCATGTTCTCTAATTATTTGATACTAGTTTCTGCACAATGTTCACCAAATTATTGTTACTAGACTTTTCTTGACCATTCCATTGTGAAAAATAATTAGATGAGTGACTTCTTGTTATGTCATATTCAAAACATAAAATTGTAATTTCAATTGAAGAAAAGTATGTTGTATTATCCATTACTGGTTTAATGGGTATGCCAAACCTAACCAGTATGTTCTCTTTTATGATTCACAAACTACTTCAAAGGTGGTTTTCTTGGTCTCATAAGCCTCTACCCACTTTGCAAAATAATTTTTTATGGTGATGATATAGATGTGACCGACACTAGATGCAAGCTTAATAGAACCAATGAAATCGAGACCTCATTGTTGGAATAAACCTTTGATTGTAACAAGCCTAAGAGGTAATGTAGATAACTGAGATTTTCTTGTGAACATTTTACATTTTTTAGATTTTGACACCCATTAATATGCATCTTTAAACATTCTGGGCCAATAGTAGCATTCCCACAATATTATAAAATCAGTGATTGATGATGAGAAATGTCTGCTACATGCTTCATCGTGAATTTTTTTCAACAATCTCTCTTGTTGTTGTTTATCTATGCATCTGAGTAAAGTCCTATCTATGGATCTTTTGAAAAGTTTATCAAGTCAAATCACATACTTAGTGGTTTTTAATTTGAGATCTATTCTTTGTTTTATTGTCAATCCTTTGGGACATTCACCATATGTTAAGAGGTATGTAATATTTTTGAACCAAGGATCCTATAGAATCACTACCAAAACTAATTGGTTTTCATCTGATTATTCAACATTTCCATTTTCTGCTATAGCTTTTCATAGAATGTTACCTCTTACTAGCTTTGTATGCTTAATTTCAATGTTATGCTCTTGTGTTTTAGCTACCCACATCCCTCTAGTATGGTACCCTACATCCTATTGAGTCAATATGCTCTTTACTACCATGTCAAATACATGAACCACAAAATGAGAGCATAGAATATAGAATCTAAAATTTTGCAAAGCTTTAACAATGGTAAAAGCATGTTTTTCAATTTGGGATCATTTCATGTCATGACTCTTTAGGGGTATACTCATGAAGGCAATAGGGGCTTATACTCCTTGTTTGTTATCTCATGGGAGGATATCTGACAAGGTGTGTTTAGAAGCATAACAATAGATCATAAAATCTAGTTTATAATCAAGATGACATTAGCCTAGGGTATTAGCAATAGCAGTCTTTATATTTTGAAAGGCTTGTTTTGCAGTGTCATTCCATTTAAAAATTGAATTCCCTTCCATCATATCTACAATACATTTAGTGGTTTCGGCAAAATCAAGCATGAACCTTCTGAGGAAACTCACCTATCCAAAAAAAAACTCAACTCCTATCTTTCTTAAGGTAGACTTAGTCTTTAGATGACCTCAATTCATTCAGGGTCAATTCTGATGCCCTCTGTAGACACCTAAAAACCTTTAGAAAATAAAGTATTTTCATTTTCTGAAAAATTCCTGATGACATCATCATTTATTAATTAATTAATTATTTGATTAATTAATTTATTTTTATGCCATTAAATCCCTTTATCTTAATTAAAAATATTTAATTAAGGAATCCCTCCCAAAAATGTTTAAATCTTATTTAAACATTATTTCCTTACTTATTAATTATTTAATTAATAAATTGACCAAAAAACCCAAAATAAATAAAAAATTTATTTTTTGCCCAAAACTTGGCCAATTTCCTTAAGACCACTAACCTCTTCCAAAATCTTCTAATCCTTCTTTAATTTTGATTAAAGGCTAATCCCATCATTTCCTACCCCTAATCCCAACTCAAAATATTTAATTAAGATTAAATATTAATCCTCATGTTTATTAAAAAAGTTTTAATAAATATCTCCTCAACCCAAACCCTTGAAATAAATAAAACTTTATTTATTTCGTAAAAATCTAATTTATCCTCATCCTAAGAAGTTCTAGACTCTTCTAGAAAGTCTTTATCCTCATCCTAGGAAGTTCTAGACTATTCTAGAAAGTCTTTATCCTCATCCAAAGTCTAAACTCTTCTAGAAGACGTCTTTAAACCTAATCCTAATCCCCTCCTAACCTTGTCACATTCCCTAAAAATGGGTTAAGACTTACTAACACAAGCCAAAGTTAACAAATATCTCCTCCTTCACCCACCCTCATTAAATTCCATCCACTTGCCTATCCCTAAGCTAATCCTAAACTATCCTAATCCATCCTCTAATCATTTCACAATCCTAAGCAAGCTTAAAACCTTCCTAATCAAGCCCAAGTCAAAATTTCTCTCATCTCCTTCAAAATATCCCAACCATAAAACTTTATGAAGTCCACTAGGCCATAAATGACTCTTCTAAGCCCTTTTATTGCTCTTACAAGCCATTATGAGGGTCTTTATGAAGATTTTATCCTTTGAGCTTCCTTTGTTGACTCATCCTTCCCATTTTCTCCATCCTCTCACCCTGTGACATGTGTCACTCCCTGATTGGCTGTAAGGAAGCGCAATCCATGTGCTCTCCTCTCATGCAATCTAAGCCCTCCATGAGCTTTTCTCCATCCTTGCATCTTAGCCCTCAAACTCTAAAGCCTCTTGCCTATAAATTGGATCCTTCCTCTTTGCAAAACAACACAATCCATGAAGTAAAGTCATAATGCCATTTTAAGAAGCCATTTTACATCAAAACCATACACTCACACCCAAATTCCAACTCCATTTGAAGCCCTTTTTGAAGCATAAGCTTGAGCATACATCCTATCTATTTAGACAAAGCCACTCAACAAGAGAGCTTCTTATTGAGAGAGCCCATTAATGGCTCATATTCTCAATTGAGAGCTCATCTTAGTCTATCTTGAAGTTTATGAATTTTGTTTAGTTTGTAGAAGCTTTATTTAAATTTGGTTTCTATTAGCATACTAACATTGCTCATATATATTTTGGCACGCCCGGTGGGACCCCGCATGGGTCATCTTCATTAGGTTTTTTAGTCAAGTTTTGTATGTCATTTGCTAATTTTGGCTAATTTTGCTTATTTTTGTGATTGGTAGGATTGTATAAATTGGTTTTGTATGTCCACATGAGCATGAAGAAGACAAAGGAACTCATAGTCTATCTCATAGTGTTTGCAGATTTTTCAAGCTTACAGGTGGACAAAGCACTTGGAATTCTTCTTCCTCTTCTTGTCTATATTCTTCTTATTCCATCTACTTCTTCTTCTTCTTCTTCTTGTGGGAGATCTTGGCCTTTTTTTTTTAAGGAAGCAAAATCATACACACTTCTTTTTAGTGCTTGAAATGAACCCCTAAATCATACTTAAATCTATTAAAAACTAAAAATTTGCAAAAAAAAAAAGAACAAATCTTTTAACAAGTGAAACTAAACTAATCCAATCATTTGCATCCTTGCAACATCAAGGTTTTAGATGCATTCATGCAAAGTTAGGAACACTTCATTTTTGGGAATTTAAAAAGAACTTCAAGTTTCCATTTCAAAAGGTTCAAAATCAACACTAAGTGCACACTAAAATCTAAATCAAACTCAAAGCATCTATCAAGGATAAAATGAACCTCATTTGGAAATATTTTAAAGTTCTTTTAAAAATCTCATGAAAACTAAGGGTCCTAAATGGTTGCCAAAATTTTCCTAAAAGCTTTGTTATTTGTTCCAAACAAATGTCTTGTTGCAAAATCTTGAATGTTTCTTAGTTTTTTCATGCATCAAAACAATCTAGGAATATCTTTTTTGGGCTTAAAATATGCAAACTAGAACACACAATGTTGAATGAAAACCAAAGTCCAAAGAGTCATTTTCACTTTTGAGTCCAAAACAATCTTGAATGATCTAAGGTTAAAACAAAGCACTTCAAAGTTCTTAAAACAACACACAAAATCTCAATCTTGAATGCTCAAAGAAAAAAACTTGAATGTTTAACCACTTGTCTTTGAATGCATGTTACTAAAATAACTCTTGAGTGCCATGGATTAAAATCAAGTTTTTTTTTTTTTATGAATGCATGATTAAAATAAAAAATCCAATCTTGAATGCAAAAGGTCAATTAATCATTACAATATCTCACACTTCATCTTTTGGGGCATAAAAAGAATCTACATTCTAGGAACTTCCTAAATTATAAAAACCAAATAAAGATGCTTTAAGTGAGTTTGTTTTTGGACTCACCCTCTTTAATCACCCATCAATTTAACCATTGGTTGCAATCTCAATGCCATCTATGGGGATGGGTCCACCTAAGAGGGTGTTAAGTGCTCCACAAAGATCAAACTTCACTTGTGTTTTTATTAGTTTTTCTAACTTAAAAAATTCCTTGAATGCACATTAGGCTCGCTAACACTTCATTTGGACATTAAAATTGAACATACTCTTGATGTGGAGGGCCTCCGGGCGCGCGCTTGACAAATCGAGTTTCACATATCTTTGTTTTAGGCTTAAAACAAACTCACACTCAATCTTGAATGCCTAACAATCAATGAACATCGCATGGTTTTGATGCATTTTCAATGATGCTCGCATTTCTTATGTTGACGATCTCTCGACTTCCATTATGCTAATGATGTTGTCAAATTGGAATGAACATTGTATGCCAGAATCACAAGTGTCTTCAATAATAGCTTACAAAATCTAAATCATCAATTGGAATGAACGCGTGTCTTTTAAAGCCCAAGATCATGTATGTGGTCTTGTTTTACACTTTTTTGGAGGCCTTCTTGGGGATTTCATCACCCCTTGGGACGACCTCAACTCCAGCGTTCCGATAGAGTATAAAAATTGGGAGGTGAATCCAAAGACACCTCTCTTGGAATCAAGATTTTGTCACTCAGGCTAAGCCTCAAGGAACTTTATACCCTTGAGAAGTGAAAGAGGAGAAGTGGGTTACCGCTCCTCTCAGCTGTGTGACATCTTTTTGGTTTCATCTACGGATTTGGGCCTCACGTACCTTGCGTATATCAAGGACTCCCTAGCTATAAAAAATTTCATCCTTGTAGAAAGCTTCCTAGGATGTTGGTGTGTTTGACATGCTTGCTCCAAAATTTTGTCTGCTTGTTTGTTCATAGCTTTTGAATGAATGTTTTCCAACTTTGGTCAAAATCCCAAAAAAGCAGAAATCTCCCAGCTTAAGGCATACTTAGCATAGTCACTGCCTCATCAGAAAATCATCCAAGCTCCCCCACTGCAACCGAATCTATCTAGTTCCTTGCTTTAGAACAATCCCAAATCCAAAGTCTCTCCAAATCACCCCCCCCAGCCAGCTAGCAACCCAATCCAAAATCACACCCAAGCCTTTAGAGAGTTGTTGTCATTGTGCTGGAATTTGCTATCCAATCAATCCGACCAATCCACCAGCCTCACCAAGGTTATCCCTTTGACAGAGCTTTGAAAAACATACAACTAAATCTAAACAAAGCAGATAAAACCCTTATTTTTCCTGTACTTATGTGATAAAAAAGATGTGAACTAGAAAATTAAAAATCCTATGAAATCCACAAGCTGAGTGAGGGAAATTATTTAAGCTCATAAATAGAAAGGGAAATGGATGATTATAAATTTGATTTCAGCAAATCCCCAAATACACAACAATAAGAAACATGTTGATCTTGTAGTTGATCAGTGCCCTATCCATTGGGTAGTTCCATAAATCACACACATACATCTATGATACTCATGACATATCCCATACATCAAGATATTAGATCTATCCTATCACTTTGTGAATCAGACATCAATGTTCATAAAAACCTTGTTCTCATGAAATATCCTTCTTGAATAACTAGCAACCCTATTAAATATATCGACCATTTACTTGGCTCTTTATTCCAACAACAAAATATACAAGACATACAACCTTAAGGTGATGCAAAAGGGTTTGAGTTATTTGTCCCTAAACCAAAAACATTGCAGACTATAGAGATAGGAGATAAGAATCAGAATGAAACTAAGAAGTTTGCTACTCATTTTTTTCATTTCTTCTAAACTATACATTCAAGATGCATGTAAATGACCCATAAAACTACTGAAATAGATCAACACTATCTATATTAGTTTCATTACTACTTTTCATACAAGAGAGAAAGCTAAAGATTGGTGGAATCACAACTCTAGATCCAACCTTGTGGTATCATAGACAACCTAGAACCAACCCTGGTATCACTATAATTAGAATTTTTTTCCAAAACTAGAATCCTTACAATGAGAGAGAAAGAGAAAGATATAGGAAAGGAAGAAGAAACCAAATCTGATCTAGAAATGACATGTGTCCACTTGAATCTCCATCCCCTACTGTTGCAAAGCATCTCTCTTCTCTCTATAATTGAAATCTGATAGGAATCTCATCATTGAGTGTAATAAACTTGGAATATCTTTTCCTAATGATGAAAAACCCTATATCAGATATGCATATGAAATTCTAACAAAATATTCACTAAACTAACTTGGAGGTGAAAAACCATCACTAACTACATCCCTAAAAACTTTGGTGCACACCCAGTTCATCATTTTGCCAAAAACCAATTTGAATTGCTATAACTAAATGTGGTTGAAAAATTAGTACCTGGGACAAAACCCTAAATAACTCCAACATACTATTTCCTTTGCAAAAATAAACTTCAAATGTAGAAAGCTCATTCTCTCCTAATTCCAATGGTATATGATAGTCCTATACCCACTTATCAGAAATGCCTAGAATCTCCATTTGAAAATTAGGTCTTTGGTATGACTCACAGGTCTGCACTTCATGGCAAATATTTAACCATTTTCTAAAGTTCAAAATTTATTATATAATCCTTGTTTGATTAAAATAAAATTGTATGCTCAAAAGTAGAGATAATAATAACAAATTATTTTTCCTGAACTTAGAAATTTCTCTCCATTTCCATTCAGGTCAAACCTATTTGACTAAGCTATGACATGTGTCACACTTTGATTGGCCTATTCTTACCCTATCCTCTAATCTATTAGTACCTTTTCCACCTGGGCAAGACATGGGACAATTAGATTGGTCCTCACTTTGCCACATCTACTTGGGCTCGGTAGCCTCTGATTGTGTTGCCATGTCACCATGCTTAACCTACTTGCATCTTTCCTTGGCGATATACTGACAACTGTTGATCCTATGCCATGTGGCACAATCTGGTGTGTCTATACTACAACTACCACCTCAACATTGACCACCATGTGTAACTCCCAAATTGTGTCGCTATATCGCTATCCTAGTTAGGGCTATCACCATGTCATCATGCATAATGACATCGTGACACATGACACCTTCATCCACATCATCTACCTCATAATCCATGCCACATTATCATCTCCATGCCATCGGCCTTCACCACATGGCAACTTGTTGCTATGTCACATGCCACCTCATCCAATACATCATTGTGATATGTGTCTCTCCTTGCCACATCATCACCTTGGGAAGATGCTAGGCTCTGAAGACCACTACCACATGTCATTGCCTAGTTGGTTGCATGGGGTTGAATTATACTACGACATTAGCTTCTTTGGGCTATATGTCTAGTCAAAATTTTTTCCACATCACCTCCAGCCGGTTGGGGCCCACATGTGAAGTTTACCTTTTTTGCATAAAGCATGTCTCTTAAGACAATTAGTTACTAGGTGCATATGTATTTAAAAGGTTAAAAAAAAACCTATGGGAAGAATGTGGGGCAAAAAAATTGAATGCTCAACTGCATCTCTCCATCCTTTCTCACTGGTTTTTATACATTCATATGCCTTTTATTTGAGCCATCCTCTATATTTTCAATCGAAGAATCAATTAAATGGACCCAAATAACCCTAAGTTGCAACTCCAAAATTTTAACAATAATAGAATCACATCTTCATACTTGGATGCCACTTAATAAAGCCATGGAAAACTCATTCAACAATTTTATACTGATGTTATGTTCAAACAATGGAAAATGAAGGAAATACTAGGTGTGAGGGTGATGAATGAAATGCTTATTTTCCCCCTAAGTGAAATCTTCAAAATCAATGATGCCATGAAAAGAACCATCAGCTGGAAATCAATGAGAGAGCCTTCTCTATTCGACATATTCTTAAAATATGTTATAGAACATTCTAGTGAGGGACATAGTGTGGCACACATTTAGTATATCCCTCCTTTCCATTGTCTCCCAGCTCTCAAAGCTGCCCTTCCTTAGTTGAGAAAAGTAAAAAAGACAATAGAGGAGGCTACCAAATAAGCATTTGAAAAATTATGTCTTCATCTTATCAATAAAAAATTATAGGTGTCATCAAAGACCCCCCATGACAACATCTTCTTTCAAAGCCGCTGACTTCTGCATCAACATTCCACTTTTGCCCATGGTGTTTCTTTCACTATAGGATAGGTTGAACTGTAAAACCAAATCTTAGAGTCTTTATAATTGGTGGAATTATTAGTAACTTGATCAAAGAGGATGAGGGAACATATTTGGTCACCAAACCTACAAATCAAATCACTTATATCATAATCTTCATCTCTCATGTAATTAGATTCATTTTCTTGGACACATTTTCTCAATTGACTATATGTAACTAAGTCTTCAAAATTCATCGGGCATTGAGATGCATGGAAGTCATCTTCCTCAAGGAGAGAATTTATCATTTGAATTTCACTTTAGATTTGGTTTCTTTAAGTTTTGGGGTTTGTGTTGGATCTATAGTCAATTGTGCATGTGAGAATCATGGAAAGTAAGGCAGGCAATCATTTCCAACATAACCAACTTCAGGCATTAGATAGGACTCACAATCTTATACCATCCTACAATTGGCATCTCTATATTGATCTTGAACTGTAATACTATGTGAGTTGAAATGATTTTTTCTTATTTGTTTCTTAGTAATTAGCTAACAATGTACCCATTGCTAAAGTAGAGTTTTTTAGTGCAAACATCATGCCTTCCTTGGTATGTTCAATTCACTTCTTTACTTGTTCACCATGTGCATGCATTCACACATCCATTCAATGAAAAATATGATCCTCATTATAACCTATATTTAAAACTTTTCAAATCTCATAATGTCTTATTAGGCTACTAAATTTAGTCAGATCTTAGAACGGATTTGAATAATTTTTTTCCGAACCAAAACACCTTATATTCAAAAACCATTGGTTTGACCTCCTAAACTAATTAGATTCCACCTAGATTATAATGGCTTAATATTTGATCATTCAAAAATCATTTTACCATTTATCTGCAAACTAAGATTTTCTGACAAGAAGGCCTATAGGCTACCTTTAAAAACTAACTAAAACACTTGATTGAGCCTTGAAATTAGACATATTGATTCTTTGTTCCACATTCTTGTACCTTGTTAGATTTTTCCTCATGACGACATCTGGGTCAAAAGATATTGACTGTCAAAGTTACCTACTTAAAACTGCCTGCAAGCAAACATGTTAGAAAACCATAAATTGTATTCGGTTTTGGCTTTGAAAATAGGCCAAACTGACACCTGAGGGTGTGAAAAATGGGGCATTAGTTCACTATCATGGGGAGAGTATAAATCCATGATTTGGGGTCATGAAGAATAACTAGGCAGATTTGGCAAGCGATCAAAGTGGGCTACTTGGATTTGCAAGACTGGAAACAATGGTAGAAAAGTGATTTTCTCAAATAGAAAGGAATTGGGAAAGTGTGCAGACTTACTCATCAAGACTCAAAAAATAGCACATTTAAATTATTTTCAGGGTAGAACAAAGTGATATAATCCATTTGGTTCAAAAAATCATGGATTTAGAGTTGCAACATCCCAAACAGGGGTACTGATCAATTTGTACTTTATGACATGAGTAAAAAAATCATAAATTGCATTTCAAATTACATTTGAAAACTAATCAAACATATTCATCATAGCTTAAAATTAAAACATAAAAATTATTTGACCTCTAGAATACAATGAAAAAAGAATTATCTTATTTTGGTCAACTGGATCAAAGTTACAATTGGTCAAATAGGGCCTTCTAGAATTCTGAACAATTTACATCAACATAACAACAATAAACAATTGACTTCGAGGGATTCAATACCTAGTTAGAAAATATCAAAATGACTTGAAAAAAAAATATAGGTTCTTTGATATGCATACTAAACACTCCCAAAGAGGCAAGTCATGAAACATTACTGGGTACAAGATATTCAAATGCAAACTAGGCTTCCTGTCATTGTTTGACACTTAGGCAAAAATGCAGATTTGGATGTTGCTCCAAATGAAACTTCACACAATGACTCAGAATGGAAATTTATCTTCATAGGATGCATGGATATACTTAATCCAAAGTGTTAGAAACATTAAACACTTCATAGGACTCAACAAGATAGCTGTGTACACATGCATTAAATGCACTCATAAGGCTTAATTTTTAGGACAATACTCCAAATCAAGGAAGCAATTTCGAGTCCCAACACTACCTTTAGATTATAGTTTCTCTACTTCTATCAAAAAGGATCTTCATTAAGTTTCAAGGGATCTGATGTTTCATTTTCTTGCCTCTGTAGCTTTTCAAATCCTCATAACTCCATGTGAATACAACTTGATATTCTATGAAAAGTAGTCTGGCGACTTTCTTTTCCTCAAACATGCAATGTTTTATGATATTGATCATTTTTGGAGTTTGCATGTCTCCAATGTTTTTCCCCTCATACTTACCAGTAGTAGATCTTTTTTCTATTTTCTTTTCCTTAATGTAAGCATCGTGTCTATTAAACAACTTTTCCAATGATACAAAGTATGGGGGAATGATATTACCTTGTAATTGGATTGCATCAGTTTCATCCTTTTTTCCCTTCTTATGAGGATCTTCTTAAATAGTTTAATTAGAATGGTCTTCATGAATATTTTTGGCATTTAAAAAAAATTACTATAGACTTTTTTCATCTTCGAACACTTGCTAGGCTTCTATATTGTTAGGCACTGAAGCTCTATATACAATTTCTACCTGATACAATTTTTTTTTGAATTTTTTGTGATGAAGTAGTAAGGAGCTAGATAGAGCCAGTGAATCCACTTTAGAGTTCATCTCCCTTGAAATTGATTTAATTAAGAATGCATCGAACCATTCAATTTCATCTTAGACCCAGTTTCTATAATTTTTCAATTTATGATTCTTTACAAAGTATTGCCCTTTGATTTGCCATACAACAAGCTCCACATCACCTAGAGCTGTTCGTATCTTTACCCCTTTTACTTTTACAAGTATTATCCTGAGTAACATGGCTTCATATTTTTTCATGTTACTTGTGTTCCCAAATTCTAACTTGAACATCATGGGTTGAGGTTCTCCTTTAGGTGATATCAATACCACCACTACACTGGAATTGGATGAGGAACAACTTCCATCAAATTATAGTGTCCATATTGATGGTGATTCTTCTTCCTCAATAAGAATTTGATCTCCCAACCCTTCAAAATCTTAATCATTTGAGACCTCTTTAGTGAACAACATATAATTACCAAATTCTAATTCTTGGTGAAGGATTTGAGCTTTGCGATCATCTGACTTTAGAACTATAAACTTGGTTTTCTCTTTAGGCTCTAATTTTACTTTCTTGCTCCCTATGGGTATGAAAATCTAAGAAAAATCCAATTTTATTTCTCCCCCCAAGTCTCTGCAAAAGCCTATGCTTAGAAGAAAACCATAGCTAGCTAGAATGTCCATGACTAAGATAGTCAGTAGCAACTTCTTTTCTAGGTGAGAGGCCAACACTACTTGTGTGTCCTTGATTTTTCCAAGTAGTAAAACTTGTTTGGCATCCATGGAGTAACAACTACCATGAACCTTAGTGAGAGTAAGGCCTAGAGCCTTAGCTACTGGGTAGGGAATTGCATTATCTGAAGAACCCGAATCAATTATATAGTTGCTTAGTTTGCACCCATTTATGTATAGGGACACATAGAAAACTATATATTCTTCTTGATTGAAAAGATTAGATGTTAAGGATTCATCTTCTTGTTTAGTCATGACATTATGATTCAAGTTTATATTATCTCATTTGCAATAATCTACCAATATTTTTAATTCTGAGGAATGAGATTTTAAGTAGTGTGTAGGGGAAATTTGAATCCTAGAATCTTTACAAAATTGAATGAAATCAAAAGATATCTTTTCCTTACCTGACTGAGAAATCTTGGCTCCTTGATCAATATTACCAACACTTGAAGTAGATGCCTTATTACCACCCAGAAGATGACCTAAAATCTAATTCTTATTTTTTTGGCTTCTAGTCAACATTGTATATGTAGTCCCATCAATATTAGTATAACATTCACCCAATCCTTCTACATCCAACTTGTACTCTAAAAATAAATTTTTAGAGTCACCATTCGAGTACAAATATGACTTAGGAACATAAGCTACAAAATTTAGCTTGTTGGTGGATATCAACTACATCATACATGCTATTTCAAGGATTTAAAAAAAAAAATCATGATCTGTTGTTAAGTAAAAGACACACATATTCCCCTTTTTGGTTGCTTCTTCAATAGCCAACCTCTATGGTGGACCAATAAGCTGTAGAGATTTCCCATCAATATTCCTCCCAGGTTGATTTGGGAAATTTCCTTGGTAATTATTATTGAATCTGGGGAGTTGACTCTTCATAGAAACTAGTTCATTTGATAATTTTTGCAATATCTTATTAGATGAAGTGGTGTTACTAGTACTTTCCTTGGTCTAAAACTCTTGTTTCCACTTTTTGGCAGAGATCAAGTCACCTTCTAGTTTAACCACTTTTTTAGGTGTCTACCAAGTCCGTGAGACATGATATCCTTAGATCATAGTTAATATTTGGTGGCATCACACTTATAAATAATGTTTTTAAATTACTCGTAGTAGGTTTGTCAGTAGTAGTGATTCGATTAGTGATCTTATTGAAATTAGCAACAAAATCCCTCATACTTATGAATAGTTTTCTTTCTATAGATGCCAACTATGCCAGTAGGGCATGTTCATCTTCTATAGTTTTGAATTTTGTTTCAAAAGCTATTCTTATCATATCCCAACTTGTAATTGAGGCATTTTCCAAGTGATAAAACCAATCCACTGCACTTTGTATTAGAGCTTCCACAAATATTCTCGCAACTATGTCTTTGTGTGAGACTCCTAAGATATGAGTTGATGCAAAGAAGGCCTTAATGTGTTCATCGGTAATAACGTTCCCATCACCTCAAAACTTGGGAAAATTCTTTCTTGACCTAGATAGGAGTGGATGTTATGCCATGAAGTCTAGTGGACTATTCATTACAACCTAAGGAGCAACCATAATTGTCCTAGCAAGGTATGTCAAAAAATTGACAAGTAGAGGAACAACTACTCCATGTAAAGCTAATACCTAACAAGTAGTGTGCAAAAAATTTTGATTTCTAGGAAGTGAAGATGGCCTACTCCTACTCTTCTTGTCACCCTTTTATCGAGGTGTTTCTAGGATGGGAAAACCAAGTTCTGCAAGCTTTTCAAAATTAGGGTCTCACCCACCTTGATTTGTGGTGCTTCTAAGGAATCTTCCTTGTTCTATGATTCCTAATTACTCTAGCCCCACTTCCTTATGATCTTTGAAGCTCTCTCCTTTGAATAGCTCTTTCTTGCACTTCAGCTCTAGCTTCTTCTTCTTCTAGTACTTGACTAGAATTCCTATAGTGTTTAGCATTCCTCCTATATCTCTATAAAAATGTATTCAAGGATGAAGTGATAACTTCTTGATCATCTTGGAATCCAAGGTTGGGTTAGAGTACAGGGAATATGTTCTCATGAGGTAGCACCATCTTTCTTCATGCTTTATCTCTTCTAGTCTAGCATCTATTCAAGTCCCCAATAGAGTCACCAAAAATATGTTGGTAAACAAATTGTTCACTTTAATTAACTCTTTGAATGCCCAATATTTCTAAACAATAACTGATTACAACAGTTGGAAAATCATAGTTAAATGACTAATCTCCCTTTGAATTTTATAAGTACAACTCCCTTATGGTTATAATTTGCAACAAATTTGATTGTTCCTAATTCTAAATGGGGCTTGTTCTTGACTAGAGAATAGGAGAGGTAAACCAAGTTAGGCCTAAATAGGAACTAACTCAAGAAAGGATTCAAGTCTTAATACTAATCAAATTTGTGAACTCATACATCTTATGAACCTACAAAATTTGACAATACTGTAATGAAATCTATCTATGAATTAGCTACCTAATATAATTTTCCTAACTCTAACATGCAAGGGAATAACTTAAGGAATAATGAAAGAAAAATTCTCTTTCAACCTTCAATAACACTAATATTATCTTCAGTTTTCTACATTAAACAAGGGAACAAAACTCTATTTATTCCATAACTCAATTCAACTGAAAGAGATATCTTAAATGATCATAAATAATGAAATAATAAATAATTAATATAAAACACATTCAACTTGTCTCTACAACATGAATTATTTCACACCAAAAATTAGCTGAGCTTTTCATTAATTTTCAAATGAGCACATAGGATTTTGAGATGAACTGTTACAAAAGAACGAGTTGGGTCATCCTCTTTCTCAAATTGACAAATGGAAAGAAGCCAATTATTAGTTACAAATACATAGCTAAAATACAAGAGAGCAATACAATATCATTTTCCCTTATTTTTCTTCTCCAATTCCCCTTTATAGGCTTTTACAATGATAATAATAAGGATGAGATCTTCGTGTTTGACGATGTAGATGTTAGTATATCAAATCAGCCACTTGGATTATTTTCTTTCCATTTGTTTGATTGCATCCAACTGTTCTTGTATTTCTTCTATTGCCACATGTATGCATCCACTATGTTGTTGAAGATCATACACTTTGTTTTGATGACTAAAAAATTTATCTGTTAACTTGTTAAAGTAGTCAAAGAAAACCTTTTTACATAACATCAGTTCCCACTACTCATTTTCCTTGTCCACTCATTTGAGACTTAGTAGGAAAGACTTTCAGCAACCATAATCTTTATCTTGTTCTTCTTTAACTTTTCTCTCTATCTCCTTCAGTCCCTCTTCTGTAGAAGATATCATATTTGCTTTGAATTGTAAGCTTTGTTTCCACTCAAACAAAGGCTCATCTTCCTTTGGCAAAATTTTCCTTCAGCTACTACCTTATCCTTCATTTGAATGATCATTGGTAAGAGAGAAATACATTCTTCGCATTTGGCCTTTTCTACAAATAGAGTTTCCCTATTCTCTATGATATTGTCCTTTTCTATCTCAAGCCTTTGTACTTCATTGCCTACCTGCTCTATTACTAAAAGCCCTCCAGCCTTGATTTTTCCAATCCAAGCTCTACCAATTTTCTTGAAATACTTGTCTTCTTGTAGATGAGATATGATCGCCTAAATATTTGTGGTTGTAGGGTCACTAGTAAGTGGCACTCCTGAGATATTTTCTTGGGGGGCAATTAGTTTCCTAATGAAGAAATTAAGTTCATGGATTGCTACCTTCATCTTGACTTTGGAAAGCTTGAAACCTTCAAGCTATCCCTCTACCACTTCATTTGTTAGTTTCTAGAGACCCACTTTGGTGTTATGCCTAACTTCTTTGAGGTCCAAAGATTGCAATGTGAAGTCATCTATAGTTAGGTCTTCATTTCTCCCCTCCTTGGTGGGCTTAGTAATCTCCATAGTTAAGTGTCTTGTATCAGGGTTTTGGCTGAGAATTAATAGAGTCTTCTACTCTTTAACTTTACTCAATGCTGACCCATAATGGATAGCTAGAGATAAGTCTCTTTGTTTGGAGCTTCCTCTTCTTTCCTTTTCCTCTTTTTGTCTAAGGTATTCTTGAGCCATGACTTAGTGCCAATTACCTTAGATGCAGTCCGTAGTGTATCTATAGCAAACATTTTCCTCCTAATAGGAGTCAATGTCTTTGAAGCTGAAAAGAGAGGATTCTTTGCAGCCAGGGAAATGAGCTTTGGAGCTTTAGAAGCTTTCTCCAATTTAGATTTTTTTCCACTTCAAATATTTTCTTTGCTTCTTCATATGACTCTATGGATTCACTTTCACTACTTCCACCATCTTGAAGATCAACCACTTATATTTGGCGTCTACTTGGTAGGAGTAATGTGGCACTTATGGATGGGATTAGACTATTGTGGGGTGAGAGAGCCACTATGAATGCATTGTCATTTGATTCTTCCACCTTGTTCTTCTCAATCTCTATCTCCATTCCAATCACTGGCACTAAACCATCCTCATAAGATTTATCAAATGGCTTGTTCTTGTCAGGAGGTTGATTACCTCATTTGGCTAGTTGAGTGGGTCCTTGAGTGAGAGGTAGGATTGTGCCTAAAGCACCACTTTGAGAAGATGAAGTTGCTGCTACATTTGGGGAAGACTTTGTGGGCATGTCATTTCTCCTACTTCACTGTGCCAAGGGCCACTTAACCCACTTTCCTATTCTCTCATAGATTCTAGCCATCATCATATCTAGATCCTCTACAACATCTTTAAAAGGTTCCAAAATTATGTGGGTGTTCCTTAGCTTGGTCAAATAAGTATTCCTATACATATTTTGACCATCATCTTCAATTCCATCTATTTATATATTCACCTTATACATTTTCACTTGATCAACTATCAATCTTGCAAAGGCTTGATCATGGCTCTGAAATGCATCTTTGAAATTAGCCCAATAGTCTTTGATGGTGGTATGCTTTATCATGCTCTTGATTTGTAGAACATCTCTGGCATACCCATTTGGGTCAAACATAGGCCTTAGGACTTCATGCATGTCAAGCTTATATTTCTTCTCAAACACCTTCATCATGTTCTTAACATTGGACTGGGTGTCACAACTGAAGGCTCCAACCTTCATAGGGAATTCATATCCCCTCTTGTTCAAGCTTCCACTCAGGATGTTCACTTGCAGTGCTTATAATATAATCTTGATCAACACGATCATGTCACTTGGATACCTCAGTATCTTCAAGGGGAATCCAAAAAATGTAGTAATATGCAAATAAGAAAATGATGAGGACTAAATAAAGTAACACCCAAACTGACTGATGGCAACCATGGCTTCAGGGCTAAATCTTCTTTCCAGGCATCCTTGTAGTTCCTTGTAAATTCTCATGGTAAATGTGTCATCACCTTAACATAATCTACATAACTATTCTACAATTGGAGATATGGATAAAACTCATAAGACTTAACATAAAGTTCTCTAATCTTGGAATGCCTATCCATAATTACAATGAAGCCATCATGTAGATCAAGAAGGAAGACATGTAGAATGTATTGTAAAACTTGGCCTTCTGGAGAGCATTGGGAAAAATCTCACTTACCTCTTGGACCCAATTTATGTATTGGGTGTCTAGGCATATAACGTAAACTAAAAAGAAGTATTGCTCAACAAAATTTAAGGCTTCTACCTCACCTTTCAACTTATGTAGAAGGACTAAAATGTCAATTATTTCTTGTTTGAGATTTCTTTTGAACAAAGTTTTAGGAACTTTTCTCTTATCACTTTGTGGCTTTTGGAACCAAGTTCTCATGATCTCCTTCCTCCAGATCATCTTCTTTACCAAGAATTTTGAGGTGGCCCCACTAATTGTCAAGTTAGAGGACTCCTCTCACTCTGGCACATAAATATAATTTATCACCATTTGCCTATCAATTAAAATGAATACTGTATCATTAGGTAGAATAATTTTCCTAGTTTCCATATTGTAGCGATGAATGCATTCGTAAATAAGCTCCAGGGCTTGGATTGCAACTAGAAAACTAGCGACCTCAACTAAACCACATCCTCAAAGCTTCTCCATGATAGGATAAATCTATTCAGATTTGACCCTCCTTTGGAAATTGTCATGCTATAGAAGTGGAGAGAGGTCTCTGTAAAATTATGTAGTTGGGACCTGATTTCAATCAAATAATCAAAACCTATGAACTTGGTTTCCATAAGCTTATGAATAAGATTTTGAATCGAAAAGGTAAATAAAAAGACAAATGCAATAGTCACAAGATTTCAAAAAGCTATGCATATTGATAGAATGAGGAATAAAAGAAATAAGGTGACTCTTTCAATTTTTTGTGTGCTTTTATATGAGAGTTTCAATTCATTCGTTATTTTTTAGAATTTGGACCATACAGATGAAATTTAAGGAAATACCCATTGGATATTAAATACAAAAGCTCAACAGACATTTAGGGGTCTTTTCATTATTCTATTGAGTGCAACAATAACTTTCTATAAATCCATTAGTTACTTTTCTATTTTCCTTTAAGTTTTAGAAAGTTGCCATTGGGGTACTCCGTTGATGAAAATTTGGCATGTGAGATTTCAACTACATCTTCTTTCCATAATGGTTTGATCTGTTCTAGTATCATTTTGACATACTATAAATGTAGTTCTAGGAATACATTCACTTGTTAGCTAGATATTTCTTGTATAAGTAGAAAATTACTTGCATGGGTTGGGAACCCACCAAGGAGAAGGCAATTTGCATTTTTTTGCTAACACTTCCTTATAGGTTGAATCTTCAACAACTGCATTTTTGGCTGTTAAGGATGCTTAACTAAGGTGTATAGACCTGTTTTGATAACATTTAATATCCTATTTTCCCCCTTTAGTTGCTTTGCAAAAATCCATCTTCATGGGTTGGAAACCCACAGTGGAGAAGACATTTTTAGGTTTTTCACCAAGGCTTAAATGTTTGAGTGATGACAAATCCAAAACATGTTTAGGAGATTCATTTTGGATTCAACATCAATTTTCTTTAGAATTTTGCACCCTTTGCATGCTTTAAAGCTATACATGTCTCAAGTGGTCTTTTATGGGAAATGACCTTCATGGGTTGGAAACCTGTCGAGGAGAAGGCAATTTCCAAACTTTCACTAACACTTGTTTATCATGAGATAGTACACCACTAGGAAATAGAGAATGTTTTTGATTTGCAATGAGTAAATTTGATCTCTTTCAAATTAGGTACTATCTTACCCGATCAGTCACAAGGTAAAAAAAACACCCACCCAGCTATAAAGAAAGAGAAGGTAAAGTGGGACAATTTGATAGAGATCACCTAGCCTTTGGGGATCTAGACCTAGACTAAAAAAAAAATGAGGACTACACTCACTTTATCTACTACAAAAAACTCACTACTACCAATAGGTTAGAAAATAGAAGTGGGACAACAATATCCTACCTTGATCTTAACACCATAAAAATAGGAGCTTTAAAGAGGATCTATTGCATTTTACCCCAATTCCACCTAGGGAGAAGGACAAAAAAGGGAAGAAGAGATGAAAGAGAAATAGAGATTGATGAACTTGCATTTAATAGGTGCTAAAAATTCATTAAATTGGAGTTCTTCCAATTCAATACAATACAACCAAAATAAATTTAGAAGGTATTCCAATCATAAAATATGAAAAGTAAGGTCTTTTTAGAAATTCGTGATCAATAATCTTCAAACATAATGACAAAGTGATAATAGTTATGATGTACCTATCATTAAAGAGGATTTTGATATCCTAAAGTTTGTCCAAATATCTAATGCGAGACTCACAAAATAAATTTGATATACATGTCAAGTATCCATCCAAGGAAGCCAATTCTCAAATAATATAATGATCTTGTTGAAGTATAGAATAAAATTTGAAGAAGAATGAATATAAGACTCTCAATCACTTATTTTTCACAAAGAATACATAATGGTGAGGGATCAATACTTATCTCTATAAAAGGAGAAGAAGAATATGAGGAGATAATTCTTATAATATAAATAGGACAAGATATCAAATAAATCAAACTCTTTAATAATACCAAAATCATAAATAGGTATATTCAAATCAGATAATTTAAGAGTGATTGCATATTACATTCTCAATATATTCATCAAATTTTGGTCTAAGGAGAAACGAGATAATGTGTGTGAAATGACACTCTAAATGTCATCAGAAACATGTAGACCAATGAATCCTAGAGTATGTTATGTTCTATTTGTCAAGATAAATTTCTCACAAGGAGTACTTAGTTGAGCACCAAGGCTATAACAATATAGTGGAAAATCAAGTGAGGAAACATAATCAAACAAGGATGAAACATAATATCAGTAACTTGTTTAGTATGTTTCCTAAATTAGAAACCCATCTAACCAAAATACCAATTTGAATCTTGAAAATACAAGAAATCACTCCTAAAAACACTAGAACTTCTCTTGTTATCAAGCTCCAAGTTATAAGTTTAGGATGTAAGTATCCATTTAATTAAATAAAATATACCCAAGACTAAATTTATAATGCTTTCATTAACAAATCTCAATGCCAAAATGATTGTGAGAGTCAGATAAATAGGTAGAAAATTATAATTTATTTATTTATATTAAAATATACCAACACAAAATAATAATAACAAGACTTGCACCTATTGAAATAATGTGGAACAACTTTCCAATGATCATAAAAATTTAAAATCCTTTAATATATTGATGAAATTTATGTCTTCAAAAAAATGCCTCATTAAATATTGAAAGTGAGTTCAATTTTCCAGTCTATGGAAATTTATTTGTGGGATCTTGATGTAGAGATAAAGGTTTACATGAAACTTGGAAACAATCTAATGCCAAACGAACATACATCCCAATAAATGGATACAAACCAAAACTTGATTTGGATCTAAAAAATATACAAGAAAAAAATTTGAAAAACCTTTAGAGTGATAAATACGACATGAAAATACCATACATGGTCATAGAGCACACAAATAATTATACTATAGACTTCTAATCTTCCTATAAAATTACATACAGAAGACAATTTTTAGGAATTGGATTATTTGACCCCTAAATTAACAAAATAATTTTTAATGGAAAGAGGGAGAGCTATTCATAACATCATAAAGTACCCACACACCAATTCAAAAGTCCTTATTCAACCAAGAAACTGTAACAACAGATTCTTGAGACTATAGATTTGAACATACTATCCTTACAAAAGTTGGCATAACTTACTCATATATTAATTAAAATCAATAAAAATTAAAGAAAAAGTAAGTAAAATAAATATTATTTCCAATCATATGACATTTTTACCTTAACCCTTATGTAAAAAATAGTACAAAGTGCTAAAACATACAATAAACAAAATTCTAGTAGTCTGAGACCCAACTTGGGAAATCACAAATTTTAGCATGAACCCAAAGAAAAAAGTTGTATATTTTTGTTTTATTTAAATTTGAGGACCCCAACATAGATAGGAAAATTTGTATGCATGCAACCTTGAATAAAAATAATTCATAGTGTTTTACAAAATAAAATGCTATTGTAATGACTGTCATAGCCACCTTCATAGGGATACTCATATAACAAGACTTTCTTTTCATGCACCAAAGCTTATATTAAAGTAATATCATGAAATTAAGGTCCACACACAATATAATTTAAATCCTCAAACTCTAACCATTCAATATTCATTCTACATTCACAAATGCACATTGAAAAACTTCACTATATTGACTAATACATATGAAATATCAATCCTCTTTCATCTACATGCCTTGAACCTATGGAGGAAAGATAAAAAATTTAAAAATAGAATAGTATAAAATATTTTTGTATTTTCCCCTGTGCCAAATGAAAGCTTTACATTTTACAAGCTTATGGGTTACTCTAGGTAGGGTTTTGCCCCTTCAACACAAAAGTTACAATATCTAAGTTGAGACTTAGTAAAATTACATTAGATCAATCCAAAAATAAAGTAGAATAATATTAATAACAAAAAAATATTATGAAATCATGGAAATGGAGAAAAAATAATCAAAATGATCCATTATCAGACAATTTACTCACTATAAAAGTGAAAAAATAGAGAAATTATATTGAAAACTCACTTCAAATCTTAATCAGTTCATACAAATGGAGCTCAAAAGTTTTATTTAAGTCAATAATGATTTAATGGAACTGATCCAAAGTTAGGGGGTGACATGTCAACTTCTTTTGCATGGTTTTTCCCTTTTTATTGCAAAAATGTTGATTGGTATAACGTTGCCAATTTCAGCAACTTTTGCATTTTACACTTTGGAAAATAACTCAAAATGGTCTAAAATGACCTTAAAAGATATTATTAAAATAAAAATAAGAAAAATTATTTAGAAAACATTTCTTTCCCTATATGAGGCTAATCAACATCTATACTATCATGCACTAGGTCTCAATTATACTTACATGCTTATCACTCATTAGGTGACAATACTTGGTAGAGTGACCTAGGGTGAGTGCACCGACATGGTGTGCAAAAAAGTGGACACCATTGAAAAAAAGTGAAAAGTGCACATAACATGATCACATTATGTGCAATTTTCATAAAATTCAAAAATGGGCTTGGCTTGTTACCAAGCCAAGCAAATAATATCAAAAAAACATCAAAATAAACACAACATAATCACTTTTTACCTACCAAAAATGTGATCGCATTTTTACAAGTAAAAATATTTTTTTTGTTTTCTTGTGAACTAGGCCATTTAACTCCCAAATTTATATACAATAGAGGTAAATGTCCAAAAAAAACCACAAACACGATTGGGTTTGGCTCTCTCAACCTCAAAGTCATCTTGTTTGTTGGCAATTTTTGATGATGCCTCCACGAAAAGGTTAGTTATTGTTGTTTTTTTTTTTTTGTATTGTATGTATTATTATTTTAGGTTTATTGTATTGGTTTTTTAATTTATAATCATTTAATAATCAGATACATCTAGACCTAGTAAATGCAAAGGAAATTAAAGGTTGCCTCCTATGGAAGAGGAAACCATTAACCTTGATCAAATACCTCAAAATGAACCACAAAAATCTCAAGGGGCAGCCCCAAACCCACAAACCTCTCAAAAGACCTCCCCTCAACAACTACAACCACTACCGTGTCCAGGGCATCCACAAATCTCATTATATCACTAAACTCTAGGCAAGAAGACCTTGTTAATCTTCTCACAGAAAATAATGCCAAGATAACTAATTTGGTTGGTAGGTTGAGGTCTTATAGTCTTGGCCACCACTCCACCCTCACTAACACATAAGAAAAGAACAACCAATAGTGCTAATGAGGTGACTAAAGGGATTTCATGGAGGGATAGATGTCACACATTTTATGTAGATGGGTTATTCTATGACCAAGTGAAATATGAAAACATAAAAGAAGGTGAAATATGTGTTCTTTTCACCAATACTAAGACTAGCCTAAGCCTAGACAAAACCACCCCTTAATTTCCTATTCATTGGTGTGCTCATAGGGGGATAATATCAACTTTTAGGGATAGGTGGCATATGGTGTTTGACCAACCACCATGTAATAATAATGATGTACCCTTATATTTTTGAGAAAGTTATATTGTGAGTTTATCCTTGGTGAGAAGTAAAATTACTTTGACTTCCTTGAGTTCAATGGTAGAGGAAGGGGATCTATACATGATAGACCTAAGGCCCATAGAGTCACCTAGCCAAAGCAAAGGAAGTGTCTAGAAAAAACACCTTTGATTCATGTTGTGCTCCCCAACACCATGAAGGAGTATATAGACTTATAGAATCTTCATGTAGTAGCATCATTGACTAATGCCATCATTGAGAATGACACACAACTATCCCTAGGAGGGGGTAAATTAGCTCCATCATCATTAGATTCTCCACCAGAGTCATGCTAGCCGATGCCACCTCTTCCATCATTAGATATTCCATTTGGCTTAGTCTCCCAAGTCGTTGAGCATATGTGCATTAATTTCCCTAGTTTGTGTGATGGGCTAGATATTGATGCGAATGAGGATGGAAAGAAATTCCATTCATGTATACATTTTGGGAGAAGATACCATGCACGTACTACTTAGGACTTGGCCCTCACTGATGATTTGATGATGATGATGTTTCTTTTGGGGTGAAAGAGGTTTTTTAATTTGTGTTTTGATATGTTATTAATTCATTTCACCCAAAATTGATAAACTAAGATATATGTATACTTAAAAAAGAATATATATATATATATATATATATATATGTATGTATGTATGTATGTATGTATATGTATAGATACATGTTTTATATATGTTGAAGGTTGCAATGGGTGATAGGAGCGTACCTCACATTGTTCATTCAAGTAGACATACATGGGTAGCTTGAACACATGAGGTAAAGAAAAAAATATTCACTAAAATAAAATAATATTTTTTGGTTTGAAAATATTAATTCTTAATAAATATGTATATTTAATTTGTTTTTTATAAGGCTTGTTTATGAGTTAGACATCCCAAATTGATGATGTGATGTTGTCATTTATTCACTTTGGCTTATTGAGTTTTGTGGTATCATATCTTGCACTCCTCTTGTTTACAATCTTATTATAACTCATATAGTATCATATTTATTTCTCTTATATTACTTATGCTTTTGTTAGGAAACCCTATGTACTCGAAGTCATCAGGAAAGAGGAAGAAATCATTGAGGATACCCAAAGAAGAAAGCTAAATAAGTTCAATTCTACTATATTTGTTAAAATAAAATATGATTGAAGATGATGAAATTTCTAGTCTATATTGATGAATGCACCAAACTTGTTTATTGTAAATGCATGTATAAATAAATGGGTTTCACAAAGATGATGAATGCACTAGATTTTGTTGATGTTCAAGAGAGGGAAGAGCTAATATTCTCATAATTTATTTTTGTTGCATTCTCATTTGTTCAAAAATATTAGAAATTTGGTTCCTTTTTGACTGGCTATCATATGTTATGACTTTTCACATAGGAAATGGTCATAGGTACATCATCATTGGTAGGTCCTCCTAATACTATAGGACCACCATATGTGGTATGTGTTTGAACTCTATATAAATAGTTTAAAAATATATGTTTAAATATTCAATTACATACATTTATTATGTTTTACCATTTCATTCAAGTATATATCATATATTTTATTTACCATAAACATAAACATCATAATAGTTCCATTAGTTGATGTGCCTCCTACTACCACAACAATTTGAGCTACATCTTTTGCATGTGTTTGTTCTTCATTCCATGCCTCTTGTGGTTTTAGTATGTCTTAATTATTACTGATTGTGCATTAATTTTATTAACTTTTTTTAGGCCACATTACGAATGATGGATTCTCTTTCTATCCACTTTGATAAGATCCTTGCTTCCTCAATTTGGAGCCCATTACACTAATCATTCAACCTTAGTATATAAAAATGAGATGAGTTAATAAAAAATTAAGCAATCAATGTAAATTATAGTACTCTATTTAGTTAATTTGATATTATTTTTGGCTAACATATCTAGCTTAGCATTTGAATTATACTTGTATAGATGCAGAGCAAGCCACACAGTGCTGTGAAGAAGCTTCATTTTGATGATCTTGCTTCATCATAGATTTTTGTAGATGTATGTTATGTAAATACATCATTGTGGTCATTGAATGACCAATTTTGTACATATTCAATATCTTTAGTGTGCATATCAACCTTCAATAGGTGATGCCACATTTTGTAACTATCCTTTTGATCTATCATATATTCTTTATTTGGACATGTACTCTTGATATTTGATCATATTTGATCGGACATGAAATTGATATTTGATAATATTTGTTCATTATGAAAATATATGTTTTATTAATGATTTTTCATAACAAGAGAAGTGGTCAAGTTAATAAATGCCATGTATTGCTTTCAGTTTTAGATTTGCAATATGATTGTAACACTAATATATATTAAATGTTTAGATGCATAATAGAGAAGGAAAACTTTAAAAATGAACAAGATGAGCTTGATAATGTTGAACAGATGAATGATGTCAGGATCTATACTAGATAGATTTATTCTTACAATTGATCTTGATGAGACAAATTTAAAAAAAAAGATAAAATATTGCAATCTTTTTTCCTTTTTAATAGTTATATATTGTTATGCTCAATGGTAGCCTATATTTTCACTATGCATTTTTTTTGGAAATTAAAAAAATAGTATTATGCAATTAGGGTTTTCATGCATTTTATTGTCTTGTTTCAAGAAAGGAAATCCTAAGTTATTAAGTCTATGCCTTGTGAATTTTTCAAATTTTTATTTAAGCCCAAAGGCTGTAAATGAATTCAAAATCATGTACCTTATGCTTAGCTAAGAAAATTTTTCTATCCTATAGTCAACCTTTTAATTACCCTAGATCCTTTTGATAAGTGAGAAATCATAAGCTTAATTCAAAAATTTCTAACATGTATACAATCTTATGGTCTAAGGTTAAGCATGGAGCTATAGGTTAAATTCCAAAGTTTCCCAAAGTTACATCCAAAGGTCAAATGTAAGAGTGCAAGAGTCATACCTTAAGCTTCTTGACCTTACACTTATGTTGAAAGTGTATCACCATAAGTCTATTCTCTAAGTGTCCATGAATATCTTTGACCTTATGGTATAATAGTAGAGTTTATAGGCATAATCTATATCATAAAGGGGAGTTAATATGTTATGAAAATATGATAAAGGTGAAGCCACAAGATTTTGGGCTGTAATTTTTTAGGTTATAAAGTTGTATATGATCTTATGATGAATGGGTTTAGCATGAAAATATAACGAAATTGGGCATGTGATTTAAAAAGTCTCCGAAGATATGATCAAAGGGAGATCATGGGATTGCAAGGTGAAACATGAAAGGCTCTAGAGTTATGACTAAAGGTTAAACCTAAGATCATAAAGTGAAGGAAAGAGACCGCTGATTCTATGAGAGATTCTAGTAATATGATTGGGAGGTTAAGTCAAAAGGTAAGATATAAATTCTAGAGATATGACAAGATACTAGGTGGACAGTTAGCATATGTTCATGGAGATAAATAGTTACGGATTTCGATCTCATTGTAGACCCTAAGGTGTGCTTGTCTATAAGTTACATAATGAAAGATTTTGATGCTACAAGAGGGGTTGGTTTTAATATTTTAAGGTGTATAAAAGGAGTCTCCAATGCTATGCAAAAAGATTGTAAGCATCCATTGTAGGTTTAGGGCTTAAAAGAAAATAGGACAGAAGAGACCACTAGTGTTTCGATCAACAATAGAGCATAAGATCAGATGACTGAGTTGTTTGCTCATACAAAGTTACAAATAGTCACAATTTCAATAGAGCATAAGATCATAAACCCTAGTTCAACATGAAGAAATATTTATGCTTTATCTAAGCTTGAAAAGGACAAGGGGTTTAGCTAATCAAATCAATGAAAATATAAAGTGAAAATTGCTCAACTAGACATTAAAGTTGACATTTTTAGAAGTGACATTTAAGTTGTAGATTTGAAAGCCTCGTGCATGCTGATAGTTAATGAAATAAATAAGCTTGATGAAACACATATGCATATAAAAATATTCTCTAAGAAATAACAAGAGATCTATTGCTAAGAAGAAAGAAGGTTTCTTAAGCTCTTGAATTTGTAGAGATATCAGAATGCTAAGTGTTCTATAAGGAAAGTTGTAGATTTTGAGCAAAGAAGATGTTTGAAATGAAGATAGAAGAAGTTTAATCCAAGAATATAGAGGTTCCTGAGAATTCAACATCAAAGATAGGAAAGAAAAAATAAAGAAAACCTAATAAGTACACGAAAGAATGGATGAAACTATTCCTTGAGTTATCAAATGCCATCTCAAAAAATGATCATAATTTGAGAGATCCATATGCATTTTGCCTTGACACCAATGGATATGAACTGTTCATGTTTTTCTACAACCATAGATTTGAGAAGGCACTAATTTCAAACCCATGGGTAAGGAATCTTGCAAAGATTATATTTCTAGAGGTATATGTAGACATGGATTTGGTAAAGGTCCTAATAAAGTCATATAGTCCTACAACCAAATCTTTCCATAGACATGATAAAAGTATTCTATGTAAACTTGATTGTTCTTCATTTATTGAAGCTTTTGGGCTTGAGGGCCAAATGAGTGTGCCATTTGACATGGAGGAGTTCTAGAAGACATTTGAGAATAGTAAAAGTTTCTACACTAGAAAGGTGATGATCCACCATGTTTCTTACAACGTCAAGTCAAAGGTAGATATTCTAAAGAAGGTGGATGAAATGTTCCTTGTGGGAAAATTTAAAAACCACTTCCAAAAATAGTTTATGGAATGCATAAAGCATTGAGAAGTGATGGTTCTAAGGTGGTGTTTGGATCAATCTATATTATGGACATGGATGTACAAAACCCCTTTCATAACATGGAGTATGATTAAGTAGGGTATATTATGGAAAAGATGCAAGATCAAATTGAAGCAGCTCAGAGAGAAGATTTGTGGAACTTCAAGTTCCAACATTATTCATTATTTATGCATTTGATATTGTAAAACAATGTTGGATACCTTAACCTATATTTTATTAACTAGATGTCAGATGAGGATGGAGCTCTGCCAGTACAATGATGGACACAGTATGGAATAGGCATTACCATTACTTTGATTCCTTGTCTTTCTTTAGTAATTTAGTGTTTTAATAATGAGAATGTTAAATCACTAGTTGATTAGAGCTTGTGAAATATTGAAAAGGTTGATGAGGCCAACCCTCTTACTAGATAATGTGAAATTTGATCATAATTGGTGTGATTTATTTTTATTCCAAGACTTTTCAATCTTGGAAGTTTATGCCTCTCCTCACCCTACCCATGTACTAGCAAAATTTATCGCCCCAAGCCTAGCTATAATTGTAATTGAGTATATATAGAAATTAATTTTGATGGATAGGGAGTACCTAGGTCCTAAGTTTCATAAGGGAACCTTCTTGTGTTGATTCTTTAGGATAGGGTATTTTTCAATTGAAAAGGATTCTCTGGATCAAATTCATGAATATATGAGACACTCTAATTTATCCACTGCCCCTTACATAATTTATGACCTTGATGGTTTTTTTAGGTGTATTCTGAGGGAAATTAGAAACTACACTTTTCCAAATAATTAGGAGTTGCCACAAGAATATTTGATTAAAACCATAGTAACTGAAGGAGAAGCTCATGATAGATTGAGAAAGTATGAAGATATACTAAGGGTAGAGAATGAGCTAAAGAGAACATACTAGATTTCAAGGGTTTTTATATAGAAGTATTATATCCTAATAGACTTTATAAGATGCTTGAGAATTATGTCCCCATTATGTCATAGATTCCACAAGAGCCTAAGGGTGAAGAGGGGAGAGTAAATCCTGATTCACTAGATTTGGATGTTGTCCTAGAAGTGACACAAGAGGAACCTAAGACTTCTACATGGGTTGAAAAGGGACACAAAAGATAAAGTGTTATTTAGATTCCTGACAAAGTGAAGAAGAGGACTTTGCAACTAATACCAGGAAAAAGCCAATATTTTTTTGACATGAAGAAAAATTACCTATGACTCACTTTCAAGTGAGAAATACTAGATTGGATGATAGAATCATCCAAGCTGAGAATTTTGTTGAAGATGATGAGTTCATCAAGTCTGTATAGTTTAAAATCTTCATATACAAGGTTAAACATAATGAGTTGATATTGACTCTTAAACTAGGGGAATTAGAGGAAAAAGAAAGGGAGCTTGTTGAGAAGGTTTTGTTCTATGACCTAGAGAATGAGAAGATGACTCTTGTTGAGGCTATAGACCTTCTACAAAGAAGCACTATGCTTCTAGCACTTGGCTAGGATCTAGAAAAAGCCTTTGAGCTAGATTAGATTAGGAGTAAGACAAAGTAATAACTTAAAAATCATTTAGTGTTGAAGGGGTGCAAATGCCAACTAGAATAAATATAGATTCAAAAACCTTGGCTATATGGAGCCTTGCACCAGACACCGATAATCCAAAGTTAATTGATGCGCAAAACACAATACAAAGGAATACAATAGTGTAGACACTAGATAGTACTACTGGTGAAGAGATCTCAAATTCTCTTAAGAATTTTGCATTCATGAATGAGGCCAAGGTTGATTAGATTAAAACAAGACTAGCTCAAAGTTTTAGAGATTACATTGATGCAATGCATCTCTATGAATAAGAACATCTAAAAGAGTTATGCGTATGAAGAAAAAAAAAAAATAGATAGAGGAAAAAACTCAGGGGGCTAGAGAGAGAGGTTGTAGCATGAAAATAGAAACTCAAATCCATGGATGAGAGAAAATTTGATGTAAGAGTTGAAGAGCCAGAAAAGGCCAATAAGGAAGCAATAGTTTAGATATCAATAAAGGTGCAAATAGATCTTGAGCCTCAAACTGTATCAATAGAAGTTGAAATTCCTTAATCAAATAATCAATTAAAGGAAAATGTGTTGAAAGGTATGGTGAACCACAATAGAGCCTCAAACTGTATCAATAGAAGTTGAAATTCCTTAATCAAATAATCAATTAAAGGAAAATGTGTTGAAAGGTATGGTGAACCACAATATAAGTGTCTTAAAGAGAATTTCTTAGTAGGCACATATTATTTTGTATTTTATTTCAAAATGTTGAGTACACTTGTCAAGAAAAATTAACATGCTTATCACCAATCTTTAACCAATGGGGACCATACATACATTTCTTTGAAAAATTGATTATTTTAATGGATAAGAAGCCATATTTTCCAGATAAAATATTCATAGTGAAATAAGAGCTAGAAGCTATGAGAGAATTGATTGGATTTTTTAGTGGCAAACTAGAAATTATTCAAAGTAAAGTAAAAATAATGAATAAAGGCATTGATTCTTTTGTTCCATCAATTTTAGACAATGAAAATAAGCTTAACAATTTGAAAGAGTGTTCAAATTCATTTGATAAGATTCTAACAATGGGAGGAGTGACAACTATTTCTGATGGAGATGCTGATGAGGTGGCATTCAATGAGTTGATTGATTCTCTTTTCAAAGTGGAATTTGACATGAATTGGTTTATGATAGAATCAAGTTTCATTAAATATGGCAGACATAATAAATCAATTAGTGATTTGAAAGTAGTTAGTAGAAATAAATGACCCACAAAGGAGAAATCTACGCGTGGGAAGCAATTGGAGAAATTAAAGCCTAACCCATGGGAGGCAGTTAGATGAAAACTGATGGATGTAGAAGAGAAAAAATAGAGGAAGGAAAAATATTTCAATAAGATACCTTATCTTTGCAATTCACCTATTATGTGTAGTCTCATATTAAAAACAATGAAGTTGATCCTAAACATCTAGAATGACAATTGTTCATTTTTGGTTACCTCTAGGATTTTCTCATGTAACTCATTTGTCCTATGTAAAACAACATTATTGCAATTGATTTTTGACATGTGTCCTCCCATTTGAAGCTTGATCTAATCCTTATTTTATAAAAGGATTTCCAAGATATGGAGTGAGGGTCCAAATTTTGAGTCAGTTTTGATGATAATATCATTTGGAGTCGGTCCATGTTTTATGCTCAATTTATGATCTTCTATCTCGTGTTCTTAGAGTTTTAGAAATTAAACAAAAGATTAGATTTCAGTTCTTTCTTATATTTTAGATTCTTATATCAAAGATATGTATCATTCTCAAGAAGATTAATACAAAGAGTAGTTCTAGTATATCTATGCATTCTAAATTTTGTCTCCATTTTATGTGTTTACAATTCTTAGAATAAATGATCAAGGTTCATTTAATTTGAATGTAATTTAAATGCATTGTATATTACTTAATTTATTCTTTTAATTCAAAGAGTTAAATAAATTCCTTTCTGAAGTGATAGGGTTATTGATGCTTGGAACATATGTTACAAGTATGAAATTCAGGGTTTAACAATTGATTCATTTAATTGCAAGTAAATCATTCATTTGAAATCAAAATCAATTTACAGTGTTTATGGAGATGAAGTTCAATGTTGGTCATCACTTGTTGCAAAATTTTAGCATGTTTTAGTTGGTTGTTGTAAATTTGTTGTCAATTGTAATTTCAAGAAGTCTTAGAGAAAAAATCTTCTATAAGGGAGTTATAGTCTAATATTGCTTAGAAATGGTTGAGATTCCTAGGTTAACCCACCTTGGTTAACATAATCTAAAGTGTGGAAGGAGTAATTGTCGAGCTTAGTCAAGAGTCAAAGAAAGTTCTAGTGTATGACAAGCATTTCAACATTAACCAAGTTTAGAGGTAGTGTCTACCGAGCTCACTAAATCACCTAAGGAATGTCTGCATGGAATGAGTGTTAATTGAGCTTATTCAGTTACCAAAGAAAGGTTGGCATGGAATGAGTGTTAATCAAGATCACTCAATTACCAAAGGAATTATAAAGGAAAGTTGTTTTTGAATTAGTGTTGACCAAGTTGGGTCAGCTAATGAAGGATTTTCATGCATTAGTATATTTGATCTAATGATTTTGTTGGTTAGTTCTAGCTAACTCATGGGATGAATTTCATTTGTTTGAAAGTGTATTCAAGATGGCTTGACAAGGTAAAACATATAAATATAAGGTCAAGTGGAGGATTGAATTTAGAAGAAGCATGGGATTGAAAAGATAAATCAAGGAAGCAAATTAAAAGGATATCAAAGTATCTAATTTGACCGAGATGTAAAGAACATTTTGATCAAGGAGGATCAGGTATTTAAGCTAGAATAAAGATCTAAAATCACCAAATATAGCTGCATTAGTAATTAGGTCATATCATTGTTACTCTCTAATAATTGTATCAGTGAATAAAATCCCCTAACAAAGTTAGCTTAGCATCCATTTTCCAAATCCTCTAGCAAGGTGGCATTTCTAGATTGAAGTGTCTAAAGACCTCTAACAAGGCAATTCCTAACAAGGTGAACTAAATCCTTTAACAAGGTCACACCTAATAGTGTGTTTTGTAACCTTTAATAGGGTTGGATCCTAATAAGGCTCACTTCAAAAGAGTGAAAACCAATAGCTAGTTGCAGTTAGTGGTTTTTTCAAATTGAATTTCCACATTAAATCTTGGTGTCTCTTGTGTTCATGTTATTTTCTTTATGATTCAATAACTAATTTAATTAAAAGAAGTGATTATTTTAGTGTTTTGTGAGTGACAATAATTCTTAGTGTAAACCAAGTGTTTCTGTGTTAACTAAGTTACAATAGTATTTTTTTTTTTAGTAGAGTTTATTTTTGAATTGTATTGACATCTTAAGGGATCTTGGATTTTTTTTTGTGGTAACTAATTCACCCCTCCCCTCTCGATTACTCTCACATTTCCAACAATTGGTATAAGAGCTTTTGGTGCTTGGAGAGAAGGTTTCAAGGACCTAATCTAAAGATCATGATGACTTACAGAAGAGATATTCCTAAGCTTAATAGAGATAAATTCTAAGCATGGCAGGAACTTATGAAACACCATTTTGCAAAAATTGGTAACAAAGGATTGAAATATTAATAGGAAAAATATGTGGCACCAACTGGAACTTTGACTATGGATCAAATTGTGGAAAAGAAGAACCATAACATAATGATGATTGCCATAGCTTCCACTCTAAATTATGCTAAATTTGATGAAGTCAAAGACTGTGACACTACTCATGAAATGTGGAACAAACTAAAGGATATTTATGGAGGTGATGACAATATTAGGAGAGCCAAGAAAGAAAGTCTTAGAGGTTAGTTTGATCAGATGAAGATGAAAGAAGATGAGAACATTAGACAATACAATGAACTAATCAACACTAGTGTAAGTGCAATTAGAGCCTCATGTGGAAAAATTGATGATGTAATAGCATTAAGAAGGTACTCAAAACCCTTCTTCTTATTTATGCAATTAGAGTTTCAACTTTTCAAGAAATGAGATGTAATCCTAAGAATGATATAACCTTGGATGCACTAGTGGGAAGGTTGATAGCATTTGAGTTAGATAACTTTGGTATTTATATTCCTAACTCTAGTAACCTTGAGTTTTCATTTCAAGCCAAGCTATCACTCAAGAAGGAAGATAAAAATTCTAAAAGTAAGAAGTCTGACAGTGGTAATGAGATGGTTTTGATGATGATCTTGAAGTCGTTGAGGCATTGGTTGCAAGAAGATTTTCCAAAGGCAAAGGAACATACAAAGGCAAAATTTCTTTGATCTATTTTTCTTGTGAAGAAGTTGGTCACATTGCTACAAGGTGTCCAAACATAGAAGGAAAAGAAGAAAAGAATCATGAAAAGTACAAAGGAAAGAATGATTTAATAAGCTACAATGACTAAAAGGATAAAGGTAAGAAATATTGTTACATGGCTAAAGATTGTGATAGTAGTGAAGAAGATGAAATGGTTTACATTTCTATTAAGGATGACTTAGATGATGAGAATGGTAAGATGCCCCTCATTTCTCATGTTAGCAAGAATGATACATGGGTTATTGATAGTGGTTGTTCTCACCACATGACTGGTTATATATCTAAATTTGAGCACTTAGAACACTATGATGGTGGTAGTATCAGATTTGGAAATGATGAACCTTGTTATGTGAAAGGAAAAGGTTGTATTGCACTGACCAATGATCTTAGATTGACAATGCTTATTTGGTTGAAGGACTAAAGCATAGTCTTCTTAGTGTGGTACTGTTGGTGTAAATAAGTATTTACTTATTACACTTACTTAATTTTACTTAGGTTAATGCATTATTTAATTATTTTGCATTATTTTATTATTTATTTAGGTGAGACACTAAGGAGTTTGTGTACTCTCATAGATGTGCACAACTCTAATTATGCACATGGTGTCTACAACATAGGAGTTTGCATCATTCACTAAGTTTTCATGTTGACAACACAGTTATCCAAACTCCTCATTTAGCACATGTTGTCTACACCACTGATTTGTGTGCTACACCATTGTAGGCTTATCCTCACATAATCACACTTAATTCTATGCTTAATGGAGGATAACCTATATCTAGTGGACATGTGCTTGGTTGTATGACTTATCATTTTGTTAACTTCTATGCATTCTAGAAGCTCTCAAGAGGCCTTTATATATAGGCACTCCTAGTGTACCAAGCTGGTATATTGAATGAATATCATCATTCTGATCATACTCTCTATATTTTGGTCTACTATGTGCTTGTTTTTAAGTTCCTTGGTCTTGGGTGAATTTTGGCCTAAGGCAAATCTTTACATGGTATCAAAGCTCTGAGGGAGATTCTCTACACATAGCCATTCAAGACTGTTCATGCTTCAACAACTTAACATGAATCCAGAGGATCCACAAAAATTAAGAGCGTCTAGAGCTAGATCTGACCTCACCATTGTATCAAGAGCATCAATTTGGTGTATATTGACTATAAATCTACCTATGCTAGGTGGAAGTTGATCGTGAGGCAAATTTTTTTTGCAAATAAGAACCCGGGGGCCCAGATTTACAGTTTGAGTATGGTCATTTTATTGATCTGATTATTTAATTTTTCAGATCTGAATTAATTTTCTTCTCCAAATTTTATTCTGAACCTTTATTTTTGGATTTTTTATTGCCCAATTGGGTTCAGACAAAGAATTTTTTTTTAGCCAAATTGGGTAGTGACACCCTGGCTCGGCTCTATAATTTGGTGGAATTTAAATTTTTTTTTGCAAGGTTTTATTTTAATTAATATAGGTGGCACACCTCTCTAGAAGCCTATAATTTTGGCCATACTTTGCAACAAATCCAATGGACTAAGACATATTACCGGCAGCTGGCATAGCCACCAACTTTTGGCAAGTATCAAACAATGCCCATAGCTTGTATTTATTTAAGCTATTGGCAGGAGCCAATTTAAACATTTATATCATCGCTTCCTTAAGCCATGTGGGATTATTTCCCATAAATTTGGCCACTGTGAATGTGAAAAGCCCATGCACATGAACAACCCGGCAACCATTGCCACAATCCTGGTGAAATATATCGGCCACTACTTTAGTAGGTTTTTAGCATACACCGGTGGTGAATACCTATTCCTCGGCATCATTTTTTACATTTTTGACATCTTGTGAAGGATTTATGCCATCTGCATTTAGTGTACATGTGGTAGTCAACCGCTGCAACATGTGGACTACATCATCCCATCCTACAATAGTCTACTCAGCAATGCACAATCAACACAACATCACTCGCCAACTCAGATCCGTATGACAGATCAACACCACATAATCGCCTATGTCATTGGGCACGTCAGATAGTCATCTTTGCCATGCAAGCAACATCTGTACATGAAACATGGTAGACCATACAATTTTTTACAATGCTGATGTCATCTCAAAGGAAGTTGATGTCATCATTTTGCTAGCTTAAAATTGATAGCCGTCTGACTATCCAACTAGACCAAAAAGTAATTGTACCCCTTTATTCGCTGATGCAACCCCTCTCTAGATTGATTTTCAATTTTATAGTTCGAATTTGAGAGGCCATAACTCAGTCATTTGGACTCCAAATCAAATGTAATTTTTTTTTGAAATTAGGTAGAATTTCCTAAAATTTTTAGTGGTGTAGCTATTTTTTGGTTTTGGTGCATAAATTGTTTAGAAATTATATTTTTTTGGAGATTGTACCTACATAATCCTGCATTTTGCAACTTCAAATGCTCTGTACAGGCACATCTCAAGTTGAAAACAAGTTCCATATTTTTTGAAAGTGCATTATTTTTCATCTAATTTCTAGATTTGCTATCAGATTATAGGGTTGTGTGGACAAAAAGTGTCACTTTTAGCAATAGGACCTTTCTTTTTTTTGTAATACTTTAGAATTGTAGAACATTATAAAGTTATAGATTTATAATCTATTTAGAGGTTGTAACAAGAAAAATTAGAAGTCCATGAAGGCCAAAATTGGCAAGTGGCCCATTGTTATCACACTACTGATAAAGTGCCCAAAACATCTATTTTGGGGGGTTTCTTGATTTAGTGAAAAGGGGGGGTGTTCTTGGTGTTGTGTTCTCTCTTTTTTGCAGTTTTCTTTCATTTTTTGCATTATGGGAAACTTTAAGTTTCCTAAATTAACTCCTCATAACTATGCTTCATGGTCCATAAAAATGTGGTATCACTTAATGCATAATGGAGTTTCACAATATGTAGATGGTACTCTTCCTAAATCGGCAGGTGATAAAGTATTAGAAAGTGATATTTTAGCTTGGGTATTAATGGATAGGAAAGCCCTAGGTGATATATTTTTGGGGGTGTATGATAAGATCATGTATCAAATCAAGAAGTGTTCTACATCCAAGGAAGTTTGGGATACCCTCAAAAACCTTTATGGTAAAGTGTCTAAAGAGGACGTGTTTAAAATCAAAGATAAGCTTGTCTCATTAGATCCTAAGTCATATGACTCAATATAGGATTTCATCATCAAGGTGAATGAACTAAGGACAAAGCTTACTAATTGTGGGAGTTCTATCAAAGATGATAGACTAATCTATCTCATATATAACAAGCTACCATCGGAGTATTCCACATTTGTATCTTCTTTTAATGCCTCAAAGACTGCCTTAGGGTCAGCCTACAAGAAAGTCACTTTTGATGAATATGCTAAACTATTGGATGATGAAGAAAATAAGTTGAAATCAAAGGGGATTCTCAAATCACCTCAGTCTAAAGAATTGGTGGCCAATGAAGGTTCTCACAATTCAGCTTGACAGTCTTCAAATAAAGGAAAGGGTAAGAAGAAATGGAAGAACAAATTCGAGGATGTAGAAAAGACAACACTAGAATCCAATCAACAAGGCAAGTCCTCAAATTCCAACAAGAAGGGGGACACCAATAAGGAGAAGAAGAAATGCACTTATTGCAAGAAATCAGGTCATGAAGAGCATGAGTGTTATCTTAAAAATGTTGATGATTTGACCAACATCATGAAGAAACACAGTGTTCCATTGCCTAATGCTTAGAAGGAGAAAGGATCTTCTTTAGATTCAATGGGCAAAGGGCAAGCACTCATGGCTAATTCAAACTCTTCAAAGGAATGGATATTTGACTCACACGCCTCATATCACATGGGTTCTTCAAAGGAGGATTTTTCTTCAATGAAGCACTCCAAGGTCCCACACATCTTCATGGGGAATGATAGAAAAATGGAAGTTGAAGGGAAAGGAAATGTGGAGATGGAAAATGGAGAGTTTCAAGATGTTCTCTATGTTTCAAACCTAAGTTCAAATCTCCTATCAATCTACCAAATCACTCACCTTGAAGATGGACATAGAGTTGAGTTCCTTCCAAACTCAATAAAAGTGCATAGTCTTCAAGATGACTCATTGATTACAGTGGGGAAAGTGAATCATAACAAAAGGTTATACTCTTTCTCCCATTTTGTGGCCAAGTCTCCTTCAAAGGCCTTGTTATCACAATCAAATTCAAACATGCAATTATGACTTGAGTGGTATGGTCATCTTGACTTCTATTGTCTTCAACAAATTTACACATACCAAATGGTCAAAGGTCTACCTCAAATCAACTTTTCTAAGGGAGAATTTTCAACAGATTTAGTGGATATGCATCCAAAGGTGAAGTTATAGAGAGGGAAGTCTTCTAGAGCAATAGGTGTTCTACAAATGGTTCACATGGTATTAGTAGGTCCTTTTGCATTCAGCCAGGGTCGCTACATACTTACCTTTGTTAATGAATTTTCAAGGTTCAATTGGGTCTATTTTCTACATAATAAGAATGAAGTGTTAGAAAAATTTCTAGCTTTCAAGACTCATGTAGAATAGAAGTGTAGAAAGGCCATTAAGGTACTTCGAATGGACAATGGAAGCATGTATGTGAATAGAAGACTTATGGACTTTTGTAGACTTGAGGGAATTGATCTTTAGACTCCACTAGCATTCAATCCACATAAGATAAATGTTGTAGCATTAAGGAACATAACTCTTAAGTCTATGGGAAGTTGCATGATAAAACCCAAGTCTCTAGATCCATCATTAGAAGTCGAAGAAATCTTTGGTGCCACTCACATTCTTAATTGGTCTCCTCATCCAACCTTAGATAGCAAGACTCCTTTTGAGGAATGGTGTGGTAGAAAATCTATTGTGATACACTTCAGAATCTTTGGTGAAGGCATATAGACTTCTAGATCTTGAGACACATCAGATTTTTGTGGAGAAGGATGTATACTTTGACGAAAGTTCACCAATGTTTTCCTCTCATCCTCTTTGCACATCATATAGTGTGGAAACTGATAGTGACACCAGCAATAGTGCTTCAATAGACACAAACATGTGGGGTTCTATTGATAGTTGTAGCGAGAGGTCACTACATCAGTTCGGTCCACATGCATATGTTGCCACAGTGATAGGTCTAGAACAAGAGGGTACATTCAGTCTTCCAAAAATAGGTTTAGTGATAGATTTGGGGGACATTATTGATGATTTGCCTCTTTTATTAATGCAAAAGCACCTTCTATAGTTGTCATGAGGGCTCCATTCGATCATCTTGTTCATTCTCTACATGATCGGTCCTCATAGGTTGAAGTGATTGTGGATACTTATGATCAAAAGTTGCAGAGGGGTTCTTCATTAGTTGTAGAGATAGATAGTTCTTTGAGATAGGTTCTTCAGCCAATTGAGCAAGTTTCAAAGACATCACTTATCCATGGGCTTCTTTCCACACATAGCAAAAGCATCTCATTTGGACCTTTGGCATTGTTTTTTCCTAAGAGGAGGAACACCATTTTGTAGTCTTGGATCAACTTCTTCATTGGAGCAGTCACTATTTGGCATTCTTCTTTGGGGGGGGGGAGCCTATCCTATCTCTCTCCTTCTTCTTATCATTCTCTTATGTATATACTGGATGTATGTCGTAATGGGGGGGTTCTTGATTACTCCATCCATCCATACATAATTTCATCTCTCTTTTTGGGGGAGGGTTTTTCCCATGAGGTTTTCCCTCTTTCTTTGCTTTACGAGAGATTGCATATCATTATGTTCATGGGTACCTAACATGGCCTAGTAGCTAGGACTCATATTTTATTTCATCCTAGATTTTGTCAACATAAGGGCATTCCCCTAAGTTGAACTTAGGGGGTGTATTTATTTATTACACTTAGTTAAGTTTACTTAGGTTAATGCATTATTTAACTATTTTGCATTATTTATTTAGGTGAGACACTAAGGAGTGTGTGTACTCTCATAGATGTATGCAACTCTAATTATGCACATGGTGTCTACAACACATGAGTTTGCATCATTCATTGAGTTGTCATGTTGACAACATAGTTATCCACACTTCTCATTTAGCAGATGTTGTCTACACCACTGATTTGCATGCAACACCATTGTAGGCTTATCCTCACATCATCACGCTTAATTCTGTGCTTAATGAAGGATAACCCATATTTGGGGGACATGTGCCTAGTTATATGACTTATCATGTTGCTGACTTCTATGCATTCTAGAAGCTCTCTAGAGGCATTTATATATAGGCATTCTTAGTGTACTCTCAAGCTGAAATATTGAATGAATATCATCATTCTAATCATACTCTCTCTATTTTGGCCTACTATGTGCTTGTGTTTGAGTTGCTTGGTCTTGGGTGAATTCTGGCCTAAGCCAAATTCTTACAGGCACAATTTTGGGGACAATTTCCCCAAATTTTGGACTATGAGCCTAATACTTTACTTGAAGTTCAAGAAAATGGTAGTCAACAATCTTCACCACCCAAGTCCCCAAAATCCCCATTTCAACCCAAGTTGTATCCAGTGCAACTCAAGTTACAATTAAAAGGACCTAAATTTCATCTAGTACAAACTGAGTTATCTTATGGACTCTAGTCAAGATAGTGGGACCTGAGCATGATTGAGAAGGTCATGGTGAACCTAGAGAATTTAGAAAGTAGGAGCCTACACTTTCTAGATATGTTAGAAGGCATTATGCACCCAAGAAAATCATTGGAGATCAATTAGAAGACATAATGACAAGGAAAAAATTAAAAGGTACATGTTTGGTAACTAACTTTGAACCTAGAACTATCAAAGATGCATTAGAAAATGAAAGATGGATTGAGGAAATGAATGAAGAGATTGATCAGATTGAAAGGAAAAAAATTTGGACTCTTGTTCCTAGACCCAAGGACAAGAACATAATTGGCACAAAATTGGTATTTAGAAATCATATGAATGAGAACGGAGAAATTTCAAAAAACAAGGCAAGATTAGTTTGCGAGGGTTATGCTCAAGAATAAGGTATTGATTATCGATAGACTTTTTCTCCTATTGCTAAACTAGAAGGTGTTAGAACACTCCTTGAAAATGAAAAAAATAAAGGATTCAAAGTATGTTAGATGCATGTGAAATTAACATTCTTGAATTGAATCTTAGAAGAGGAAGTCTACATTGAGAAACTAGAAGGTTTGATTAATCCTAGAAAAAGGGACATGGTTTTTAGGTTACACAAATCTTGGTATGGTCTCAAACAAGCCCTTAGAGCTTGGTATGAAAGGTTACATAATTATCTCATAAATATTATTTTTCAAAGAACTAATGATAACAATAGCCTATACATCAAAGAAGGACCAAATAAGAAGATTGTGTTGGCATAAATCTTTGTGGAAGATAAATTACTTACTAGAAATGATGATTTGTGCAAATCTTTTTCTGTGGAAATGAGTAAGGATTTTGAAATGTCAATGTTTGGAGAGATTCAATTCTTTGTTGGCTTAAAAACTCAAAAAATGAAAGATGGTATCTACTTTCCTCAATCAAAATACATCAAGGTGATACTAAAGAAATTTGGAATGGAGGATTCTAAACCAGTTGGAATACCTATGTGTACTAGACATAAGATTTTGAAAAATGATGATTCCAAGGAGGTAGATCAGACTACATATAGATCAATGATTGGAAAAATTTAGTATATGGTATACACAAGACCTAATATAGCATTGGCAGTTGGTATGGTGCCTAGATTCTCTACTAATACTAGAAATAATCATTTGAAGGAAATAATTATGGTCTATGGTATAAGAAAGGAAGCAGTTTTGAATTAAGAGCATTCATTGATGCTGATTGGGAAGGAAGTGTTGATGATAGGAAGAGCACTAGTGGTGGAGCATTTTTTCTTGGAAAGAGGCTAGTATCTTGGACAAGCAAGAAGCAGAACTGTATCTCTTAGTCTAGGACAAAAGAAGAATATGTTGCTATAGTAGTCAATTGTTCCAACATTATGTGGTTCAAACAAATTTTATTAGGTATGAAGGAGGATATTAGGGACTTAGTTGTTATCTTCTTGGATACCACCAGTGCAATCAACATACCCAAGAATCCAATGATGTATGCTAAAATCAAGCACATTGCAATAAAATATCATTTCTGGAGACAATTGGTGCAAGAGAAGGAGGTGAACTTAGAATATGTGAATACAAAAGAATAGATTGCAAAAATATTCACCAAGCCATTACCTAAGGATGCATTCTTGTATCTAAGAGACAAGATAGAGGCCATTCCCTTGTTTGAAGCTCACTAATCAAAATTTAGTGATGCATCAACCAAGTATGTTGAAGATTAGTCAAGTTGATGCATTATTGTCAAAGCAGATTGCATATGAATCTATACATCAGGTACATGGAAAATAATTTGGTTTTTGTCTTTGGCATAAGATATTAAAGAGGGATAGCTTTTTGTCATATGTCAAAGAATTTTTTGTGAATATTTGAGATGTCAAAGAGGGAGAATGAACTTTGTCATATCAAAATTTTTGAGTTGATATCAAAGAGGGAGGGTTTTCTATTGTAGTCATTGTAATTGGAGATTGATGAGGGAGCTCACATAGATAGAGGGAGTTCTCATGGATAAGATTCAGAATGAAACTAAGGATATTATCTATACTTCTATTTTTCTCTAAAATTTCTAGGTCACATGACATGTTGTGTTTCCATTAATGCCAAAGTAGGAGATTATTGGATACAATCACTTAGTTGTATGTCATCTTTGATGTTATATAAATTTCAAGTATATTATGAGCAATCAATTTATGTCAAGCTCACTCAAGAGTCAAAGGTGTAGAACAAGATTTAGTATGCAAAGAAAATTAACAAATAAAGTAAACATTCACAAACCAAAAACTAAATTCACATATATGCTTAGACAAAGAAAGAAAACAAAGAAGTGCAAACGTCACAAGAGAAAACACTCCATGCTTTCTTGATTCTGTAGATGTGTCCTTTTGCTGTAGATGTATGCTCAAGATGCTCAAAAGCTGCTTAAATGGAGATGGGTAATGGAAAATTGGTAGCTTTGTGAGCTCTCAATTTGGCATTATAAGGGTAAGATTGATGGCTTTGGTTCTCAAAATAGCATGGTAACTTTAGCTCAAAGATTTTTGATGAAATGGCTTGGGATGGGATTCAATTTATAGGCTAAGGGGTAGAGGGATGTAGGGCTTAGATGCAAGGATGGATGAAGGCTTAAGGAGGGCTAGGATGCACTCAAAGGAGAGCACATGGATTGTGCTTGTTTAGCACCAATGGGAAGGTGACACTTGTCACAAGGAGGATGAGTGTGAGAGGGTAGGGTAAAGGGTTGGTTAAAGGCATGATGAGTGGGGTTGAGTATGTAAGAGGGATGTAAGAGGAATGAGTGTGGAAGAGGGAAGAGTGTGGAAGATGGGTGTAAGAGTCATGAGTGGGCTTGTAAGAGTCTTTTATGTTTTGTAAGAGCACTCATGACTTAGTGGTTGGGATTTTTGAGGGGAGACTTTGGTTTGAATTAGGAAAGTCTTAAACTTGTTTAGGGAATGTGACAACATTAGGGGGTGGATTAGGCTTGGGTTTAGGATTAGATTAGGGATGTTAGAGATGTACAAGTGGATGGCATTAATGAGGGTGGGTGAGTTAGTGGCTAAGCTTGGTTAGTATGGGTGGATGGGGTGGATTAGGCTAAATGGAGGATTAGAGATAGGTTAGGGGTTTTTGAATTTGAGGATTTCATTTATCAAATAGATTTATTTAATAAATGGGGATTTTTGGAATTAGATAGAAGAATAGGATTTAATTGATAAATAATAGATTATTTGATTTATCAATTAGGACTATAGATGATTAATTAAATTAATCAACTAGGGATGGAAAAGGATTAATTAAATAAGAATTTAATTAATGATGCCTTTAGAGATGGCTAAATTAGATTACCAAAGTAGTGTAATCAAATTTAGGTGTCTACATTTTGCCCCTCTTTGACATAGTGTTGAGACAACACTATTTCAAAGAAGTTCGAATGAAGACGACACGAGGAAGATGTTTTAGCAACAAGGTTGCCCCAGTCTCGGATAAGAAGAGGAGAGACTAGACTTAGATGATGCCCCCTCAAGAAGGCGGCAGGGAGAGAAATGAGGCTCGACAACTTCTTGAAAAGTACAAGAAATTGAGACGAGCTGAGACGTAGGTTGGCAAAGAGAAGAGGCTAAATTATCTCAAACTCTCACTACGGGAGAATGATAAAGGGAAATCAGAGGCACAATAGTAAAGCAAGCTTAAGGCTTTCCAGGATTGGGGGGGGGGAAGATGGAGGAGCGGAGTGATATAAAAGGAATCCATGGTAGGGAGATGGATGATAGAATGATAAAGCTGATGCAATAGGATTTCAAAGAGTCAGATTGGCGGAAGATGGGTTTCAGAGATCCCTAGGACTAGGATTGTGGATCTTGAAAGATGAGGCTTGGTGGATTGATTTGATTGGTGGATCCCTAAGACTAGGATTATGGATCCCTAAAGCTAAGCATGAGGAGTGATTCAAAGAGATACTGATGCATAAGCTGGGGTAGGAGCGACAGATGTAGGATATGGATGGGGGATAATGGAGATGAAGGGAATCCATTGAAGCTTTTTGAGCGGGGGGATACTTCAAAGAGAAGTTCCACCATGTAGTTGAGCACTAGATTTGCTATAGGACTGTTGGTTAATTTCCAAGGTTACCAAGAACATCAAGGCCTTTTCACCAACCGTCCAGAGGATTGACGAATTGAATCGAAACAAACACACAAGGATTGCCCTAGCATTACACATGAATCCCAGAGGAAGCAGCATGGAAATGACACTAGGTAACCCACAGGCAGAAAAAGAAAACAAGAAAAAGACCTAATCAAGACCTTACACTTTGATTGCCCCATTCGTAGCATACCATGATATGGAAGATCGTGGCAACCTTGAGGAGGGAACAAGGAGATTGCTTGGAATAGATACTTCAAGACCCAAAAGGGAAGATTCCAAATCAAAAGAAAGTGAAAATCCAAAATAGAACTGTTTGCCAACGAGATGGCTAGGATGAGGTATTAACGGATCAAGATCAGACATGAGGAAAGCTATATCCTGCATTGACCTATCAAAGAGCACCTAAGCTGATGGATCGGGATGAGTGATGCGTCTGGCAAGCTGAACTAAGAAGGATAACACTTTGGTGATAGGAGATCTAGCTAAAGGATGTATTGGAATAGCTAACCAAGGTGTGCGATGTGTGCAAGATTTTGATCAAGGACAAACTAACACAAACACTGGATAGATACAATGGTACTAAGCTAAAGAGGATGTACAAGCTGACAGACCAAGATATGTTACAAATGTACAAGTTTGTTCATGTTTTGGTTTTCTGTGAGATGGAAATGTTTGTGAAGGATGGGATCTCTATAATAGTTGATAGGTGGATAGGTAGATGGTTTGTGAAAAGCTTAAGGAAAATGGGATTCTGTGTGTGCATGTGATAGGATACAGGCTAGGATACAAGATTATTTAAAAGCTAGAATATGGTACAAGCTTTGGACAAGATTCAGATATATACAAGGTATGGTACAAGATTTACAAGGTATAATACAAGCTTTGGTACAAGATTTACAAGCTGTACAGGAGGTATTGACAAGCTCCATCAGATTTTGGATATTTGATTGGAACACCAAGGGAACAAGCAGGTGTTTTATGGGATGGTGGGTGAATGGATGAGGGATAGGGTAGTGATAGATAATGGATTAGTCTTTAGCACACAAGGCACCTGAATTACCAGGTTTTCACCAAGGTACCTATCCAAGGCGCTTGAATTGCCAAGTTTTCACCATTGGACACTTATTTCTCTTTACTATTTTTTTTTGTATTTTTTCAAAAGCTAGGTATACCAAGGATCTTCAAGCATAGAACTTCTTGAGATGAATGATGTTAGTGGGATCATTCAAGAGTTCTCCTTCTAGTGTAGATAATTGATAGGCTTCGGAGCCAAAGGAGGTAGTAACCACATAGGGACCAAGCCATGTAGGTTCAAACTTGCCTTTCTTTTCTCGATCTACGTGGACTTTCATATTTTCTTTGAGGACCATGTCACCTGGTTGAAAGTGTCGTGGGAGCACCTTCTTGTTGAAATTCCTTTTGAGATGAGTTTGGTAGACTATGAGATGGTCATAAGCTTGTTGTCTCTTCTCGTCTAAGAGATCTAGCTGGGTGAGTCGAGCTACTCTGTATTCTTCATCTGAGATTTGTCCTCGCAAAGATATGCATAGTGAGGGAAGTTCAACTTCTATAGGTAATACCGCTTCAGCACCATAGACTAGGGAGTATGGAGTTGTGCCCGTGGATGTATGAAAGGAAGTTCGATAGGCCCATAGAGCCGGATTTATTTGAAGGTGCCAATCACGGCCAGAATCATTGACAACTTTCTTTAGGATTTTGAGGAGGGTTTTATTAGTTGCCTCTGCCTGGCTATTACCTTGTGGCAAATATGGGCTAGAAAAGCAGTGATGGATGCGGAGGGAAGTGCATAATTCTTCCATTTTGAGATTTTCAAAGTTACCTCTGTGGTCAGTGAAGATGGTGGATGGGATGCCGAAGCGGCAAACAATGTGGTACAAGATGAACTTGGAGACTTGAACTCCTGTAGCTGAGACTAGGGGGACTACTTCAACCCACTTAGTGAAATAGTTTGTAGCTGTTATTATCCATTTATGTCCATCAGATGAGAGAGGGGTGATAGTTCCAACTAGATCAAGGCCCCAACACGCGAAAGGCCAAGGTGGTGCAATAGGCTGTAGATCCTGTGCTGGAGCGTGCACAAGATTTGCATGCTGCTGACATGGGAGACACTTTCTGACAAAGTCACAAGAGTCTTCTTCAATGGTAGGCCAATAGTAGCCTGCTCTAAGGATTTGTCATGCTAGGACAATACCACTCGTGTGGGCACCGCAAAATCTGGAATGTACTTCTTTTAATGCCATCGCGGCCTCATTTTCATCTAAACATTGAGAGAGGGTATCATTATAACCCCGACGATATAGGGTATTGGCTATGATAACATAGCGGGATGATTTTCAAATAAGGTTCTGGCATTGGGTGCATGTGAGGTGAGGGGATATGATACCATCGTTAAGGTAAGCGTGAATTTCATGGTACCAAGGGGATTGGGGACCAACCAAGATACAAAAATAGTTTGAATCCTCATTCGCATAAGCGGGTGTGAGGAGCTGCTCAACTAAAAATTCATACTGCATAGCATCTTGGGGAATTTCCAAGAGTGAGCCGATAGTGGCCATGGCATCTGCTACTTTATTTTGCATTCGTGGCACTTGTGTAAACTGAAGCTTTGTAAAATGCTGGGTCATCTGATCAATTAGCTCTTTGTAGGGTAATAGCTTTTCATCTTTGGTTTGATATTCATTTAAGACTTGTTTGATGATGAGTTGGGAATCACCAAAGACTTGTAACTTAGTGATATTCCATTCTGCATCTATCTTTAATCCTGCTGCAAGAGCTTCATATTCTGCTATATTGTTGGTGCTAGGGAATTGTAGCTTGAAGGCTTTTGGAATGTAATCTCCTTGAGGTGTAACTAATAATATTCCTGCCCCTGATCCATGAGAGGTGTATGAGCCATCAAAATAAAGCTTCCATGGGGGCTGTTCTTCAATTAGGTAGATATGCTCATCTAGAAATTCTGTGAGCAAAGGATATGCATCTACTAGAGGTGCATCAACTAGGTGATCTGCTATAGCTTGCCCTTTGATTGCCTTTCTGTCCACATACTGGATGTCAAACTCACTTAGTAGCATAACCCATTTGGCCAAACAGCCTGTAAGTGCTGTTCTGGAGAGCATATACTTGAGAGGGTCAATCTTGGAGACTAGTTGGATGGTATGACTTAGCATGTAGTGGCGAAGCTTTTGAGTTGAGAAAACAACTGCCAAACAAGCTTTTTCCATAGGAGTGTAATTGAGTTCATAAGTAACTAGGGTTCTAATGATATAGTAGATGGCTCTCTCTCTGCTATAATCATCATGTTGTGCTAGAAGTGCCCCTAGAGTAGTAGGTGTTGCTGATATATACAAGATCAAGGGACGACCAGGAACTGGTGGAACCAAGATAGGGGGATTGGTGAGATATTGCTTGAGCTGATCGAAGCTGCGCTAACATAAAAGATCCCACTTGAAGTTCTCATTCTTCTTTAGCAAGTGTGAAAATGGTGTACACTTATCTACAAGTTGGGAGATGAAGCACCGAACAGATTGAAGTTTCCCTTGAAGAGAGCAAAGCTGTCATAGTGTCTGGGGAGGAGGCATGTCTAAGATAGCCTTGACCTTTTTGGGGTCGATCTCTATACCTCGTTTAGAAACTATGAAGCCTAGAAGCTTGCCGGATGTGACCCCAAAGACACACTTCTTGGAATTTAGCATGAGATGATATTGGGCCAACCTATCAAAGAATTTTTCCAGGTCAGCAAGATGATCCATGAAGGTGTGAGATTTGACTAGGATATCGTCCACATAATCCTCCAAAATGCTATGGATAAGATCATGGAAAATGGCTGTCATAGCTCTTTGATAGGTAGCCCCAGCATTCTTTAGGCCAAAAGGCATCATGGTGTAGCAAAAGGTTCCCCAAGGGGTAGTGAATGCTATCTTATGCTGGTCCTCTTCCTGAAATCTTGATTTGATTATACCTAGAAAATCCATCCATAAGGGACAGAATTTCATGTCCAGTTGTAAGATCTACAATCATATCTATGTTGGGCAAGGGAAAATCATCCTTTGGAAAAGCTTTGTTGAGATCTCTAAAATTAGTGCAGATTCTGATGTCACCGGAAGGCTTAGTGACAGGGACCATATTGGAGATCCATTCTAAGTAGTCGATAGGTTGGATAACCTTAGCAGCTAACATTCTTTCTAGTTCAGCTTTGACTAGTAATGCCACCTTGGGGTGCATTTTTCTAAGCTTTTGTCTGACGGGCTTGATCTTTGGATCAACTGTAAGATGATGAACTACAAGCTTTGGATCAAGTCCTGGCATGTCCTGATATGACCATGCAAATTGGCCAATGTTCTCTCGTAAAACCTCAAAGAGGAGGTCAGCTTGGTCTTATGATAGGGATGCAGCAATGTGAACAATTCTAGGGATCTCTGAAGAACCAATGTTGACTTCTCTAGTATCCTCTATTAGAATAGAAGACACCTCTCGTCGATTATCTTGAGGAGACAATACTAAATCCTCATGTTCTACTTGTGGCTCTGGATTTTCTTGCTGAGGGGTTCTCTTCGCTGCCTTAGCTAGTCCCAGGTTTACCCTAGTTCCAGTTTTGGGTGTATCGAAACTAGGTTGGGGATTTTCTCCAAAATACCCCTTGGGATCTAGCTTGTAGATGTAGGCAGAATCTAGCTTTGTCTTCTTATGAGGAGTTTTGGCTCCCATGAATCTTAGAAGCGCTTCCTCTGATGTGAACTCATCAATATGTATGACACTTGGTTGGTCCCAATCTATGAGTTGTGGATGAGCGAGTGGTAGGTCAATGAGATGGATGGATAGTTCTCGGAGAATAGAGTCTCCTAGGAAGATTTGGTCTAGGATATCATTGTAGGCTCTCTTTTCAACTTCCTCAAGAATGTCTTCGATTTCGACAAGGTCGCGGTGGATGTTCAAAAAAGCATGACCGTTCTCGTTGGTGCCCCCAGTTGTGGGTATGCCAAAGCCAAGACCTGACTTCATTTCCCAATTATGTGCTTCGATGGGACATTGCATGCCCCTTTCTTCTGGTCCTAGTCCACCTCCTTGATAGTTCCATTTTTCAGTGATGAGCTTATGTTGTTGGGGATACTTCTGGCTGAAGTGATCAAGGCGTGCTTGATTTCTTGGAGGTGCATCCTTATGTAACCAATTGTTGATATCTGGAGTGAGCTCCTCATGAAGAGGCATTTTTGAGGACACAAAGGTGGTTGGGCCAAACTGTTTGTATCGAGGAGGTGGAATCTCCTTAGCTTTGTGATATGTTGGCCATCCATGGGTATGTGGATCAAGTGGGATTGCTCTAACAGCAAATGCATCTGACAGACTATATTCTCCACAGCCTTTGTTGTTGATCTTTACAGTAGATAGGGTGGAGGCGATGATGGTTTCTGCATCATTACAAGTGTGGGATGAGCTGGCAATGGCTATGCCGATGTCTATTCTAGGGCAATGGTTTGTATATGAAGCTTCAACCGCATTGCAGTAAGCAAAGGGTTCTGGATCGGCGTGGATGGTTACCTTAGTGCCCTGATGCGGAAATTTGATGCACTGATGGTAGGTGGATGGAACGGCCTTCATAGCATGAATCCATGGGCGACCGAGGAGGATGTTAAATGGTAGGTTTAGATCAACAACATGGCAAACTTTCTCTTGGATGACCGGCCCAATCTTGATTGGTAGAAAAATAGTCCCTTCTGTGGTCCTTTCCAAGTTGTCACAAGCTTTGATGGTGATAACCTCACTGATCATATCTGCCTCAGTATACCCAGCTTGTTTTATGAATTTTAGGGTGCAAATGTTCAAGGCTGATCCATTATCTATCATTACTCTTTTCACGGCAAAATTGGATACCATGATGGCTATGCGAAGCGGAAGGGTGTGATCTGGCTCAACCATGGGTATGTCGATGGGTTTGAAAGATAGGGCACATGAGGATGAAAGGTGTCCAACAAGATTACAAAAATTAGTAGCATTGATATCAGAAGGGACACAAGATTCTATGAGAGCACTGTCAAGGATGTCTTTGTACACAGGAGTAGTGCGGAGAAGGTCTAAAATGGATATTTGGGCTGGCATGTTCCCAAGGTGTTCCAAGATATTGTACCAGCTTTTTGATGGAGCTGATGATGCTGATGAAACTGGTGGGCCTGTGATGTTAAATCCCGCTCTTCGAGTGGTGACCGCACACTCATTGTCTGGTCCTCAGATATTGATAACATTGATAGAAGGCTCTTTCTCAGATATACAACCTATAAGGCTACCATAGTCTATATAGGATGAAGTGTGGTCATTGTTCTTCCCATGCTGTTGGTTTGGCTGGCGGTTGTTGGTGTTGTTTTGGATAGGTGCTTTTCCAGGATTTTGGTTGTTGTGTGGAGGAAAAGCATTTTGATAAATCTGTAAGCCTGCATTGGGAGAGGTTTGGGCACCAACAGTGATTTCCTTCCGATCAATGAGGTCTTGCACATAGTCTTTCAGTTTCATGCATCTGAGGGTGGTGTGACCGTTTACCCTATGGAACTTGCAATACTCATTGTCCTTGTACCATGCAGCTTTTGATTGGCTTGGATCAATTTTTTGGGTAGGAGGAAATTTGATGAGGTTTTCCTTAGCCAATTTCTCAAAAATAACATCCAATGGCTCACTAAGGGGTGTATAGTTTCTAGGTGCAGGTTGGAATATGGGCTTTTGCCCTGTAGCTACATTGATGGCATTAGCTTGATTGTTAGACCCTTGAAAGTTGGGTCTTGTATTGTGGTTTTGATAGCTTTGGTTATTTCGTTGTTGGTAATTGATAGCTTGTTGGTTGTTTGTTTGATATGGTGGGTTAGACTGGTTTTGAGAAGGACCAATGATATTTACATGTCTGGTGTCAGTAACCCCATCTGTTGCAACATGCTTGTTTTTGTTCCAATACCTAGACTTGTCATTGGAATGTGATTGATTTTGGTTGGCCTCTTTGTAAATCTTTACCACACCATCTTTGATGAGTCCTTGCTCAAGAATAATTCCTTTCTCTTTGATATCCTTATAGGTCTGCAAACAGTTCATGGTCATGTGGTGAGCCAAACTGGGATGTGCATTATATATAAACATTTTCACCACATGGCATTCTGGCAAAGTGCAGGATATGCGGGTGGTAAGGGTTTGCCATCTTTGTAGGTATTCGACAAGGCTTTCTCCACCTTTTTTCTTGGTGTGGACAAGATCAACTATTGATAGCTCTGTTTCAACAAGATGGGCATATTGGGCTACAAATGCCTCAGATAATTCAGCAAAGTTTTTAATTGTGCCATAGGGGATTCTATAAAACCATTCAAGAGCTGGTCCAGCCAAGCTTTTGGGAAAAAGGCGCAAGAGGAAGACATCATTGTATGCCATGTCCTGGCAATGCATGTAAAATTCTTTGATATGTGTGACAGGGTCTCCTTTTCCTCTGAATTTGTCAAATTTAGGTACCTCAAAGTGTTTGGGAAATGGTGTCATGGTAATGGCTCTGTCAAATGGGTAAGGACACACATTCTCAAACTTGAATGTCTTTGGATCATTCCCTTCATGGATGGCTTTCAGAGCTGTCTTCATTTGCTCCCACTCTGAATTGATAGGTGATGGTTGGGGTGCCCCCAATGTAGGAGTGCCTTGAGGTAGGTATGTGCTAGATGGGGCCACTGAATATGGATGGCTGTGAGGGATTTGTTGATAGGGATCGTACATTGTTTGGGCAGCTGCATGGTGGATGATGGGTTGTTGAGGGGGAGGTGGCGCATATTGTTGCATGTGCTGTGAGGCTTGCTGTTGATATGGGATTTGAAGTTGGGATTGAGGAACATAAGCTGGCTGTGGGATAAATAGATTTCTTTGTGGAGGTAATGTATAAGATGGTTGTGAGGCTTGGGGAAAGGATCGGAGGGCTTGTGGGGTTTGACCAATATATGTGGGTTGTGCCCCCATTTGGGATGGTATCTGCAAATAATTGGTGGTTGGCTAGGGTGGTGGATTACCTCCTAGAAGTGGCATTGAAAAGTAGTTGGTAATTGGAGGTAATGGATTAGTTGGTGGTGGAGGTGGTGGGAATTGAAAGCTTGGGAATGGAACTGATGGGGTTTGATAGCTTTGTGGCTGGATTTGGAAGCTTGTTAGAGTGGTGGTGGGAGCTGGGGTCACTTGGGAGCTTGGTAGAAGATTGGCAGTAGCTTGTGGGTTTTGATAGCTTTGTGGAGTGAAGGTAGTAGCTTGTGGATTTGTGGCTGGTGGTATTGAGCTCCCAAGACTTAATGGAAATGATGGGATTGTACTTTGGGCTATGGTGAACAAGCTAGGGGCAATGAAAGGTTTATTACTTGGCCCCATGGGTGGCATCCCTGTTGTATATTGCTGAGGTTGGCCAAAGATGCTAGCACTAATTTGGGAGATGGGTGGATTTGGAAGGCTGGGTTGGAGAGTAGTAGCAATAGTGAAGGGGGTGAACGGTGAGGTGTTTTGAGTAAAGGGGGTTTGGAGCGGAGAGGTATGAACCAAGGATGGAGTGGTGGTGGCTGGGTTGGCTTGCAGCATGGAGATTTCAACTTGGGTGGATGATGGTATGTTTGGGTCTGTTGGGTCATATGGATTGGCTGGAGGCTCTTCTTTTGGAATATATTGAGGATAATTTGGATCATAAGAGCCTATAGGCGTGGCAGCTGCCCAAACAATGGGTGAGATGGATCTGATAATGGAGGGGGTCTTCCAAAGTCAAAGGTTCCTACATTGTCCCTTCGAAAATTAGCCATGATTGTCTCTTTGTTTTTGTCTATAATGGCGTTTACCAATACTACATTTCCTGGTTGGTTCATGAAAGCTTCAATGTCAGTAGGTGATGGCATAGCTTGCTCTAGGCTAAAGGATGGCTGAGTGCTTAAGGGGGGTGAGGCTGTTCGATCCAAATGATAGGGCTCCATTGTTTCTTTCTTCTTGGCTAAGCGAGTGATGGGTGGCATGAAAAATGCTCCTAGGGATGAGATGCAATAATGCTGATGGATGCAAAAGGGGGAAGGCTTTTCTATGCAAATGATTTCCTAGGTTGAGGCAAAGCTATATGATAAAACCTAAGGAGGATTGGGTTGGGGATTCTAACTTCAAAGATATGTTGTCAAATCACAAAAGGTCTGCTTTCCTATGTGCAAGCTTGGTGGTGATTGTGTCAACTTAAGGATAGATTGATGATTCTTTAGGAAGAACACGAGATTGACCACTTGTGGATCCCAACCTTTAGCTCAAGGTGATGAGGGATAACAAGTGACAAAGCTAGATTACCCTAGACAAAGCTCTGTCAAAGGGATAACCTTGGTGAGATTGGTGGATTTGGAAGATTTTAGGAATGGAAAACTTTTAGCAAGGTGACAACAATTTTGAAAGCTTAGATGTGTAGATTTTTGATTGCTGGCTAGATGGTTTGATTCTAAATGAGATGGATGAGCTAATAATGCTTAAGGGGATAACCTAAGATGGCTGGCTTTTCTACAAAGATGACTCTAAAGTGAAGCTTATCCAAGAAGATGTGGAGAAACACGGGTGTCTAATCATAGAAATCATGCCTAGTTGGTAAGGCATAAGCAGTATTAACTCCTGGATGTTGGCTAAATTTGATAGTGCGCTCTAACCAGGCCTCTTGAAGTGCTTCGTCAGTAGCTTTGTCTTTTGCTTTGTGGAGTTTGGCAATTCGTGGGCTTGGTGTTATTTCTTTTCTCTTGGCTGAAAGTTCTTGGTATGCTAGAGATGGCTTGAGTTTGACTTTGTGAAACTTCTGTTTGGGTTTGGGTTGTTCTGACATAAATTCCTGAATTTGCTTGGCTTTGGGAGATTCTGGTTGTTTTGCTTCAACCTTTTCAACTTCTAAAATAGGCAGTGACTACGCTAAGTGTGCCCTAAGCTAGGATTGACCAAGTTTGGCAAACATTCATTCAACAAGTAAAATAAAAACAAGCAATAGATAGGAACACCCAGATAGAAGTTTGTGGTTCTCAGAATGTGATACTTGCACCAAGGAGTGTGTATGTTCTACAAATGTTTCGATCAGTCACTCCAAACACATTAACATCCTAGATGGTTTTCTGCAAGGCTGACAATTGGTTTAGCTAGGGAGTCCTCGATATACACAAGGTACGTGAGGCCCAAATCCATAGATGAGACCAAAAGGATGTCACACAGCCGAGAGGAGCGATAACCCACTTCTCCTCTTTCACTTCTCAAGGGTATAAAGTTCCTTGAGACTTAGCCTGAATGACAAAATCTTGATCCCAAGAGAGGTGTCTTTTGATTCACCTTTTGATTCTTATACTCCGCTGGAACGCTGGAGTTGAGGTCGTCCAAAGGGTGATGAAATCCCCAAGCAGGCCTCCTAAAAAGAAACAAGGTTTTGGATCCTAATCTTATGCACCCAAGATGGCCTTGAAAGATGACAAGGGGAGAGAAGACTTGGATGACCTTGGGCTAAAAAACATGCTTGTTCTTTTACCAACTGACTCTTATGTGTGCTAATCTAGACTTTGCAAGCACTCATGTTTAAGAGACAATGTTCAATTCCAACTTGAAGTGCCAACAAAAGTAAATCGATCGAAGAATGCAAACAATAAGAAGAGTTAGGGTCAACAAAAGCAAACTCGCGCACCCGGAGGCCCTCCACGTCAAGTATCGATTAATTTTCTTTAAGGCATTCAAGATTGAGTGTGAGTTTGTTTTAAGCCCAAAACAAAAGTGTGTGAGATTCGATTTCAAGCGCATGCCCGGAGGCTCTCCACGTCAGTTGTTGTTCAATTTTAGTGCCCAAACTTGAAGTGTGATCGATTTAATCTAGAGTTTTGGCCATTTAAGAATTTTGATAAAGTTAAAGCAAACGTTCAAAGACCAAGTGAGTGAGTTAGATTGTGGAACATTTAACACCTTTTTCAAGTAGACCCATCCCCATAAATGGTGCTGAGATTGCAACCAATGGTTAATATTTGATGGGTGATTAGAAAAGAGGTGAGTCCAAGGAACTACTCAAATTGATTTTTGTAAATTTTTATTTTAACTTAACGAAGTTTCTTAAATGTCCAAAAATCAAACTTTACCTAGATTGCATGTGGAAAAGAGATTTGTTTTGTTCAATTTTAGAAGCTCCAAATGAAGTGTTTGATATTGCAATGGTTAATTGATCCTTGGCATTCAAGATTGGATTTGTTGTTTTAAGCATGCATTCCAAGGAAAGTTGATTTTAATCCATGGCATTCAAGAGTGTGTTTTGAGCAACATTCATTCAATGGAAAATGTGTTTAACCATTCAAGTTCATTTTTTAGCAACATGCATTCAAAGACAAATGGTTAAGCATTCAAGTTCATTTTTTAGCAACATGAAAACCTGCAAGAAACATGGTTAGTGGTTCCATATGTGCTCCAACCTGCAATGAGCCAAAAAAAAAAAAAAGCAATTTAGTTAGTTAGCCAAAATCTTCAAAACTGAGAGCTTAACTATGGGAAAACAAATTTTTAACTTTTTTTGCTGTTTTTTCTACGTGTAAAAATGCTTAAAATGGTCTAAATCCTACAGAAATGCAACATAAGTAGGCAGAGATGACAGTCTATCAAGCGGAGACGCCAAAATACGAAGACACTGAAATACAAAGACGCTAGTATTCGAAGATGATAGAACAGATTTGCGGTACAGAAAATAGGTGACAAGCAGAGACGACGATTTGCACAGATGCAAATTTTTGCAGAAGACGATTTGGATTGGCGATGGCGGAGATGTCAATTTGTGAAGATGCGGATTTTCACAGCCGTAGATTTGCACAGACGTGGATTTTCGTAGACAGAACAGGTTGCAGACGCCAAAACTGCGCAAAAAAAGTTGAAAAATGCGATTTTTTTTTTTAGATGGTATTTCTTCTTCCTAAGTGCATTCTTTAACCTACAAAAAAAAGAAAAACACCCTCACAACACACTCAAACAACAACAAACATTAGATGGTTAAAAAAAATGACATATAGATGAAAATAGATGATTAAATGACCCATAGTGGGGTCCCACCGGGCGTGCCAAAATGTAGAACAAGATTTAGTATGCAAAGAACATTAACAAATAAAGTAAACATTCACAAACCAAAAACTAAATTCACATATATGCTTAGACAAAGAAAGCAAACAAAGAAGTGCAAACTTCACAAGAGAAAACACTCCATACTTTCTTGATTCTATAGATGTGTCCTTTTGCTGTAGATGTATGCTCAAGATGCTCAAAAGCTTCTTCAATGGAGATGGGTAATGGCAAATTGGTAGCTTTGTGAGCTCTCAATTTGGCATTATAAGGGTAATATTGATGGCTTTGGTTCTCAAAATAGCATGGTAACTTTAGTTCAAAGATTGTTGATGAAATGGCTTGGGATGGGATTCAATTTATAGGCTAAGGGGTAGAGGGATGGAGGGCTTAGATGCAAGGATGGATGAAGGCTTAAGGAGGGCTAAGATGCACTCAAAGGAGAGCACATGGATTGTGCTTGTTTAGCACCAATGGGAAGGTGACACTTGTCACAAGGAGGATGAGTGTGAGAGGGTAGGGTAAAGGGTTGGTTAAAGGCACGATGAGTGGGGTTGAGTATGTAAGAGGGATGTAAGAGGAATGAGTGTGGAAGAGGGAAGAGTGTGGAAGATGGGTGTAAGAGTCATGAGTGGGCTTGTAAGAATCTTTTATGTTTTGTAAGAGCACTCATGACTTAGTGGTTGGGCTTTTTGAGGGGAGACTTTGGTTTGAATTAGGAAAGTCTTAAACTTGTTTAGGGAATGTGACAACATTAGGGGGTGGATTAGGCTTGGGTTTAGGATTAGATTAGGGATGTTAGAGATGTACAAGTGGATGGCATTAATGAGGGTGGGTGAGTTAGTGGCTAAGCTTGGTTAGTATGGGTGGGTGGGGTGGATTAGGCTAAATGGAGGATTAGAGATAGGTTAGGGGTTTTTGAATTTGAGGATTTCATTTATCAAATAGATTTATTTAATAAATGGGGATTTTTGGAATTAGATAGAAGAATAGGATTTAATTGATAAATAATAGATTATTTGATTTATCAATTAGGACTATAGATGATTAATTAAATTAATCAACTAGGGATGGCAAAGGATTAATTAAATAAGAATTTAATTAATGATGCCTTTAGAGATGGCTAAATTAGATTACCAAAGTAGTGTAATCAAATTTAGGTGTCTACAAAAGGAAGTTCCAACATATGAGGAGAATTTCAATGCTAACCAAGTTCAAAGTTAGTGTCTACCAAGCTCACTTAGTCACTTAAGGAAAGTCAATATGGATTGAGTGTTAACCAAGCTCACTTGGTTAACAAAGAAAAGTTGAAATGCAACAAGTGTTAACTAGGATACTTGGTTACCAAAAGAAGTATGAAGGAAAGTCATTTTTGAGTTAGTGTTGACCAAGTTGGGTCAGCTAACAAAGGATTTTCCTACATTAGTATATTTTATTTGACATTTTTGTTGGTTAGTTCTATCCCACTCATTGGATAAATTTCATTTGTTTGAAAGTGTATTCAAGTTGACTTGACAAGGTAAAACATACAAATATAAGGTCAAGTTGAGGATTGAATTCAGAGGAAGCATGGGATTGAAAAGATAAATCAAGGGAGTGAATTGGAGGGATATAAGGATATGCAAGTTGACCGAGCTGCAAAGAACATTATGATCAAGGAGGATCAAGTATTCAAGCTAGAATAAAGATCTAAAATTAGAATCATTGTTACTCTCTAATAATTGTAGTAGTGAATCAAATCTCCTAATAGAGTTAGCTTAACAACTATTTGCCAAATCCTCTAACAAGGTGGCATTTCTAGATTGAAGTGTCTAAAGACCTATAACAAGGCCACTCTCAATAGGGTGAACTAAATCCTTTAACAAAGTCACACCTAATAGTGTGTTTTGTAACCTTTAATAGGGTTGGCTTCTAATAGGGCTCACTTCAGAAGAGTGACAAACAATAACTAGTTGCAATTGGTAGTTTTCCCAAATTCGATTTCTAGGTTAAATCTTGGTATCTCTCATGTTCATGTTATTTTCTTTATGATTCTGTAACTAATTTAAGTAAGGTTAAAAAAACTAAACATCTTAAGAAGTGATTATTTCAGTGTTTTCCAAGTGACAGTAATTCTTAGAGTAAACTGAGTGTTCTTGTGTTAACCAAGTTACAACAATATTTCAGTTTCAAAAGAGTTTGGTTTTGAATTGTATCGACATCTTAAGAGATCTTGGATTTGTTTTTGTGGTAACTGATTCACCCCTCCCCTCTCAGTTACTCCTCTTATATTTTCAAAAATTATGTAGGAAGGCTCTACTATCACAAATAAGCTTGATAATGTTGAATTAATGAAACAATGTCAGGATATACCAAATGGATTTTTTCTTACAACTGATCTTGATGACACAAATAAAAAAATATAGAAAATATATTTTAAAAGTTTTTCCCTTTTAACAATTATATATTACTACCCTCAATGATGAAGATATATGATTATAAATTTGGTTGTTGATGACATAGACCTTGATGTGTAGGATATATTTAAAGTCAGAAATGATCTTCATATTGTTGAATTGATGAACCAATGTTAGAATATACCAGATGGATTTAGTCTTGCAACTAATCTTGATGGTACACATCAAAATCAAAGATACATTTTTATGAGAGCATCTATTTGACTATTCTATTAGCTCTGGATGGGTGAGTGAACCCTAAGGACACCCTTGTTTTGGTCGTAGAGCATTTAGAACAACCATGACCACCATGCATTGAAGTGTCTTGAAGGTGAACTAAGTACATTTCTACTTGCATCTTATATTGGTCATAACTAAGAGATCCTGAGGGCTATAAAAACATAGTTAGATGGTACAAAAACTTTTTGAAAAATCCCACAATAACCTATCTCAATTTTGAGATATTCCAAATGGATTTGATTTGGCAAAACATTCTTACTTGATGCCAAAACCTACAATGTTTCTTATTGAATTGAATAAAAATTGTAAAGAAGATGTCTGAAATATAGAAAAAAGAAGTTCAATCCAAGAATATAGAGGTTCTTGATACTTCAATGACAAATATGGGAAGACAAGACATATAAAACCTAATAAGTACATTGAAGAAGGGATGAAATTATTCCTTGAGTCATTGAATTGCATATCAGGAAATGACCATGATTTCAATGATCCATATGCATTTTGCAAAGATACAATTTTCCCTAACACCAACATATATGAAATATTCATGTTTTTCTAAAGAAATAGATTTGAGAAGGTGCCAGTTTCAAACCCATGGATGAGGAATCTTGCAAATCTTATATTTCTAGAGGTATATGTAGACATGGATTTGGTAAAGGCCTTAATAAAGTTATATTCTCTTGTAACCAAATATTTCCATAGTCATGACATAAGTATGTTGGATACAATTGATTAATTGTGTATTGTCTTTGATGTCATGAAAATGTCATATCATTATCAGTCAGTGTATGTCTAGCTCACTCAGGTAGTGAAGACAAATTTTTGTATCTATCGAGCATTGTTGTGTTTACCTAGTTGAGAAGATAGTATCTACCAAGTTCACTCAAGCATCGAAGGAAAGTATGTAGAAGATGAGTATTAACTGAGCTCACTCAATTAATAAAGGAAATATTTGATGGAACTAGTGTTAACCAAGATCACTTGGTTACCAAAGGAATTTTCTAGTTTGTAGTGTTAACTAAACTTCTATTGTTAACACAAGGAAATCATTTTTGAGTTAATGTCTACCGAGCTGGGTCAAGTAATGAAGGATTTTCCTATTCTGGCTTATTAAGCTTAATTGATTTATCTATTGATTCTAGCTGACTGAGATGATGAATGTTAATTATTCTAAGTTGTATTGTAGCTGACTTGACAATAGAAAATATATAAGTATAAGGTCAAGTTGTGGGATAATGTGTGTGAAGAAGAACAATGTTGAAGATTTGAGAATTTCTCTAAGGAAGTGAACTAGGAGATAAGAAGGATGTGTTTAAGAAGTTGAAAGGATACATTCAATTTGGAAGGATCATATACATGCCAGAATAGAGATCTATAACCAGCAAGTTAGTTGCATCTAAATTAGGTCATTTCATTGTTACTCTCTAAACATTGTAGCAGTGATCTAAATCTCTTAACAGAGTTGGCTTAGTAGCTATTTGTAAATCCTTTAACAAGGTGTCAGTTTTGTTGAATTGTCTAAAGACCTCTAACAAGGCCACTCCTAACAAGGTGATTAAATCCTCTAATAGGGTCACACCTAATAGTGTGTTTTGTAACCTTTAATAGGGTTGGATTCTAATAGGGATCACTTTAGAAGAGTGAAAATTAGTAACTAGTTGTAATTGGTGGTTTTTCCAAATTGGGTTTCTACATTAAATCTTGGTGTCAAATGTGTTCATGTTATTTCTTTTATGCTTACAATTAAATTAAAACTAATGATAATCAGTAATAACATCTTAAGATTTGCAAAGCTAATTCATTATTGAGTATCTTCAGTATTTATCAAGTTACAACATTAAATCTATATATGTTGAGTATCAACAATTCAGTTTTAAGAGTTTATTTTGTACTAACATCTAAGGAATGTATGATTTATTTTGTAGTAACTAATTCACCCCTCCCCTATTAGTTACTCCTCTTATATTTCCAACAATTGTTATTAAAGTGTTTGGTGCTTGCAGAGAATGTTTCAAGGACTAAGCTAAAGATCAGAATGTCTTACAAAAGAGAGATTCCTAAGTTGAATAGACAATTTTGTAGCATGACAAGGACTTATGAGGTTACATCTAGCTTCTATCAGTGATTTAGGTTGTAAATATCTTGATAATGAATACAAAACTCCCATTAGAACATTATCAGTTAAAGATATTACTAAAAAGAAGAATCATAACATCATGATGATTCATATTTCTTTTGCTCTCAATTATGTTGAATTTGATGAGGTAAAAGACTATAAAACTACTCATGAAATGTGGACCAAATTGAAAGATATCTATGGAGGAGATGACAATGTAAGAAGAGCCAAAGCATATAGTCTTAGAGGACAGTTTGATCAAATGAAAATGAGAGAAGATGAGAATATTGCAAAATATGTGGAAATAATCAAGGCTAGTGTAAGTGCAATCAAAACATCTAGAGGAGACATTGAGGACATAGCTGTTGTAAGCAAGGTAATTATAACTTTTCTTCCTATCTATGGAATTAGAATGTTTGTTATTAAAAAATGAGATGTGATCCAAATAACAAAATAACCTTGGATGCTTTAGTTGGAAGACTGATAGCTTTTGAATTAGACAACTATAATAACTATGTTCCCATTTCCAAAAATGTAGAGTTTGCATTTAAAGCTAAACTCTCACATAAGGAAAAGAGCAAGAAATCAAAGGCCAATCAATTAGGAAGTGAAGAAGAAACTAAAGAAATTTCTAAGAATGATTTTGAAATTGTTGAAGCCCTACTCATAAAGAAATATTCCAAAGGCAGAGGAAAGTACAAAGGTAAAATTCCTCTAATCTAATTTTCTTGTGAAGAAGTTGGTCATATTGCTGCTAGGTGTCCAAACAGAGAAAGCAAGGATGAAAAGAAAAGACACAAGCACAAAGGCAAGAAGGAATTCAACAATCAAAAGAACTACAAGGATAAAGATAAGAAATCTTGTTTTATGGCTAAAGATTCTGATAATAGTGAGGATGAAATGGTTTATATTGCTGTAAAAGATAAGTCTGATGATAAAGGAGATAAGATAACACTTATCTCTCATGTTAGAAAAAATGATACATCGATTATTGACAGTGGATGTTCACACCATATGATTGGAGATAAAACAAAATTTTAACACTTTGAACATTATGATGGAAGTAGTGTAAGATTTGGAAATAATAAACTTTAATACATAAAAGGAAAAGTTCATATCTCATTAACCAATGAACTTATATGTGATAATGCCTATTGGGTTGAGGGACTAAAGAATAATATACTAAGTGTGGCATAGTTGTACAACATTGGATTCAAGGTAGAATTCATGAATGGAAAGGTAAAACTATTGGATGAAAAAGGAAATTTGGTTGGATATGGCACGCAAACAAAAGTTAATCTATTTTATATTGATCTCAATGAATGTTCATGTTTTATTGCTCAAGTAGAAGAAAGCTAATTATGGCACAAAATAATATGTCAATTAACTTTGATAATATAGTTAAGATAAGAAAACATAGAAGAGTAAGAAGTATTCCTAGTTTGAAGAAACCAAATATAGGTTTATGCAAGAATTGCCAAATTGGTAAGATGGGAAAGACTAGCTTCAAAAGAAAAAAATATCAGTTACAATAAGTCTTAGAAATTATACATACTAACTTGTGTGGACCCATTGGAATAGAGAATTATAGTGGAGAAAAGTTTTTCATTCTTTTTGTTAATGATTATTCTAGAATGATGACTATAATGTATCTAAGAGAAAAATCAGAAGCTTTTGAAAAATTCAAATGGTATCTGGCAAGAGTAGAAAAAGAAATTGGAAAGAGATTAAAATGTTTAAGATCAAACAAAGGTGGTGAATTCATCTCTAATGAATTTAATAAATTTTTCATTGAAAGAGGAATCAAAAAACAAGTATCAGCCCCCGATACACCTCAACATAATGGTATAGTTGAAAGAAGAAACAAATCCATCATGGATTGTACAAGAACATTGATGATATAATGAATGTTGCAATCAAATACTAGAAGGAATCTATCAGCACTATGATTCATGCCTTGAATAGAGTTCAGTTGAATAAAGACTTAAACCAAACTCCATATGAACTATAGTATGGCTACAAACCTAATGTGAGTTATTTGAAATTTGGTAGAAAATGTTATATCTGGAAAGAGTCTAGAAAAGATAAATTTGATGTAAAAGGTGATGAAGGAATATTTCTAAGATACTCCTACAAAAGTAAAGCATAAAAATGTTTGAATTTGTCTACTTATAATATCATAGAAAGTGCACATGTGAGAATTGATGAGTTTGCAGAAAAGAGTGAAAAAGAAAGCAACAAAGAGCTAGAGGGTTATAGAAGATTTGTTTACTATAAAATTGATACCCTGCCAAATCTATCTAAAAGAAAGAAGACTTCACCTCCCAAGTTCCCAAAGTCTCCAACCATTATCGAATTATAGACAATGCAACCTAATTCACAATCTAAAGGACACAAGTCACAATCAAAAGCTATTGAGCTAGTTCAAACCAAGACTGAAGGAACCGAGTCACAAATAGTGGGACTTGAGCTTGATACTAAAGTTCATGATGAAAAAAATGGAATTCATACCAAATCCAAAGAGCTTGTGTTAGCAAGATATGTCAGAAGGCATCATGCACCTGATCAGGTAATTGTAGACAAATGTGATGGAACAATGACAAGAAGCAAATTGAAAGGTACATGTTTACTTGCTGAATTTGAACCAAGAAATATCAAAGATGCATTAGATAATGAAATTTGGGTCGAAGAAATTAATGAAGAGATAAAATAGATATAGAAGAACAAAAATTGGACTCTTGATCCTAGGCACATGGATACAAATTTAATTGGCACAATGTGGGTGTTCAGAAACAAGATAAATGAAGAGGGGAAATTGTCTAGAAACAAAGCAAGATTGGTATGTAAAGGTTATTCTCAAGAAAAGGGTGTTGATGTTAAATCTACATTATAAGGTGTTAGAACTTTACTTGCATATACAACTCACAAAGGATTTAAAGTGTATCAAATGGATGTTAAATCTACATTCTTGAATGGAATTATTGATGAGGAAGTCTATGTTGAATAGCCAAAAGGTTTTGTAGATCCTAACAAAAGAGACATGGTCTACAAATTACACAAGGCATTATATGGTCTCCGGCAAGCTTCTAGAGCTTGGTATGAAAGATTATATAACTATTTGATACATATTGGCTTTCAAAGAAAAAATGATAACAATAATTTGTATATCAAAGAAGGACCAGACAAGAAGATTGTGTTGGCTGAAATATTTGTTGATGACACATTATTCATAGGAAATGATGACTTGTGCAAGGAATTTTTAGAAGAAATGAGCAAAGAATTTGAGATGTCTATGTTTGGAGAGAGAAGAAAGATGGTATCTACATCACTCAATTCAAATACATCAAGGAGATACTAAAGAAATTTGGAATGGAAGATTTAAGACTAGTTAGAATCCCTATGTTTACTAGACATAAGCTTTCCAAGAATGATGATTCCAAAGAATTAGATCAGATCACATACAGATAAATGATTGGAAAATTGTAGTATGTAGTACATAGAAGCCCTGACATTGCATTAGTAGTTGGTATGGTGGAAAGATTCTCAGCAAATCCCAGAGAAAATCACATGATGGAAATCAAGAGAATAATGAGATATCTAAAAGATACTAAAGACTATGGCTTATAGTACAAACATAGAGGTAATTTGGACTTGAAGGTATTCACTAATGTTGATTGGGAAGGAAGTATTGACAGAAAGAGCACTAGTGGTGGAGGATTCTTTCTTAGTAAAAGAATAGTGTCTTGGACAAGCAAGAAATAAAATTGCATCTCTCAATCCAAAATAGAGGTAGAATATGTGGTAGCAATATTTAATTGTTCTAACATTGTTTGGTTCAAATAACTATTGGAAGGAATGAAGATAGAGATCAAAGATCCAATAGTAATATATTTTGATAACACTAGTGCAATAAATATATCAAAGAATCCAGTGAAACATACCAAAACAAAGCACATTGATATAAAATATCACTTCTTAAGAGAATTGGTACAAGAAAAAGAAGTCAAATTGGAATATGTAAACAAAAAAGAAAATATTTTAGACATATTCACCCAGCCATTAGCTAAGGATGCATTTCTATATCTAAGAGGAAAGCTAGGGGTCATTCCCCTATCTGAAGCTCACTAAATGAAGTTTAGTGTTGCATCAACCAGAGCAAGTTGAAGATTAATCAGTTGATGCAATATTGACAAAGGCATATTGCAAATGAATCAATACTTAAGGTACATTGACATTATCAGAGTTGTTGTCTTTGGCATGTGTTGTCAAAGAGGGGGAATTTTATTATCATAATCTCGTAATTTTTTTTTTGTTGTTATTACAAAGATGGAGAATGAACTTGGAAAAATTGTTGCATACATAAGTTTTCTGATAGAGGGAGAAACTGAAGATTTCATGTTGAAAGAGGGAGTTATTTGAATGAAGCTAAGGATATGTTCCTCACCTTATTCTTGTTCCAAAATTTTATTGTGTTATGACATGTTGTGTGTGTTGCCATCAATTTCAAATAGGGAGATTGTTGGATACAATTGATTAATTGTGTATTATCTTTGATGTTACACAAATGTCATATCATTATCAGTCAGTGTATGCCTAGCTTACTCAAGTAGTGAAGACAACTTTCTATGTCTACCAAGCATTCTTGTGTTTTCCTAGTTCAGAAAACAATATCTACTAAGTTCACTTAGGCATCAAAGGAAAGTTTGCAGAAGATGAGTGTTAACCGAGCTCACTTGGTTAATGAAAGAAATGTTTGATGGAACTAATGTTAATAGAGATCACTCAGCTACTAAAGAAATTTTCCAATTTGTAGTGTTAACTAAAATTCTGTTGGTTAACATAGGAAAATCATTTCTTAGTTAGTGTCTACCAAGCTAGGTTGACTAATGGAGGATTTTCCTATTTTCACATATTAAGCTTAATTGATTTATCTATTGATTCTAGCCAAATGAGATGATGAATGTTCATTATTCTAAGTTGTATTCTAGCTGAATTGACAATAGAAAAGATATAAGTATAAGGTCAAGTTGTGGGATAATGTGTGTGAAGAAGAACAATGTTGAAGATTTGAGAATTTCTCTACGAAATAAAATTAGGAGATAAGAAAGATGCATTTGAGAAGATGAAAGGATACAATTGATCAAGAAGGATCATGTACATGCCAAAATAGAGATCTATAACCAACAAGTTAGTTGCATCTAAATTAGGTCATTTCATTTTTACTCTCTAAACATTGTAGCAATGATCTAAATCTCTTAACAGAGTTGGCTTAGTAGCTATTTGTAAATCCTCTAACAAGGTGGTAGTTCTATTGAATTTTCTAAAGAACTCTAACAAGGCCACTCCTAATAGGGTGATTAAATCCTCTAAAAGGGTCACACCTAACAATTTGTTTTGTAACCTTTAACAAGGTTGGCTCCTAACAGGGCTCACTTCAAAAGAGTGAAAGTTAGTAACTAGTTGCAATTGGTGGTTTTCTCAAATTGGGTTTCCAAGTTAAATCTTGGTGTTAAATGTGTTCATGCTATTTATTTTATGATTATAATTAAATTAAAATTAATGATAATTACTAATAACATCTTAAGATTTGCAAATATAATTCATTACCGAGTACATTCAATATTTACTGAGTTACAACATTAAATCTATGTATGCCAAGCATCAACAATTTAGTTTTCAGAGTTTATTTTGTATTGACATCTAAGGGATTTGGGATTTATTTTTGTAGTAACTAATTCACATTCCCACTCTTAGTTACTCCTCTTATTTTTCCAAAAAATTATTCTATTTACACTTGAATGTTCTTCATTTATTGAAGCTTTTGGCTTTAAGGACCAAATGAATATGCCAATTGACATGGAGGAGTTCTAGAAGAAATTTGAGAATAATAAAAGTTTCTAAATTAAGAAAGTAATGATACACCATATTCCTTAAAACCTCAAGTCAAAGGGAGATATTTTAATTAATATTGTTAAAATGCTCCATGTGGGAAAATTTAAAAACTACTTCCAGAAAATAGTTTATTGCATTCATGAAGAATTGGGAAGTGATGGTTCTGAGGTGGTGTTTGGATCAATCTATATTATGGCCCTAGATGTATAAGACCCCTAATAACAAGGAGTATCATTATGTAGGGTGTATTATTGAAAACATGCAAGAAAAAATTAAAACAACTCAGAGAGGAGACCCGAGGAGCTTCAAGTTCCACCATTATTCATTATTGATACATATGATATTGTACAACAATGTTGGATGCCTCAACCCATATTTTATTAATAGGACATCATATGAGTATGGAGTGCCATCAATACAATTGTGGACATGGGTATGCAATAGGAATTACCATTACCTTGATTCCTTGTCTTTCTTTAATAATTTTAGTGTTGTAATAATGAGAATGCTCAATCACTAGTTGATTAGATCCCTTGAAATCTTGAGAAGGTTGATGAGGCCAACCATCATACTAGACAATGTGAAAATTTATCATAATTGGGGTGATGTATTTTTATTCCAAGATTTTTCTATCTTAAGAGCTTATGCCTATCCTTAGCCTCCCCATCTATTACCAAAATTTATCCCCACAAGGCTAGCTATAATTGAGTTTATATGGTGGATAGGGAGTACTTAGGTCCTAAGTTGCATAATGGATTTTTCTTGTGTATATTATTTAGGATATGTTATTTTTCAATTGCAAAGGAGTCTCTAGATCAAATTCATGTATATTTGAGACACTATAATTTATCCACTACCCCTTACAGAATTTATGACCCTGAGGGTTTTTTTAGGCATACTTTGAGAGCGATTGCAAAATAAACTTTTCCAAATAATAAGGGGTTGCCAAAAGAGTAATTGATTAAAAACATAGTAGTTGAAGGAGAAGCTGATGAGAAACTAAGAAAGTATGAAGATATAATGAGGGTAGAGAATTAGATGAAGAAAGTAGACCTAGATTTCAAGGGTTTTTATCTATAAGTATCATATCATGATAAAATCTATAAGACCCTTGATAATTATGTCCACATCATGTTACAGATGCCACAAGATCTCGAGGGTGATGGTGAGATAGTAAATCCTAATTCCCCATAGCTAGATGTTGTCTTAGAAGTGACACAAGAGGAACTTGAGACTTCTACATGGGTGACAAATGGACACAAAAGATAAAGGGTTATTTAGATTCATGACAAAGTAAAGGAGAGGATTCTACAACTAGTACCAGGAAAAAGAAAATATTTGGCTGACATGAGGCAAAATTACCTATAAGATAAAGTGGAAAAAGAAGAGAATTCTCTGACTAAATTGTAAGTGATAACTACTAGATTGGATGATAGAACCATCCAGGCTGAGAAGTTTATAGAAGATGATGAGTTCATCAAGTCTATAGAGTTTAAAATCTTCCTATATAAGGTTAAACATAACAAGTTGACATTCACTCTTAAACCAGGGGAATTAGAGGAAAAAAAGAGAGAGCTTGTTAAGAAGATATTGATTGATGACCCTAAGAGTGAGAAGATGACCCTTGTTGAGGCTAGAGACCTTGTACAAAGATTTAGTATGCTTCTAGTACCTATTTGGGATCTAGAAAAGACCTTTGTGCTAGATCAGATCAGGAGGCAAGACAGAGAAATATCTTATGAACCATTTAGCGCTTAAGGGGTGGAAAGGGGAATTTGATTCAATATAGATTCAAAAACCTTGGTTGTATGTAGCATAGAACTAAAAACCTATAAGGAAAAGTTAATGGATGTGAAAAAAAAAGCACAAGGGACTACAATAGTATGGGGATTGGATACTGTTGGCCTAGTTTTTCACTTTTTATAATTTTGTTGCATTTCATAGTGAAAACCTGGTGGATTTATGATTTTAGAGGCAGGGTTGTTAAAAAACTTAGATAAAAATTTAGGTTTTATGAAACACTTACTATTATGCCTTAGTTTTGAAAAAATAGCAAAGTATTTCTTTATTTTGAAAAATTACGTAGGAAGGCTTTTGCATTTAAAAATTCTTTTTACCTTTTCTATGTTTATTTTTCAATACTTTCCTGAAAATCTTTTTTCCATTAACCTTTGTTTTAAACCATGGTTTTAACCTCATGATTTACCCCTAGTGTTCTTTGAAAGTGTTTCAACCATGGTGTGGTTTACCTTTACAAACTATTGATCAAAGAAAGATCAATGATGAGCACTTTCCCACAATGTGAAAGTGCTCAAAGTTTAGCAAATGCAGGGAAGTGCCTATATGAAATGTGTACCTGATGATGTTAGTTCTTTAATGAAACACAAAGGTTGGACCTATCAAGATAATTCTAGGTTGTTAGACTAATGTTAGGACACACTTGAAAGGTTAACTCATTTTCATTGGTTGTTGCTATTGACTAGGTTATAAACAAGGTAAAACTTATGGAACCATTAATCTTTTGAAGATTAATGGAGAGCACTTTCCCACTTTATGGAAATGTTTGATGTTTAAAAAAAGTGGGGAAGCACCTCAATGACATGTGGATAAGTGGGGCTAGTTGTTCAAAGGGTTTCCTAGTCATGTTGAGTTGGGATGCATGCAGAATTGTCTTATGTTGATTTGCTGAGTAGTCTACATGTTTAATGAGTTGGAGGGTGATTGTGTAAGTGGGCCTAAAATATTAGAATAAAACATAGCATTTCCAAAGGTCTTTCATGATTGTTGATCTCATGAAGATTGACGATCGGTAATGCATGGCCAATTTCACAAAAAGGTAATGCAATCATTTAGAGTTTAAAGCTAAGATGCTCAATTTGTGAAGATCAATGGTTAAATTTAAAATTTCATGGAACAACATGAAATATGACTGTTGGGATAGTAATTATGATCAATGCTATTTTGTGTGAGGTTAATTTTATAACAAGAATTTTGATTTTCTATTATTGAATACTAAATTTGCAAAATTTGTACACAATTAAGATTTTTAGATTTAAGGAAATTTTTTTTTGAGGGTTTCAATTTGTTGCTAAGTGATTTTTAGAGGAGAAGAATAGAAAAATAGGGTGAGTATCTTGGGTTTTTGGAAAATTGAGAAAATATAATCACAGTAAGATAATTATCAAACATGCCTCCATGAAGGGATTTTTTAGGGAAGGTAGACTTCTTAAAAAGGATTGTACATAATGATTTCTTAGAGAAAATCAAACAATCCATGAATGAGCTTTCTAGTAGAAAATAATTTATTCTAAAGAACCCTAGGTTATTTTTCAATGAAGGTTTTTATGGTAATACAAACTAGTTGAGAGATGTCTAAGTATCTGTTGGAGGATAGGAGTTTTTCTATTAAATGGTTTGCAAAGAGAAAACTAGTTACTCGCTTGAATAATGTATGGGAATTTGATATTGGAAAACTAATTATCTCAAGAATTTTATTTGATGATGATTTTCTTGCAATAATTTCAAAGAAATACAACCTAATAACTAGGATTGTAAAGAATCATGTTGGTGATATTTTTTTTTAGGGTTTTGCTAGAATTGATCATAGAGGTTTTTAGATTAAGCCCTAGCCATGCAGTCCATAAGAAGATTGATATGGAAGACCTCTATGAAAGGTATGATAAAAAGAGGGTATATTTAAGGGGAGGGCCATTAAAAGACAATTTTGTTAAAATAGGATCATTACCCCTAGTTACACCAAACTCTCTAGAGCCATTGTTGAAAAAGTATTTCAACCCTAGAGCATAGGCACTGTATTTCTCTCTTTGCAAAATATTTGGTATGGATGAGAAATATCACATCCTAGGTTCCATTGTCTTCATCATTGCTCAAATCCTTTAGTATGGTATGAGTTCTATTTTTGACTTTGCTACTCCCTTGGCAGAAGAAATTAATACAGGGTTAATGGGAATTGCAAAGCCCAAAGTTAATAAGCCCTTCTTCTAGTACTCCATGCTAATGTACATATGTTTATATAAGGGAGTTACCTTTTTCTCTAAGCAAATGAAGTTGGAGTTGGAAAGAGATGGAGAAAAAATCCCTTCTCAATTATGGAGTGTGAGCATGAATTGGAAGGTAATTGATGCAAGCTTTGTTATATTTGACAAGTATTTTGCCTCCAAGCTTAGAATGTTGTTAGTGGGAGATAACCCTAGGATACCTTAGCCTTTACTCAAAATGATTAGACCTAAAGATCATGCCAAAGGATTGATGGTAAGTCAGAATTGGGGAGACATCATCCCCTATGTAGTGTCTACTATTTTTAGAGTTTATGGTTTTCTTGGAAAACCACATGAGCTACCCTATCAAGTGCCTTTGAAAGTAGGAATTGTTGAGCTCCTATAGCAGATAGGATTAGTGTAAGAAAGAGAATGTTGGGAAAGTCTAAAGGTACTTTTTCCCCCAAATTACTATTATGCACAATTTTATTTTTATCAAGAATGGATGGAGGCACTTCGAGAAATTTTTAGATAAATATTAACTGGCTCAATCCCATGTCCACTTTATAGACCTAGAGGGATTTTATGACTTGTTTAGAGAAAGAACTAAAGCCAAAGCTCATAAATATATGCTATACTTTCTAGAGGATATAGTTAGGAATAAGTTCTTATTACAAGAGTAGGAAATTAGGAAGAATAAAGGGAAAGTATATTGCAAGATCCAAGATTTTATAAATGCTTTTGAGCCACACTATGATCCCCTTACTGATAGAAAATATTTGGGTATGGAAATAGATATGTTGATGGATAATTTTGTTAGGTTCATGGAAAATTTGAATGAGAAGAAGGGAAATATGACCTAGGCACACCCTAGTAAGGCCATTGATGTGGAGAAGAGATTGGTAAGTAAAATGATTTTGAATCTAGGGCAGTACACATTACAAAAAAGAGTCGAATATATAGTGGCCAATTTTTGACATATCAGTCAAGTTTGTTATTAGTGACACACACTTATTCAAACTCTATACAACTATTGAGCTCATTTATCACTCTATAGTGTTTTCCATGTAATTTAGTAGCCACCAAGTTTTACAGTTGCTACCAAGTCTTTTGGACTAATCCCAGGGTTACAGAGCAGATTTAGTGAGTGTGAAGTCCAACAGTTCAAACCATGTATTTTAGTATTCACTAAGTTTATTAGTGGTTACCAAGCATTGTAGTATCTACCAAGTTCATAGTTCAGGTGATGTGAAGCTAGTGTTAACTAAGATACTTCATGGTAACCAAGTGATTCAGTGTTTGTTGAGTTGCACAATATCTACTGAGTCACTAGTGTAGATCAAGTTCAAGACTACTTGAAAGTGATCAGTATGCACCGAGCTTCTACATCTACCAAGAGCATGATTATGTTGAGTAGTGATAGTGGATGCCAAGTATAAAAACCTCACTGAGTCAGTCTTCATAACTTGAGTACCTTCATGTGGGCTGACTTTGTAATATTTGTGTTAACTTGTGTCATGGACGACTTTGTAATTTGGATTGGTATCTATATATATATATGTATATATATATATGTATATATATACATATATATATACATATATATATATATGTATATATATATATGTATATATATATATGTATATATATACATATATATATACATATATATATATACATATATATATGTATATATATATATATATATGTATATATATATGTATATATAATGTATTGTATTATATCGAATGCAAGAGTAAGAAAGAGAGTGAATGTGAATGTGTGAGCATATGTATTGTTATGTGTATGCAAAAAGTTCAAGTTATGATAGTAGTAGATAAAGAATTATAGAGGCCACAATAGTGTAAGGAGTAGCAGTGAAAAATCTATCCCGGAAAGGTGATCAATACACTAAGGAATTTTTATTATAAAACTTTATTGCAAATCAAAGATCTACTACTTCATCCTAACAAGTGAACTAGTCAAAATCCTCTAACAAGGTAGACCTAATAGTCTTTTGTAAATCTCTTTACCGAGTGCATACTTCATTGTGTGTTTGTAAATCCTCTCACAAGGTGGAACTAATAGTCCTATTTGCTCCTAATAGGGAAGGTCATCAGAAGTGAGCAATGTAAGCCTTAACAGGCCAACTTTATGCTATAGTACTAAAGTTTGTGGGTATCATCCCCACCCTAGTTTTACTTTCTATTTGGAAGGTTTTTATGTCACCAAATCTTTGTGTCCAAGTGTTATGGATGCTTTCATGTTTTCAATTTCTCATGCATACAATTAGATCAGATGCAATGAACTAAGTGCTAAATGATTTATTGGATTAGAATTAAAATTGTTAAAGTTTGAAAAGTTACTAATTCACCCCTCTTCTTTTAGTAACTTAGAATAGTCTTGAATATTTCCAACAATTGGTATTAGAGCTTTATGGTTCTCAGGAGAAAGTTTAATAGCTTGAGAAAAGATCAAGGATATGGAGATATTCATACTTGACAAAGCTATTGACAATGAAAATTTGGATTTGGAAATGGCCATTTCCCAACTTAAGAAAGCTAAGGAGCAACTTTCCCAATCCATAAAAAGAAGAAAGGAATTTGCAAATCAAATGAATGATCATCTTTACATTGAAGAAAGAGTTGAAGACTTTCACCCTTCAAGAAATTTAGATGAAGCAAATGATGCAATCAAAAAACTCCTAGAGAAGAATGGTTCCTTGCAAGAAGAAGTAAGAAAGCTAAAAAGAGAACAAGACATTCAGTTAGTAAGGTTATGTGAAGTTTTGGAATAGAGAAACAAGATAAAAGAAGAGATGGATGGAAGGAATAATGAAATCTAGAACCAATCCCTTCAAGAAGTGGACCTTATTGATCAACTTTCCAATGCAAATGAGGAAATAATGAGCCTAAGATTTAAAAATTAAAGAATGAGGAATGATCAAAATTTTGAAAGGCAAATCAATGAAAGAATAAAAAATGAGCTGAGATCTGAAAGACAAATCAATGAAAGTTTGAGAAATGACCTAAACACTGAGAAGAAAATCAATGAAAGAATGATTAAATCTCAAGTAGACATGGATCAACTAAGTGAGAACAACCTCTATAGGTAAAAAGGAAAAGCAGGAATTGGATACAAAGAAGAAGGTGAATCCTCAAAAAAAGGTGCTCAAAAGAATCAAAGACCTACTTATAATCATTGTGGTAAGATATGTCATACATCAAACAAATGTTGGAGTAATGGAAAACTAAAATTCAACAGAAAATGCTACATTTTCTATCAGCATGGAAACTAGGCTAATGAATGCAAAGAGAAACCAAGATTTGAAGGCAACTATCATAAATGTAAGAAAGATGGACAAAAGGCATCAAAATTCAAAACAAAGACATTGAATCCTATAGAACAAATTGTGAAAGCAATATTTGGTTGGGACTACAATATCTAGTGTAGATGTCATTACTATGGAGAATTTGGACACATTGGTATAAATTGTGTTAAACATCATATGAGAAAAAGAGATACCACTAAAATATGTTTCATTCGTACAAAACTTGGTCATCTTGCCAAGAATTGTATGAATACTGGTAGAATTGAAGATGAGAAGATGACAAAAACTAATAACATATGAAAGTAGATGAGACAGCAATGGAGTCCTAAGTCTACTAAGGATACTGGTCTAAGTAATGATGGTCAAGTCACTCAAGAATTGGGTGACTCTACCATTTCTAATTAAATTCTCAAGGAAGAACTAGAACTAGGCTATTAAAGAAGACATTTGAATTAGTTCCAGTTGAAAGGTGACAAAGATCCAAATTCATATACAAGATACAAAGGGATCACTGAGAAAGATCAATATTAGTTATTATTGAGTTACCTTCTCTACTAAGTAAGGTCGGGTCATAGACTCTAGTGAGCAAGGTCGAGAGTAAAAAAGGCACTTATAGTTATTGAATCATGGAGATGTCATGGAGTGATCTATGGAAAGTAATGGATGACATACTGTTAGTATAATTTCAACTTATCTACCGCTATACCAAGCATTAATGGTGAAGTTCTAACAAAAGCCATGGAATAAAATTCATTTCTTACCATGAATTTTTAAGTGTTATTGTGAAGAGCTGTTTTATGTGTGATCAAAGTGACTTAAGAAAAGTTCTTGCAATTTTTTTTGATGTTTTCTCAAGCTATTGAGTGAAAATGGCATCCAATAGTAGCAAGGTCAAGAAAGGGTCTGACATGTTGTTTTGAGGAATTGAATGGAAAGTGCTAGATTTCAAGCTTGTGCCTGTGGTTGTTGAAATCCTAGACCCAAGTAGAGCTCAATCCCAAATTCCTCCTAAGAAGTTCTTCCCTTCCAAAGGCACTGTAGTCTAGAGAAAAGGTGTGTCTTTACTTTACCAAATAAATGAATATATTGTAGAAATGGGTGAGAACTATAGTAGCATCATGGAAAACTACTTCAACATGTTGAAAGATAAAATGAACAATAGGTTCAAAATTCCAAAGAAGTTAGTTGAAGACTATAAGGATGATGTGAGCTTCATGGTGGACTATGATAAGGTATTTATCTAGGCAATTAAGCCTCGAGTTATGTGGGTCAAAATTCTTGGCTATGAGGTGAATATTGATGAAACTAAGGATATCATTAAAGCCCTTGTCAATGAACTTGTTGAACCCAAGGCCCCTTATTTTGGAACTTATGAAGAAGCTAATGCTAGAATTGAGCTAGAAATAAAGCTCCCATAGGTAGTTAACAAAGGGAAGAGAAGGACAGCCAAACTGAAATCAAGTGCACCTCTCTTGTTAACTAAGGGAAAATGTGAGGATGAGGAGTAGGTAGAGGATAAGGAGGAATCTAAAGAAGAAGAAGAAACTTTGAACAAAAAGGGCAAGGTGATCAACACCAAGCCCACAAATCATCCAATGTAGTCTTCACAAGGAGGTCAATGAAGAAAGGAAGTGAAATTGTATTCAACAAACCTCCACCCACTTTTGAGGAAAAGTTGAAGCAATTGGAAGAAGGAGCTGGAATAAAAAATTTTAAATCTTTGAAATATGAAATTAGGATAGAGGTAGAGTAGAAGCAACTTGAAGAACTAGTGTTGAGCATAATGGGTAAGTGGAAGTATTCACCAGACTAGATTGCTTCTCAAGTCTCCAATAAATTGCTAGGGAAAATAAAGTCAAGATGGGATTTTTCCATGCAAACAGTTAAAGACATATATGCACAAAGACTAAGGTAGTTACTACCAAACATATCAAATGCTGAGGTCAAAGAGTCTTTAAAGAAAAATGAAGAAAAATTGACTCTAAGTTTTAATACTTGTTTAGTTTTAATTGAGGATATAGAGCATGTTGTTATGAATGCTAAAAACACTTGGAAAAAAAACATTTTTTCATCTTCATAAACCAACTAAATTTCTAATTGAAGTAAAGGATGTTGATGAAGAAGAAGATAAGGAGAAAGATGAGGAGGAAAATGTTGAAGTAACTTATTTTGATAATGAAGAAGATGAAGAGGATCAAGGTCTAGAAGCTACCAGGGAAGATAAGCAAGATGATGAGGAGACTGACCCAGTCAAGATAGCAATTGCAGTCATTGCCTCACTTCCTCACTCCCTTAGAAAACCATTGACTACATCAAGTATGGAGACAACTTCAACAAGTTTGGTTATGACTACTACTAATGCATCAAATGTCCAATCACTCTTTGCCCCAACTCATCTCAGCATATCATTGACATAAGTGACTTCCACTTCATCAACCAAGTTGCAAATTCCTTCATCTATTGAGTTGAGTTCTTTAGTCTTCACTTCTCCAATTTTGACTTCTTCAGTTTTGAGTTCATCTGTGGTAAGCTCTCTGATTTTGTCTACTTTAGTTTTGAATTCTACAATTTTGGATTCTTCAAGAATTTATGTAAGTATTCCATTAGTTAGTACAATATCAGTTTTTACTATAAGTCCAAGTATGTCCACTATTGTTTCCATTTTAGGTACAAATGCAATAAGTGCAAGGACAGTTGAGCCTAAGATTCAATCGAGTACAAAAATTTTGAAAGGAAAGGAGATAGAGGAAGATATAAATTTGGATGAGGAAATAGCAATTTCCAAATGGGATATTTACAATCTTTCTATGGACCAAATGCATATATTTGGTGAACTCCTCTAGAAAAAGGCCAAACAATAAAGATTGAGAGAGGAAAGAGATAGAGAATACAAGATAATAGATGATGCCAGGAACATCTTGACCAAGGAAATTGGAATTGAGGTTGATTCTTCTCAACCTATTTTGTTTCATCTTGGAGAGATATTCAAAAAATTCAATAAGGACACTAAAGGTCAAGATAAGCTAGTTGAAAAGGTTGAAAAGAAATTCAATAGTAAAGTGTTGGAGCACATTGCTCAGCAAATAACCATTTATCAAGTTTAGCTTTCAAAAATTATGATCAATCTTGAGGCATCCTACTCAAACGTGTCATCACTTTTTGGGAAACTATGCGATGCCACTAAGTATACAAAGGAAGTAAAGGAAAAATTGTCTAAAATTGATATAGATCTTAAAGCAAGTGCTCAATAGCTGCAACTTGACCCCAGTTCAAGCTCTGCACATTTCAAGAAGATTAGATTTTTGTCAGAATTGCAAGCTAAATTGTTAAGAGAAGAAGCAAGGATCCATTCAACATTGGTTGATATACAAAATATGATCCTTTTAGTCATGGATGCTATGCAGAAACACATTATATATTCAAAAACTTTGATCTATGATAACAACTTCTCTGTTGCAGATCACATGATTGAACTATCAGCAAAAGTGCAATTTGCTATTCATACATGCAAGGTCTTACAAGAAAACTGGGATAAAACCTTGGCAATCACCCTCAAGGTACACTCAAAATTCTTATCTCATTTTGGTGTCTCCATGTAAATATGCTAGAATAAATCTTTGGAATTACTATCAAAAAGGGGGAGATGAGATATGGGACAAAAGTTAGATGGGGAGATATGTTATTATATGGGAGAAAAGTTACATATAAATAGTGGAACACATAGTACGGGGGAGAAATTTGCTATGGTGAAGAACTACTCTGTATATACCTTACAAAGATCAAATTTTAAAAATCTTAAAAATATATCGAGCTAGTATGACATGGTGATGAATACAAGGTATTCAATTTTTGGCTAATAAGTGGTTTTGTCACTAATGCCAAAGGGGGAGATTATTGGCATGTTAGTCAAGTTTTTTACTAGTGACACACACTTATTCAAACTCTATATAGCTACTGAGCTCATTTATCAATCTACAATGTTTGTCATGTAATTTAGTAGCCACTAAGTTTTATAGTTGATACTGAGTTTTTTGGACTAATCTCAGTGGTTAACAAGTAGATTTAGTCAATGTGAGGTCCAGTAGTTCAAAATGTGTATTTTAGTATTCATGAAGTTTATCAGTGATTACCAAGCATTGCAGTATCTACCAAGTTCATAGTTTAGGTGATGCAAAGCCAATGTTAACTGAGCTACTTCATGGTAACCAAGTGATTTAGTGTTTGTTGAGTTGTACAATATCTACCGAGTCACTAGTGTAGACCGAGTTCAAGACTACATGAAAATTATTAGTATGGACTAAGATTCTACATCTACCAAGAGCATGATGATGCCAAGTAGTGATAATGGATGTTGAGTATTAGAACCTCACATAGTCAATCTTTAGAACCCAAGTATCTTCATGTGGGTTGACTTTTTAATATTTGTGTCAACTTGTGTCATGGCTGACTTTGTAATTTTTTTTCTATTAGCTATAGAGAGATCAAAAAAAATAAAAATATAAACAATCCATCGATAGTCAAGAAGGAGGCATAGCCTCACACCGATGCCAAGGAGGCAAAAATACAATAAGTAAGGATCACATACAACAAAACCCCAAAACAAGGGGGAACCACCGAACTAATGTAAAATGTCAGAATAGGTATCCACCCACATGGTCCAACCAAGTGGGCCTTCCATCCAAACGATGTTCTTTTACTCTTGGATCTGGGATAGCATAAAGATCTGCTCTTGACTGGCCTTATGATTCTTTTTAATGGCTTGGTTCAGCTTTCAAAAAGTATGCTCGAACACGCACAAATTATCTAATGTCCTCCTCCATTGGTATCCATACTTAAGCTAATAATAAAAGAACATAGCTTGACCATCCTTGAGAAATCTTTGAAATTTGTCCTTTTCAGTAATCATGGTGGTTTGAACCTGCAAGAATATTTTAAAATGTATGGGTTTATGAAAAAAATCAGTAAGAACCCTTGGCTTACCTTGGTACTTTTCCTCCTTCCTGCATTTCCAAATCTGTGAAAGAATGTTAGAAGATAACATATTCCAGAAAAAATTAGCATCTTTACTAAGCCCATTAATGTGTCCCATAACAATTTCAAGAATATTCACATTAATGGGATAGTAAAAACCAAAAAGATTCCATATTTCTTTAGCGAAGAGACAATAAAAAAAAAAATGTCTACTAGTATCAGGCAACTTGCAAATATTACATAAATTAGAATCTTGATTATCTCTATTAATAGGAAGTCTATCAATTAACATAAGCCATTTAAAATATTGAATCTTTGGTTGAACCGGACTTTTCCAAATGTAATTCAGCAATTTATTCCAATTTTTATTATCAAAAGAACAGTACCAAATTTTGTTCAAATGAGCAATAATATCCTCATTATGATCAATGATTTTGTATATGTTTTTTGCCTTTAGCTTATCTAAGATAGTTCCATCTGGCCACTTACAATTAAGGTGCCTATAAGAGTCCACATGAAAAACAAGAGGAAGGTCATTAGAAGCTTGCATAATTAAATTATAAGTCCTCTTGTGAGATTGGGGCAAATTATATTTACTATTAAGATCATCCCATGGTATAAGAATATCATGCTCAAAGATATCAGCAAATTGAGTAATACCAAATTTAGCCCAATATTTGGCTGAGCATCCCTGGTAGAGGCCTAAGGGTTTATTGTTTATACTCAAATTCCACCAAATGGATCTCTCACCATGAAGTTGATAATCATCATAAAACTCCTTATTGGTGATGAACCTTTGGACATGGTCCCAGGCACGCCATATAGACTTAAAAACAACAGAACCTTGAAGAATGACCAAAAATTTACCGACAATAAGGTCACAGAATGGGAGGTTTTTCCAAGATCTAGCTTTCTTGGGAAAGCCTCTCTCAATGTTGTGTCTAACAAGAACTTTCCAGGGGCTATCACCTTCTAACGATTGAAAAATCCACTTGGCAGAAAGAGCAATACCTTGCAACTTGAGATCTTTTAACCCCAACCCCCCTAGGGACTTATCAGTATGGCACCAATCCCATTTAATAGCATGGTAATTTCTTTTGCCCTTGCCATCAGACCAGAGAAAATGCCTGATGGCCTTTTAAATTTCAAGAATTTGGTAGTTATTGAACATCCAGGCAAAGGAGTAATAAATACTGTAAGAGGATAAAAGCTTTTGACAAACTTGAATTCTCCCAGCTAGAGATAACGATCTGTTATACCATTTATTAAGTTTATTCTCAATCTTGGCCTTAACCCAAGCCCACATGTCCTTGAGAGAAGGATCTATAAAATAGGGAATACCAAGATACTTGACTATATACTTGGGGCCTCCCCATTGAAACTTGTGCTGAAAGAACCAATCAGGAGGTTGCTCAGTCCAACCCAAGCAAATAGACTTAGCCTGGGAGACCCTAGCACCCGAGATGGTACAAAATAAATCCAACTTAATTTGCACATTTTTAAGGTTGTTGTCAGTAAGTTCAAAGAAGATAGCAGTGTCATTAGCAAATTGACTATTTATAAGCTCTTCATTATTAGGCAGGTAAAGACCTCTAACTTCTAGGGACAAATAATCATCTCTAAGGATATAGTATAAAGCTTCAGCAGCAATAACAAAAAGAACAAGAGTTAGAGGGCAGCCTTGTTTGATAGACCAACTAAGAGGGAAAGGGTTTGAAATAGAACCATTAATCTCAATTTGGGCACAAGCATCAGTGAGAAGAGTTTGAACAACCTTATAGAAGTAAGGAGGGAAGCCAAAAGACTGCAACATCATGATAATGAACTTCCATTCAACTCTATCATAAGCTTTCTCAAAGTCAAGGAGGAGAAAAGTAGAGTTTTGATGAGAACATTTAGCCCAATCCATAGCTTCCCAAGCAGTAATAAGATTCTCTAAGATATATCTACCTTTAATGAAACCAGTTTGGGAACTATTAACAAACTTAGGGAGAATGTGAGCCAATCTAAGGGCTAAGATTTTAGCCAAAATTTTATAAGAAACATTAAGGAGCGAAATAGGCCTCCAATTCTTGATAAGAGTTTTATCCCCTTCCTTGGGCAGGAGTTTAATAATACCTCTATTGATCTCAGGACTAAGAGAGCCCACACTAATGGCCTCATTATAAAGATCAAGCAAATCCTTGCTAATCCAACTAAGGTTAGCCTTATAAAATTCAACAAAAGGCCCATCCGGCCCAGGGACCTTGTCATCATTGAGAGCTATAATAGCCCCCTTGATCTCTTCAATAGATATAGGAGCCGAAAGAAGCATAACATCATCAGAATCTAATTTAGTAGGAATAAGAGGTCTGCATTTGGACCTAATGTCCTCAGCCTCCAAGGAATCTTCAGATGAAAAAAGCTTACTATAGTAATTAGCAAAATCCATAGAGATACAAGCAGGATCAGAGACTTCTTGATTATTGATAACAGGCTGTCAATAGCCTCCTTAATCTATTTCTGCTTAAGAAAGTTAAAGAAGAATTTAGACCCTTGAGCCAATTAATCTTGGAACAAATTCTAGCTCCATGAATTTTAGCCTGTTGATGCTTGCTAAGGGCATCTTTAGCAGCAATAGCTTGGTTTAGAAGATCAACATTAGAGGGATCAGCCTGAACATTAAACTTAGTAGTTTGAAGGTTAGAACAAAGAAACTTTTCAGTGAATCTATAGTCCTTGGCATTCTTTTGGCCAATGGTTTGTAGAAAAGTTTTCCAAGCTGAGAGATTAGCCTTCCATATGTTAATCATGAAAGAATTCTTCATGTTAAAGAAGTTAATGTTCCTGATAAGATGCAGGGCACATAGAACATCTTCATCATGCAAAAGCTTATTATTCAGTAAAAATTTGGAGCAGGAAGGTTTATGATGAATAAGATCAGCATTAATGCTAATATGGGTGAAGATGGGATGGTGATCAGATAGGGTGGTGGCAGAAGTCAAGACAATGTTGCCACTGCTATCAGGAAGAAAAGAAAAGAAGTCTTTATTGTCATAAAAGAGGTCTAATCTGGAATAGATCCTGGATCGACCTTGCTGGAAATCGCACCAAGTGTGCCAGATACCATGGTGAGAGTCTTTATTGTTAGCAAGAGTGTCAAACAACTTATTTGAGTTAATAAACTTAGACCAGTGAAGATTCTCATGGTCTTTCCATCTGAACGGGTTGCCGCCAGTTTTATCCTTTTGAGACTCAACCATATTAAAGTCTCCTCCAAAAAACCAAGGAATATCAGGAAGAGTGGATAGCCAATTCCAGAAGGAGATTCTATCCTTAGTATCATTAGGAGCATAAATAGAACAAAAACCAATTTGTTTATTATTGATATTCATAGTAAACCAGACAACCCTTTGACATGGGGAAATACCATTGTTGATTATGGGGTTCTCCCATTTGGGATTAACAAGAACAGTAATACCACCTTTACCTCTAATGTGGTTAGAGAAAAACTTAATAGCATCTTTCCAAATAAAATTAAGGTTGATATCGAGCATGAATCCAGTAACTTTAACCTCTTGCATCATAAATAAATCGACAGAGTTGAAAGAATTTAAAACACGCTTAACAACATATTTTCTATCCGGAGACTCAAGCCCCCTAACATTCCAGGATAAGCAATTCATTGAGACACAATGTAAGGGCTTAGGCACACATCTTTAGCATCCATGCTGGGAGTATTTGGAATATCTCCAACTTTTTTATTAGCAAAAATGTTTTTTGACCTTGGGGGCCTCCCACGTCTATTGGTGGAAATGGAGTCAAGTTTAGGAGTGTCATCAAGGGTGGACGACTCCATATCCATATTGAGATCAATGTGAGCTGACCTAGAAGTAGGGATGATCTTGAAAATACAATCATCCTCAATTTCTCTAAACACCTTTGGAAGAACCTTTGGCAGATTCAAGGTAGGCTTGACAGTATCAATGGGAGAGGTAGGGCACTCAACCATATCAACGCTTAGCGAGGGATTCACAATGGGATGCAAATCTGGATTAACATATTTGGAATTAGGGATACCTAAATTAGTCCCTTTCCTCTTTTTCCTACTTCTAACTAGAGTAAAACCATCATCTAGGTTAGGCCCCGGCATAGGCTCTAAAGGGGGAGATAAATTCAAGTTGAGAGAAGAGACAGCTTGGTTAAAATTTGAAGAAATAGGAGCTTTCGTAGCGGGTTGACCAACAAGTGTGGAAGCAACAAAAGGGTTAACTAATAAAGAGGACTTGGGAAGGGGAATATTGTTATTGGAAGGTTTAGCAGTAGATTTATTAATGATGGGACAATCTTTATGCCAATGATCCTCCTTCCTACATAGAAAACAAGCATTCAAGGCCCCTAAAACTTCAATAGGGAAAACAAAGTTATCATTAAGCACATTAATATTAATTTTAGAAGGAATTTCTCTACTAGGGAGGAGTGATATAAGAACCCTCGCATCCATATGAGGGACTAATCTAACAGTTTCATCCATCTTGATAATTTTGCCCAAATTTTCCAACAACTGTGGCAAAAAACACCAAAGAAAGGGTGGTAGGTTTTTCACAAGAATCCATCTAGGAGCTGAGAGGGCCAAGACCTCTTCATGGATAGCTTCAGGGGTCCAAGCCAACGCATGGAGGACATTGACCCAACCGTCCAATATTGCCTTTTCAGAACCTCTTGTTGGGTATCATGGTTAGCAAAAAATATAACAAATAACCCCTTTGGAATTTGTCTGCAAAAAGTAATGTGAAACCCTAGTTTGATATTCCATAAATTATGAAACCAATCATCCAAAAACTTGCGTGGACATTTTTCAATTTCAACAACAACAAAAAAGATAACAGTGTTTTTGAGCCTATCTTTCTCTTTAATAATTTTGATAACCATCTCAGAAGTAGGAATTAAAGAAAAGTGAGCTGAGGGAACTAAAGGGCTCTTATCATCCTTGGCGACCTTATTAATGCTGTCAAAACCAGTAATAACAAACCTAGCTTGTTCATGAACACTACCTATCGAACTAGAAACTGCCTCTGAGAATGATTTAGCTTTGAATGCATTGCCATCAGATGGAAGTGAAGCCCCATTAATGCTGGTAGAAGCATTAGTGGCAGGAGGAGGTACGGGGGGCTGCTTAGAAGTGGAAGCATCTCCTCCCAAATTAGAAGAAAATGGAGCGCATAGGGTACCATCTTCAGTGAGTAAACGCGTAGGGACACCCAGGTTTCCACCACCATCGACCCTAAACCAATCGTTCACCACCTTGCCCGCAACGAAAAAAACCCTCCCTCTAGTCGTTAATTGCAGAGCACAATCTGCCAAACCGCCGAGTGCAATCTTCAAATACAAAATTTGTAATTTTGTAAATTGGATTGGTATATATATATATATATATATAATGTATTAAATCATATCCAATGCAAGAGTAAGAAAGAGAGTGAATGTGAATGTGTGAGCATATGTATTTTTATGTGGATGTGAAAAGTTCAAGTTATGATAGCAGTAGATAAAGAATTATAAAGGCCAAAATAGTATAAAGAGCAACAATGACAAATATATCATAGAAAGGTGATCAATACACTAAGGAATCTCTATCAACAAACTCAGTTGTAAGTTAGAGATCTACTACTTCATCCTAGCAGGTGAACCAGTCAAAATCCTCTAACAAGGTAGACCTAAGAGTCTTTTGTAAATCTCTTTACCAAGTGCATACTTCGTTGTGTGTTTGTAAATCCTCTCACAAGGTTGACCTAGTAGTCCTATTTGTGCCTAATAGGGAAGATCATCAAAAGTGATCAATGTAAGCCTTAATAGGACAACTTTATGCTGCAGTACTAAAGTTTGTGGGTATCATCCCCACCTTAATTTTACTTTCTATTTGGAAGGTTTCTAGGTCACCAAATCTTTGTGTTCAAGTGTTATGGATACTTTCATGTTTTTAGTTTCTCATGCATATAATTAGATTATATGTGATGAACTAAGTGCTAAATGATTTATTGGATTAGAATTGAAATTGTTAAAATTTTAGAAGTTACTGATTCACCCCTCCCCTCTCAGTAACTTAGCATTGTATTGAATATTTCCAACACCAATAACATACATATTTTTCCTCCATACAAAAGACCACATTCTAAAAGCCCACCTGCTACATCCGCACCTAAGAAATAGAGATTGGATCAAGGATCATCTTCTAAGGTTGAAGAATATTCCTTACCCAGACCCCACTCTAGATAGATGATGAAATATCCTTAAGAGAGAAAGTAAGACAAATGGGAGGAGAAAGAGATATTGTAGTTACAATAGTAGATATAGGAGTGCCTGAGGAGCCTCTTATGCCAACACTAGCTCTCATAGTGGAAGATTTTTGTAAAGCCTAGAGAATTTTCTCAATACTTGTGGAGATGAAATAATGATAATTTTGAGGTCAAGTAGAAAATGATCAAAGTAGAGCAACCTAGTAGAAAGGACTCTGAAATTGAAGAAGTTAAAGCTAGTTTCATGGAGGAGTTTGTATAGATAACCCCTAAAGGGGGAAGACAATTGTTAAGGGATTCAGGAATTTTGATATTACCTAAATGGGATATTGAAAATGTCATGGTTTTTGACATTGTGAGGAAAGTGAAAGATACTTAGTTAAAAAATGAAGAAGAGGTTTTGCAGGCCCATTAGGGATTGAAAAATAGTAATAATCATCAAGCATTGGTGATATGGTCCTTTTAGAAAAGGGATAAAACTAGGGTACAAGAAGCCTCATATGCTAAACATATAGGCAACCTCATAGTGTACAGGGAAGAAGAGGTACATAGTGAAAAGGTATCTCTAATGGCCAAGGAAATGGTTGATTTTTGAGTGGTTGTTGCTATAAAAGACAAGAATAAATTCTTGGAGCTCAATTCTAGATTTGAAGAGATGTTAAAGGCATATGAAAAAAGAGGAAATAGGATACATCAATTGGAGGCTCAAATGGTCCAAATGGACAAGCAACTTGGAAAAAGGATAGTGGGAGAATCCATCCAACCCTAGATTACTTATCCTCATCATCTAGTTGAGCCTTTCAAGTCAACTCCCCTCATAGAGCTATCAGATACTCCACAAAGACCTCAATTTTACACAACTAAGAATTTTGAAGAGGAGAAGAGCAAACTTTGGGCATTGCATGTGGAATTGAATATCTAATATGAGGACAAATTAAAAAAATCAATCATGTATCTGGTAGATAAGATTGGCTGGCCTACATTTTATGAACAATTGGTAAAGATAATGAACATATGGGATGAGATAAAAAGTAGTGAGGTTGCTTTTAAGCCAATTGTAAATAAATGGAGTAGCAAGGACACAAATATCATTCTTTTATGTTTTTTAGTCTTTAGTATGTCTTGTGAATAAATGAACAAAACCTTTGAGATGACTAATGATTTCTTCAATTTTGATGATAAGAGGGTTGCACTATAGAAGCGAATCATAATATAATTCTTGACATATCTTGATGAAAAATTTGAGCTTGTCCCCCATGTACTTAGGAAAATAGATAAATTAAAGGAAAATGAAGAATGGGCCAAAGAATTCGATGATTTGTTATGCCTTAGAATTAATAGAGTCATAAATGAAAAGGGGCATGCACGGTGAGCAAAAAAAATTGAGGAAGTTGTTAAAGTTCAAGTATTCGTTGATTCTGTTAAGGAGGAATTCGTTGAAATAAATAAATTAGGAGAATATGTTTTAAAGAAGAAAAATGACATTTTGAGTTTTAATTGGCCAGATGACACACTTTTTGATAAGTGGATGGAAGATTTTGTACATTCAAAACAATTAGTACTTGGTGAAAATGATGAAGATGAGGTGGACCAAGATGAGATACAAATAATTGATGCATCAATTAAAGTAGAAGAAGAGAAAGATAAACAATCAACTGCAGTAACAAGTACAAAAGTTCAAAAAGATAACTTGGTAGTAGAAGAATCAAGTGTAATGGTTAGTTTGTCAGTACATGATGACATGGATGGAGAAACACGAGTTAAACTTAGCTTCCAAATATCAGAACCTGGTACATCAAAAGTAAGTCCAATGGTCACACACTCTGAGGAATGAAAAATATATCAAGGCTAATTACAAACTCCTCAGCAGCAAAGAAGCTACAGTAGAAGTGGTCCCACAAAATAAATGTTCATGATGTAAATAATTCTATTGCATGAAATTTTGTCTTTTGTAATAGTAACCTTTTGTAAATATCTTTCTATCTTAAGGACAATTGTCATTTTTCTCTAAGCTTGAAGCTTGTTGCATCTCATGCTATATAAATGAGATCCCAAGGCTACAAAAGCAGTCTAAACTATTATTTAATTTTTAATCTTTGCTAGGTTTACATTCGGTCTTGTTTTCTTGATGTAATTTTTTTTTGATGTATTTTTCTCTGCAAATCTAAGAATGCACTAAAATTCAAGGATCAAGTTTCCTTGTCTTGAGTTGTTCTAAGTTCTATTCCAATGTTATATGATTTTGAAATAAAATTAATACAAAGATGAATACCACCATCTTTGTTTTCTCTAAATCTTATCTCCATTGTTATTGACTAGTTATCTTGAGGTTGTATGGGAAAATCTTATTCAATTTAATGCAACTAGGATAGGTTGTACATCATATTTCTATTGCTTTTAATTCAATGAATTAAGTAAATGCTTTAGTAATATGATAGGATTTCTAGGATATAAGAAGGATATGCGTGAGAATGAGTTTTAGGATAAACTACTGATAATATTGAATGTAATACAATCAATTAGGTCAAAATAGTTGGGAAGACACTAAATCTCAATGAATGAGGAAATAATCAATTATTTCAGTTTGCATATGAAGAGATCATGGAATAAGTATCAAGCAAAAAATCACAAAAATCAATTCAATTTTATTTTAATGTATGAAGAGTATCATAGCTCATCAATACTTGGTTTCATTTAATTTCTATGTCTTGGTTAGATACTATTACCCATAATTATATGTAAATCTAAGAAGAATTATGACCAAATATCTGCTATAGGGGATGAGTGTTGTAAAAGAATATTAGTGAATTAATGAAGTGTGAAGATAGTATCTAGTTTTGAATCATTTTATCCCTTAGGTGTCCTGCCTTGGTTTTGTAGAACCTAAAAAGTTGAAAATCTTTGTGGTTTTGTTGAAGTTGGGTCTAGATTTGAGAACTTCTTAGTTAAGCATAGGAAATAGCTAACCCTTAGACTAAGTGTTTCTTCATCATCTTGGTATAAAGTATTTTGTTGCTTGGTAGCTTAAAAGAACCAACATATAGTACCATAGGTGAAGAGATCTCAAGTGCTCTTAAGTGTTTTTCTCTCATGAATGAGGCCAAATTTGATCATATTTAAATAAGACTAGCTCAAACTTTCAAAGATTACATTGATGCAAGGAAGCTCTGTGAAGAAGGGCTCAGAAAGATCTATGTGTATGAACAAAGAATAAAAGAGATAGAGGCTAGAACTCAGGGGTTGGAAAGAGAATTTGAAACATTAAAAGAGAAACTCAAAGCCATGCTAGAGAGAGAAGCTACAGTAAGAGTTGAAGAGCCTGAAAAGGTCAATAACAAAGAAACAATTCATAAATCAATAGAGGTACAAATAGATCCTGATACTCAAACAATATCGATGAAAGTTTAAGCTCCTTAGTCAAACAATCAATTAAAGGTAAATGTGTTGAAAGGTATGGTGAACCATAAGATAAGTGTCTTAAAGATATTTTCTTAGGAGGCACACAATATTTTTATTTCATTACAAAATTTTGAGTACAATTGTCAAGAAGAAGTAACATGGGTATCACCTATATTCAACCAATGGGGAAAACACATATAATTCTTTGAAAATTTGATTGCTTTAATGGCTAAGATGCTAGATTTGTGAGATAAAATAAAATAGTGAAAAAAGAGATAGAATTGATTGGATTTTTAAATGGTGAATTTCAAACTATTCAAAGTAAAGTAAAAACAATAACTGAAGGTATTGATTCTTTTGTTCCATCAATTTTACACAATTATAATAAGTTAAAGGATTATAAAGAGTGGTCAAATTCATTTGATCATATTCTAACAATGGAAGGAGTGACAACTAGTTTTTATGGAGATGTTGATGAGGTGGCCATCAATGGGTTGATTGATTGTCTTTTCAAAGTGGAAATTGACATGAATTGGTTTATGATAGAATCAAGAGCCAACACCAATGCTAAATGGAATAAATCAATTAGTGATTTGGAAGTAGTTAGGGGCACTGAATGGCCCACAAAGAGAGATATCTACATTTGGGAAGCAACTAGAGAAATTAAAGCCTTACCCACAAGAGGTAGTTAGATGACAATTGATGGCTACATAAGAGACAAAACAGAGGAAGGACAAATTTTTGAATGAGATACACTATCTTTGTGGTTCACCTATTGGTAGTATTATGTTACAAACAATGAAGTTGATCCTGAACATCTAGAATGACAACTATTCATTTTTGGCTATCTCCAAGATTTTCTCTTGTAACTGATCCATCCTATGTAAAACAAATTTATTGCAATTGATTTTTGATCTAAAACTTTTTGTAATCCTTATTCTATAAAATTATTTCAAAGATGTGGACTAAGGTTCCAAATTTTGAATCAATTTAGATTATAATATCATTTGGAGTTGGTCCATGTTTTATGCTTAGTTTATGATCTTCTAGCACATGTTCTTAGTGTCTGTAAAATTAAATGAAAGATTGATTTTCAATTCTTTGTTATATTTCAGAGTCTTATATCAAAGATATGTATCATTCTCAAGAACATTAATACAAAGAGTAGTTGCATGATATTTGTGCATTCTAAATTCTATCTCCATTTTTTTTTTTTACAACTCTGAATATAAATGAACAAGGTTCATTTTATTTGAATGCAATTTAAATGAATTATATATTATTTCATTGTTTCAAGGAGTTAACTAAATGCTTCTGTGAAGTGATAGGGTTATTGATTCATAGAAGGGATGTTATAAGTATGAAATTTAGGGTTTAAAAATTGATACATTTAATTGCAAGTCAATTAAATAGATATAATTCATTGATTTGATACTATTGTAATAATGGATTAAGGCACTGGTTGATATTTGAGAATCAATAAAAATTGTCATAATTTGTATTAAGTCATTTGTTTTAAATCAAAATCATTTTACAAAGTTTATGTAGATGAAGTTCAATGTTAGACATCACTTGTTGCAAAAGTTTAACATGTTTTAGTTGGCTGATTTAACCTTTTTGTTATTTGCAATTTCAAGAAGTGTTAGAGACCAAGTCTAGTATAAGGGATTTACAATTTAATATTGTTTAGAAATGGTTGAGATTCCTAGGTTAACCTACCTTGGTTAGCAGAACCTAAAGAATAGAAGGCATAATTTCCTTGTTAGTTGGTCTAGATCCAAGTAACATGTATCGGTCATGGGAAGTAGCTAAACCCTAGGTACCATATTATTTGTTGTCTTCTACCACTATTAAATTAGAACTCTGAAAAAATGGCAACTCTACTAGGGACTAATACTGGATAATTATTCATCTATCATAGTATTTGTCAGTTTCTTGTCCTATTAATGATGCAAAAATGTAATATGTCTAAGAATTTCTTTCATGAGTATTGTTTAATGAAGTCATACCTATGCATTAGGTGATAGGTGAATTAGTTTTTGAGATTTTGTCTCTTTCAAAATTGTATTCCCATAGATAGTGGGTGGCAACTCAAAGGCTACAAAACTAGTGTCAAAGTTTTGTTTGAAAAAATGGATAGAAGAAAGAATACTCAGACATATGTTAGGAAGAATCTTGTAGTAGATCTCTAAGGGGAACTCCATCCTAGAGGAAGAAAAAGTTGGTCAACAAAGAAGAATGAACTATCGAGAGAATCAAACCCTCAGGAATAAGTTACTAATAGTAGATAGTCTCATCATTCTATTAGTGAAAATGAGTCTTCCTTAAAATGTTCTAAGTCTATTAGCTAGCTTTGTGATGACAATTTTTATGACATGCCAGAAGTTAGACATCAAGACAAGGTAAAATACCAAGACCTAGTGAATGTGGAACAAAGGAGAAACAATAATTTTTCCATACCCATGAAGACCCTATCCTTTCAAATCATTCCCATAAGAAGTCAACACATATGTGCCCTATAGATGCAAACATGACTTATAGTTCTAAGGATATTAGACCAAATTGAGATGATTTAAGTGTGTTGAGAATGTAATTTGTTGAGGAATTGGCAATATAAAGATGCCTTCAAAAGGAAAGGGATGGAGAAATAAGGAGAGTGATAGAGGAAAGGGAAAATCTACTCAAAAGCATTGCTACTCTATAAAATAATATTGAAAAGGATGTTGCTCCTTGGAAACTAGTGATATTAGATGATGTTTTTGACTTAAGAAAGGAGAAAGAATGTTTGTTGAGTAGCCAAAAGTTTGAAAAGGAAAGCCCTATTGTTAGGTAGGTGCAAAGTTACAAAGCCATACTCGTTGTAAATCATCAGGACAAAAATGCTAAATCCTTTGTTGTTGAAAAGGATAAAGGAAAGAAGAAAATGATTGATATTACTTTAAATAAGCCCATAAAGATCATAAGTTCTCAAGAACCTATGTCAATTTTTGATATAGAATTGAAGAAGAAGAGAAAAGAGAGGGTAGATTTGATAAAATAATTAGAAGTAGTGGAAAATGAGGCTACTATTACAGATTATAAAAGGAGAATCCATTTTATCAATAACACCTCTAATGTTCAAACATCAGTCATTCCTAATATGGGTATGTCTTCTAGTTCCATCCCAAATAATAGTACTAATAATACTATTACATTTAGTAACCCTCTTTCATCTTATCAAAAAGTGTATTCTAATGTTAAGATGGTTGCAAATACTAGTACAAATAACACATTTAGGCCGAGGTAGGATCTCAAAGGAGGCCAATCCAATTAGAAGGATATAGGAAGCTATGTTTTAATGGGATCCTTGGGTATCTAGATACCATTGTGCAAGAATTGAGAAACAAACTAACAATGTTATCTAGAAATAATGTTATCACTTCTAAGGATCGTTTGGGATGTTTTCTAGATTTGCTAAATGATTACAAAGTTGAGCATGAAGATGTGTTTATGAAGTTATTTATGGAGTCACTAGCTGAAGATGTAAGGGAGTGGTTCAAAATATTTCCTAAGGGATCTATATCCTCATGGAGAGAGTTGGAGCATTGTTTTAAAGAGCAATATGGTGATAAACCAAATGCTAGTTATATTTTGAATGAGTTCAACAATATAAAGAAGCTCCAAAATGAATCAGTCCTTGAATTCAATGCTAGATTTAAAAAAGGGGTGTAAAAATAATTTCATGTTATGAGACTTTATGATAAGGTATGTTTTACCACTTATTTCATTGCTCTTGAGGGTAAGATAGGATACTTGTTAAGAGATAAAGATCCAAGAGCTCTTAGAGATACTTTTAGGATTGCAATAAATATTGAAACTAATATGAGGATCTTTATTAGATTGGGAAATAAGGGGTATGACCCTAGATTTTTTGTAAGTAAGGGAAAGAAGAAAGATGATCATAAACCTCTAGGAAATAGGAAGCAAGAGGTAGAAAAGATGGATCAAGTCCTTAATGTCATTAAAGATCTCAAAATCCCCACAAATAGAAATGACAAAGTCCTTCCCTTAGATAAATCCCAATTCAAAGGAAACTATAATAGGTAGAGTAGGTTGCAAGATTACCCCTACAATACCCAATGGAAGGATGGTAAACCTATTCTTCCCCCTCCAAAAATTCAAATGAGAGAGTCACTCGGGATCCTTTGTAAAGAGCTTTTGTCAATATGATAGATGACTCTCAATGGTGCATGCTATTGTAGTTACCTTACTCATTAGAACATTGTGTTGTTGCTATTTCTTTTTCTAATTTTTAGATTGAGAGTGATGAACAACCTAATCAAGAAGATAATACAAAAGAAATAGGTTGTAACATGGTTGAATTCTATTGTGATGATGTATCTAATTGTGATGATGTTGATAATGATGTAAATGTCAGAAGATAGATGCATTATGCTATACATTAGTAGGTCTTCATAGATGAAGATGAAATAAATGATGTGATGTGAAATATGACTTCCTCAAAGGATAAAGTAGTATCAAGAAGGCTGACTAAGGAAGAGATTGATGAGATCACTACTAACATGGTTTCACAAGTGTAGACAAGAGGTATGATATCTAGGAATGAAGGGGGTAAAGTGGCCAGGATTTTTTTCAAGAAGACAGATCCTAAGGAGCCTACATAAAGTAAACCTAAGGATGGATATGCCATTAAAATCAGGAATGTGAGTTAAAAAAAAGGGAACTCAAGAAAGAATATTCTTCAAATATTCCCAAGGCTCAAAATAAATATGAGAAGAAGGAAGGAGAGAAGTAATTTGATGTTACTAAAAAATGAAGTCCATAAAATTCATGGTGATGCTATTATCCTTGATAAATACAAAGAGACAAATGGTATGAAAAGTGATACTCCTCCCACCCATCCCATTGATATCTTGTCTATGATATCACAAATTACAATAAAAGTTCCACTCTTAGAATTATTAAGAATCCTAGAACATAAGGATAAAGCCATGGAATGGGTGTGAAATGCTAAAGAAAAACTTGACCTAAATTGTAATTCAAGTGAGTCATCTAAGGCAAAGAAAGTGTTAGCAAGAATGGAAGGAGTTGTGTCTCAAATCCCACCCATGTATTTGAATGATTCAGTGAATCAATGTTTAGGAAATATTGACCCATTCTTTTTAAGCATTATAGTAAATGGTAAAACATTGAAAAACTATATGATAGATTTAGGTGTATCTAATATAGTAATGCCTTTTGAAGCTATGAAAGAATTGGGTCTAAAAGTAGACACCACCTAAGGTAGATGTTGTGCAATGGATCAGAGGGAAGATAATGTTATACGGACAATAAGTGCACTACCTTATAGATTATATGGTTATCTTGACAAAGAATTGACAATGAGTGTCTTAGTGGTTGACATTCCACCTCAATATGGTATGTTGTTCTCTACGAAATATAGTGTAGCTATGGGTGAAATCTTGCAATGTGATTTGTCCCATGCAATGTTTTTGATTAAGTAAAATAGGTTTTATAGGGATCCTAGAATCTGAAAGTTTTTACAACATATTTGAAATATAGATATAAAATAAAGTCTAGCTACCATGCAACTGCTTATAAAAAACCAAAAACTAACAATAGGCCTGCAACCATGAGACAAAAAGCCAAAAACCCTATAAAGAGACAAAACAAAAAGAGAACACAAAAATTAATTCTCCTTATCAAGAACCTATAGGGTCTCTGTAGCTTCATTGGCCTTCTGGTTGTTTGTGCCCTCCTTGTCTTGGTTTTGGACATCTACCTGATCCCTGGTCTCTTTCTGATCATCCTTAGCCTACCTAATGTCGAAGCTGGCCTTCTCCATCATATCCCCACCAAATATAGCACTCATAAGAAAATCTACCAGATTAACAATATTCTCATTCAAGGTATTCAATGTGGTAATCATTTGATTAGCCAGGTTCTGATGGGTGGATTCCAACCTTTGGAATTTTTGTTCAACCTTGGTGATTTCGTCCTCCTAGTTGACATTGTGTCCCTAGATACTGTTGTGCCATTGGCTTCCATCTTGGTTTCTCTTCTCATAATTGTGCCCCTAGTTGCTACTATTTTTCTAGTTTTCTTCTTGGCTTCTTTTCCCTTTAAGGTCTTCAATTTCATGAAACAACCATTTGATAGATCAAAAATTGTCTATCATGTTATTTTTAGCATTATTCAGAAGGTTAAACCCAATTTCCCATGCACTATCTAAGATAATGACCATAGTTAGATCAATAAGATCATCATAGTGGGCATTGCCATCAATTTATTACATCACTTGGATATTTAGCAACTCCTTGACAATCCACATATTCACAGTGTTTGTGTTAAACTTCCTCCATGCCCTCCTCCTATTCTTCATTATCACCTCCTCACTTTTTTCCACCAGAATTTCTATCATCTCCTTAGGTGGAGAAAGAGTAGGGCCAAGGCCACGAGTCTCTAGAATCTGGAAATTAGTAAATTCCTATAGTGAGGCCTCATTAGCTTTTCTTTTCCTAGGTTTCCCCATCCTATCAGCTAAAACCTCCTCCTCCTTTTCAATTTGCCTCCCCTTCACGTCCTCCTTCACATTTTCCTCCCCCTTCTCTTCTTCCTTTGAATCTATCTCCTCATCTTTATCATCCTCCTCCTCCTCCTCCTGAGGCTCAGACTTGCGGAGAATGAGGGGAAGACTTCTAGGGCTCTTTCTATAGGGGATGTGGGCAGAAGGGGTGACATTCCTTTCTTCCTTAGAGATTTTTCCTTTAGAGGAGGTATTATCCTTGTCATAATATTTTATGGTTTGCAATTCCTCAGTGTCCAAACTCCTAATTTCCTCAGATGCACCCTCGATATCACCGATGGATTTTCCCCTTTTTTGAGTCTTCAGATACTCATAGTCTAGGATGAGTAATCCTTCATGAAGGGAAAGATTAGTAGTGGGTTTCCTCTTAAAAACCTTGATACCCTTGCTCATAGAGGTGAAAAGATAAAAAGGAAAATAGATTTTGATACCATGCCTAAAATGATTAAGCAGAATGAAATGTTGTATTCTGATCCTATCAAATCAAGGGTCCAGAGAAATATATTCAATGACAACCCTAAGGACATACCTCCACAACTTTTTAATGGACTCAATCTCATAATACATTTCCACCTTGATGAGTTTCTTCCTTTCATCTTCATCCTTAAAAAATTCTTTGATAGCATTGGTCAACATTTTCTTGTCCTTGAAGAAGTTAATCCCTTCCAGAGGGATCTCTATAACCTGGGTAATCGACTCCACATTGACATGGTGGGTGGCCCCATCAACTTTTACTTTTCCATTTTTCCATGAATCCACCATTAACTTTGTGATTTACACATCAAAACCATGGAGCTTCTCTAGAAATTTAGTAATACCACCCTTTTCTAGCTTATGCCAAACCTTCCTTTTATTCTTCCAGTTCTTTGCCTCCCTTGATGGCTCCCTTCTACTTCTCTCACCTACCATGGTTTCCTCTAGTTCAAAAAGCCTCCCAGTACTCATAGAACTATAGACTTTAGCATGCTTCAAAATGTGAAACTCGAAAAGATTTTTGTAATTTTTTGTGGTTTTGTTCATAACAGCCCATAAAGCATGTCAAACATACATGCTATAATTATTTGAAAAGAGTTTTACATGATTTTTAATAACTCCTAGTCCGACATGCAATCTGATGTATCTAACCATTATTAAATTGGGATTATTTTGGTACTTCCTTGGATTCAGTCCTGCCAGATTAAATCAATCACAGCAATCAAAAAGCCATCACCAACATGCCACATCATCACCAAATTTTTGGCTACTACTTCATTAGCAAACCAATCTATCACTGAATTAGCCTCCCTATACACATGGCTAATATGGATCTTTTTGAATTTACCTATGTCAAACTTTAGCTACTCTATCACGTTCACTATAGTCTAAGAAGGCTTAGGCTATCATTTAAGGAAATTTATGATATTTAAAGAGTCCCCCTCCAGCCAGAGGTTCTTGATCCTAGAGGCCAGGGCTAGCTTAACAATGTGACTAGCCACACTTGCTTTTGCAAAATGATTAGTCTAATGTCCAAGAGGGTAGGATAAAGCCACTACACCTTCTCCATAACTATTTTTAATGATGCCTCCACTACCACCAAGATCAGGGTTCCCTTTGACCATCCCATCAAAATTTGCTTTGTGCCAATTTTCAGGGGGGAAAAATCACATGGCCTCTTGTCTTTTCCTAACCCTATCCTATTTCATTTCTTTGTTGTTCCCACCTTCTTCAATGTTTCCTTCCTTTGTGATAGTGAAGTCCTCCTTCATTAATCCATTAATTTTCTTAGCAATGACAAATTCAAGAGATTCTCTATCTCTAAAGATTCAATTATTATGTTCTTTCCAAATAACCCAACAAAAGTGTGGAAGGGACCATGAGCTAAATAACTATGTTATCAAGCCAAGGTGTGAGTTCTTCCATTGGGTGAAGAAATCTTAGATGTTAGCCAGGGGACACCAATTGACCCCAAAATCCCTAGTTAGAAGGTTCCAAACCTTGGATGAATAGGGGCAGTGGATAAATTACTGATTGATCATCTCCAAATCATGCTTACATAGAATGCACTTGTTGGGGATAATTTGACCTCTCTTAGCCAAATTGTCCAAAGTGAAAATTTTGTCTTGGAGGAGAAGCTAGAAAAAATGTTAATTTTTGGTGTAAGACTAGGAGTCCAAGCATTAGCCCAGATGGGTTTCTCCAATCTATCCCACAAAGAAAATATCTAGAGGCCATAGACTATTTCCCATTTTAGTTATCTCCCCAAATGACATCATCCCTCTTGTTGTTAATAATTATAGCATTTAGGCTAATCATCAAAGAATTGAGATCCAGAGATATGATAGATAGGTCATGCCAACCAAGGTCAGATCTATAATCATTGACTTTCGAGCCATATCTTCTTATGCATAACTCTACCCATCTTCCATAACTAGGATGATCAATAAGAGGTCCCAGGCTCATCCAGTTGTCCTTCCAAAACAAAATATTATCACCTTTTCCAACTTTCCATTTAGCCTTGGACTTAGCCAGAATTTTAGCCTTTAGGATCCCGTTCCATATGTAAGATCCTTGAGGAATCTCAGTCTCATCAAGTAAAAAACTTAGAGTATACCTACTTAGGTATTTCTCAATCATGATATCCCTCCATACTCTGGTGCTCTAAAAAATGCACCAGATCTGTTTGGCTAATAGGGCAATATTAAGATGTCTAATTTTTCTAATACCAAGACCCCCATAGCATTTGGGGAGGAAAACATGGTCCCAAGAAACAAGATGATATCTCTTGTGCTCTTCAACCCATATCCAGAAAAAGTCCCTTTGAATCTTCTCCATTCTATCAGTGTGCTTGGCTAGAATCCCAAAAAGGCTTAAAGCATAAGTGGGAAGATTTTAGAATATAGATCTCACCAAAGTGCATTTGCCTACCTAGCTAATTGTGGCACCTTTCCAACTAGCTAATTTCTTGTTGAATCTATCCATGATGCTATTCCAAAAAGAATCCAAGGATTTGGACCCCAAAGGAAAACCAAGGTAAGTAGCTAGAAGGGTCCCAATGCCACTTCCCAAGATTTAAAAGATTTCCCTTTGTCTCTCTAGTGGTGTGTTAATGAATTAGACTAAACTCTTATCCCAATTTATAGCCTAGCTAGAACCCCTAGTGTAGGCATTCAACAATTCCATGAACACTCTAGCCTCCTAAACAAAAGCATCTCCCCCGAAAATAGTATCATCCACTAATTTCTAGTGAGTGAATGAAGAATGACCAAAAGAAGGCTTGAGACTTTGCAAACTCTGGTCCTATCTTTTTCTTAGAATAATCCTTCCCAAACATTTAGCCAAAATGATAAAGAGAACATGGGATAGGGGATCATCCTATCTCAACCCTCTCAAAGGGAAAAAGAAATTTTAGGGGGAAAAAATTACCAAAATGAACAAAGAAGGGGAAGAGACAAGCTGAAGGATAAGTTTACAAACCTGAGCATCAAAAAAAAAAGCTTGGAGGATAGCCATCAAGAAATTCCAGTCCACCCTATCATAAGCTTTAGACATATCCATCTTAACCAAAAAGCCTTCCTTCTTGCCCACCTCAAGAGAGTGAATAACCTCATGTACCATGATTATGAAATTGAGAATCTTCCTCCCTAGGAAAAAACCAGTTTGTTGTGGGCAAATAATTAGATGGAGAACATTAAGGAGCCTAGTGGTAAGGACTTTAGATATGATTTTGTAGAAAGAATTGCATAAATTGATAGGCTTGAACTTATCCATCGAATCTACCCCCGGGAATTTCAGTATAAGAACCAAAAAAGTGGCATTAAGTTCTTTCAAAAAATTTCTAACCTTGAAGAATTCTTGCATAGCCTTTACAATGTCCTCTTTGAGCACCTTGCAATACACCTAAAATCAGAAAGACAAGAAGCCATCCAACCTAGGATCCTTGTCACCTATAAGGAAAATGAGAGCTTGAAAGATTTCCTCTGGGGATGGGATAGCTTTCAACATAGGGGTGTGGTGGACTTGCAACAAAGAGGGGATAGTAGATAAAATGTCCTCTTGGTCTGGCACTGAGAGTGAAGGGTCCTTGGTGAGAAGAGAGGAGAAAAACTAAATAGCTTCTTCTACTATCTCATCATCCTTGGATAACACAGTTTGATCTTTCTTGATGCTAGAGATCCTATTGTTAGCATGATGTTTAAGGGTGGATAAATGGAAGAACTTGGTGTTTTGGTCCCCTTCTTTAATCCAATTAACTCTTGATGTTTGTTTCCAAAAATGTTCTTCCCTAGAAATGATGTTGTGGAGGTCAGAGAGAGTAGACCTTTCCTCCAACCAATTCTAGTCATTATATCGAACTTGCTGAATCTCTTCTTGAACTATACAGAGTTGATCAGTCTTCTCATCCTTACCATGAAAAATTTGACCAAAGTCTGACCTATTCTAGAGTTTAATTTTTGACCCTAACATTAATGCTTTTAGGGAAGCAGTCTTAGTTTTAGACAAACAATTTATCGAACCATACATAGTAGTAGAAGTCAATTCAAATTCAGAAAAAAAGGATTTATGGACTATAAATTTGATGGATCATGTTAATGGATGCATCTAGTGAAGGAATTCTCCTAATATCTCTTGAAGAAATTACTCATACGTTTTCTTTTACTTTGAGTTTTCCATGCACCAATAATATTGCATAATATGAGGTCTTTCTTTGAGGTTTGTGATTAGCCTATAAACATAGGATTAAATATTTATATGTGATTGGTGATTTTGAGTTAGTAGTTTCCCAAGTGAAATCACTATATGTCTCTAAAAACAAAAGATTGAAGAAGTATATGAATGTTGTATGTGACATGTTAGAGGGTTTTGATGCATTTGGTATAGCTTAAATGGAAAGAAGTAATACTAAGATGGCTGATCTATTAGAAAATACTTCTATAAAGGTCAATGATGTCACATTTGCTGGCATATCAAAGGTAGAAGTATAGACTAGACCATCTCTACTTGATAATATCCAAAATTAGTATGTTTTTGAAAATGATAGAGATATTATAAGATTTTTGAATTGTGAACATCAATTCTCTAGCCATGAGATTGATTGTGCAACATTGGTTGAGGTAGTAGAAGGAAAAGATACTATTTTGGGCAAGGAATTTTTTCAACTCAAAACAAACAAAATCCCAAAAGGGCTATAGTTGTATTGGAAATAGTTTTTGACAATCAGGATAGATCTAGGCTGGACACTAAGGATCAAGATGCAAAAGATTTAGAAGAGATAAATCTTGGAATTAAGGATGCACCTAAAAAGGTATATATTGGTAAGAAATTGTCTATTGAAATAAGAAAGACTTTGATGGATTTGTTGAGAAAGTATAGGCATGTGTTTGCCTAGTCTTCTGATGACCTAAAAGCTTATAGAGAAGATTTATTCCAATATGAAGTTTAATTGAAAGAAGGAGCTAAGCCTTTGAGACAAAAACAAAAGCCCATTAATCCAACTTTGCCACCAAAAATGCATGAAGAATTGATGAGATTAAGGGATGCTGGAATCATTTAGCCAATAAGGCATTCTTCTTGGGTGTCTGACTTGGTTCCTATTAGAAAGCAAGATACAGACATAAGAATATGTGTTGATTTTAGAAATTTGAATATTTCTTCACTGAAGAACAATTATGGTTTTCCAAATATGGAGGCCATGTTGTAGAGGGTCACTAGATTAGAGTTAATGTTAATGATGGATGACTTGTTAGGATATAACCAAGTGGTTGTAAATGAATTGGAATAGTACAAAACTACTTTTACAACATCCTGGGGAACACATGTTTACAATAGGATGTCATTTGGCTTGACCAATGCTAGTGCTACTTTTGAGAGAGCTATGTATGTGGCCTTTGCATACATCATAGATAATTTTTTAGTGGTATATTAGGATGACTTGAAAGCATATTCAAATAACGAAGAAGATCATTGCTTGCATCTTGAAAAGGTATTTACTAGGGCCTTGAAATATGGAATTTTATTAAACCCAAGAAAATGTGCTTTTGAGGTTACTAAGGGTAAACTTTTAGGATATCTAGTTCAAAAAGAAGGAACAAGAGTAGACCCTAAGAGGGTGGAAGCCATTGACAAGATCTAAAATCGTAAGAATGTGAAAGGTATTCAATACTTATTTGGGAAAATAATTTTTCTTAAAAGATTTTTCAAAAACTTTGTAGAAATAACTAGACCTATTTCTAAAATGCTAAAGAAAGGATAAGGGGTTAAATGCGATGGTGAGCCAACTAATGCTTTCTAGAAAATAAAAATAAAATATTAAAGATGCCCCTATCCTAAAAGCTCTTGATTATTCCAAGCCAATGCATATATTTTCTTTTTCTTCATTTCACACCGTTGTGACACTATTGTTACAAAAAAATGAAGATGGATTTGAGAAACCAATTGTATTCTTTAGAAAATTTCTTCAATTTGTAGAGTTAAAATATGAGATTTAATTAATGAGAACCAAGCCTATGCATTAGTCAAAGTTGTGAAGGAATTTAGGTTATCTTATGGGAGCTATTATCATTGCTTCTATTTGTAGTGCTGCAATGAAAGATATATTCTCTTAGCAAGAAGTTTCAAGAAGAAGATGTAGATGTATCGACATGATCCAAGGGTTCAATATAGAAATCCAAATTACTAAGTTGGTAAGGGGACACTGACTTGCAAAACTAATGTTAGAGACAAATTTTGAAGCAAATAAGATAAAGCATCTTGATGGTGATACCAAAAGTTACTTGTGTGATATGGATGCCTATGAATAGTACAAAGATGCAATCTATTACCTACAATACATGAAAGCTCCACAAAAAATGAGTGATAACTAGAGGAGGAAATTGAAGTTACAAGCCATAAAATATTTTAGTTTTAAAGGGGGGTTATGGTGGAGAAACATAGAAGGTGTGTTATTTAAAAGTGTGGATGAGAAACATTCATCAAAAATCTTGGATGAAATGCACAGTGAAGTGTGTGGAGGCCTTTATATTGATAAGACAACAACTAATAAGGTAATTAGAGCTAAATTTTGGTGGCCTAAATTTTTTAAAGATGCATAATAACTTGTAAGGAAGTGTGATACCTATTAGAGATTTACTAGTAAGTTAAAATTTTCTGGTAACCAACCATTAAGACTAGTAGAGGTGCAAGCAAAATTGTAGCAATGGGGGATTGACTTCAAAGGAGAAATTGCAAATAAATCAAGTGGGGGACATTCATGGATCCTAGTAGCAATTGATTATTTTACAAAATGGATTGAAGCAATTCATACTAAGGGGTCAAAAAGTAAGGTGATAATGGATTTTATTCTAAATAAAATTATTATTATATTTGGATGTCCTGATAAATTTGTTATAGACAATGCTATGTGCTTTAGATATGAGGAATAGAAATTTTTTTGTGAGAAATATGGTACTAATAGATCTACATCATTCGCATATCATCCATAAGGGAATGGAAAAAAATAATATAGAAATAAAATCCTATTAAAGATCATAAAGAGGATATTGAATGAAAACTAGATGGCTTGGGATTCAAAGTTTCCCTTAGCATTGTGGATTGATAGAGTCATAGTCAAGAAGGCAATAGGTTGTGCACCTTTTGATTTAGTTTATAGGATACAAGATGGAATGCCCCAAAACAACTTAAGTGGAATGTACAAGTTTTTCCATTAATATGATGATGAAATAATAGATGAAATGCAAGTTAGGATGGATGATATCATGTAGTTAGATGAAACTAGGAGAGAAGCATCTACTAGAAATACTAAATTGCAATTGTAAATAAAATACTTATATGACAAAAGGGAACCTACATGAAAATTTGAGTCAGAAGATTTGGTATTACTGTGGAGTGATAGATTGGAAGATAGGGATAAACATAGGAAGTTTGAACCTATTTGGCTAGGCCCATATCTAGTTCATGAGAAATGGAGAGAGGATTCTTATTTTATCACAGAACTGTTAAGAGATATTCTGGAATTGCCAGTACATGGACAATTCCTAAAGAAGTACTTCTATTGAAGGTACCTTTTTTTAATAATTAGTAGTTTAGGTCTATGTACATTTATAAGCCTTGTAAATCCTTGTACATATGTTGTGTTTTGCCTATTTTGTTGGGCATTGCTCTCTAAAAAAGTTTTCAATTTGTCAAGTATGTGGTCTACTGTCCTAGAAATGGTAAATATTTACATGGACACAAGCTATCCATTATCCCCAAATAGAGCCAATGGTAGCCTATATTTTCACTATGTAATTTTTTTTAAAATTAAGAAAATAGCATTCCATAATTAGGGTTTTCATACATTTTATTGCCTTGTTTGAAAAAAGAAAACCCAAAGTTGTTAAGTTCGTGCCTTGTGATTTTTCCCAATTTTTATTTAAGCCCTAAGGTCATGAATGAAATCAAAATCATAAACCTTATTCACTTTGTTAAGAATTTTTTTCTATCCTATAGTCAACCTTTTAATTACCCTCAATCCTTTTGATAAGTAGGAAATCATAAACTTAACTCAAAATTTTGTAACATGTATATGTTATTATGGTTTAGGGTTAAGTGTGGAGTCATAGGTTAAATTCCAAATTCTTTAAAAGTTACATCCAAAGTAAAATGTAAGAGCACAAGAGTCATCCCTCAAGCTTCCTGACATTATGCTTATGTTGCAAGTGTATCACCATAAGTCTATTCTCCAAGTATTCACAAATGTCTCTGACCTTATGGTCTAAAGGTAGAGTGTAGAGGCATAAGAAATATCATAGAGGGGAGTTAACATGTTTTAGCAATACAATTAAGGTGAAGGTATAAAATCATGAGCCATAATTTTCAAAGTTATAAAGTTGTACATCTTACAATGAAATGGTTTAACATGCAAGAATAAGGAAATTGGGCATGGGATCTAAAAAGTCTTCAGAGATATGAGCAAAGGGAGATCATGGGATCACAAGGTGAAATATGAAAGACTCCAAAGTTACAATTGAAGGTTAAACGTAAGATCATAGATTGAAGGAAAGAGACCACTGATGCTATGAGAATTTTTGGGTGTATGATTAGGAGATTAAGTCAAGAGGTAAGATTGGAGTTCTAGAGATAAGACAAGCTACTAAGTCGATTGTTAGCATATGGTCATGGAGATAAATACTCAAGGCTTCCAATCTCATGGTAGACCCTAAGAAGTAAGGTCATAAGTCACATAATGAAATCTTTTGATGCTATGGGAGGGCTTGATCATAAGATCAGAAGGTGTATAAAAGGAGTCTCTAATGCCATGCAAAAAGATTATAAAAGACCAGCATAAGTTCATGGCTTAAAAAAAATAGGAAGAAGAGACCGTTGATGTTTTGATCAACCGCAGAGCATAAGATCAGATGTCTAAGTTGTTTACTCATATAGGGTTACAAAAAGTTAGAATCTCAATAGAGCATAAGATTGGAAACCTGAATTTGACATAAAATACATGTAGGCTTTCTCTAAGCTAGAAAAGGTTAAGGAGTTTAGCCAATCAAACCTTTGAAAAGGTAAAGTAAAACGTTCTTAACTTGACATTAAAGTTGAAATTTTTAGAAGTGACATTTGAGTTATAGATTTGAAACCGTCATGCATGTTGATAGTTAATGACACAAATAAGGTTGATGAAGCACGTATGCACATAAAAATGTTCTCTAAGAAATAACAAGCTATCCATTTCTAAGAAGAAAGAAGGTTTCTCAAGCTCTTGAATTTGTAGAGATATTAGATTGCTAAGTATGGTACAAGGAAAGTTGCAGAGTTTGAGTAGAGAAGATATCTAAAATGGAGATAGAAGAAGTTCAATCCAACAATACAGAGGTTACTAAGACTTCAAAGACAAAGAATGGAAAGAAAAGAGAGAGGAAACATAATAGTATGTAGAATAATGGTGAAATTCTTCCTTGGGTCATTGAATGCCATATCAAAAAATGACAAGAAGATTTGGTTAAAAACATAGTAGCTGAAGGAGAAGCTAATGAGAGACTGAGAAAGTACGAAGATATACTAATGGTAGAGAATGACCTAAAGAGATAAGACCCATATTTGAAGGGTTTTTATCTAGAAATATTTTATCCTGATAGTTTCTATGAGATGCTTGAGAATTATTTCCACATCATGTCATAGAGACCACTGTAGAAGTTGATGAAAGCCAACTTCACTGCTTGCCAAGATCACCTACATGCAAATAACCTACTAAAGAGAACCTGAAGAAGGAAAGGTAGGGCTTGGATAATCTCAATGGTATGAGAGAAATTATATTGCAAAAATGAAAAATGAAATTGCTATACAAAAATACAATTGGAGAGCCTATTTTTAAAGGCCTCTATGAAGCTTGTAGAAAAATCTAGAAAGTGCTAGGAGATAAGTGTGACAACTAAGCATACATCCACAAAAGGTGGATTATCCTCCATGTAGGCGAGAAGATAAGTATGAATAGGTAGGAACAAAGTCCAATGTTATTAACAACTCCTAGATGACTACTAATAACTAAATGCATTTATCTAAGTAAAATTAAGTAAAGCATAAATAATAATTATTTACTCTAACACCCCCCCTTAAGTGCAACTTAGGGGAATGCACTTAAGCTTATAAAAGATAAGATGAAATGTACAATGGTTATCAAAAAAAAGGCCAAGAAAGGTACCCATGTATAAATCCAAAGAAATGCAACCTCTAAAAATGGGGAAAGAGGGAAAAACTCATGGGAGAAACCACCCCCAAAAAGAGGTAAGTAGAAACATGCTGAAAAAAACATGAAGGAAGGAAGGTCTCAACAAGACCTCTCAAGGACAACTTCCATAACCCCAAGCATAGACCACAACTAAAGATAGTGTGGTGATTCAAAAGGTTTAGTGAAGATGTCAGCAACCTTTTCATCAGTAAGAATGTACTCCAATGAGATAAAACCATCTTGAATCAGCGAACAAATGAAGTGCATATGCAACTCAATGTGCTTGGTGTGTTGATGCTCGACTAGGTTGCAGCAAATGTGAATGACACTCTAATTATTGCAACACTAAATAGTGGGATGATTTGGAGGAAAACCAAACTTAGTCATCAACTGCAAAAGCCACAAAATATACTAAGTAGCAAGTATTGCTGCCCTGTACTCATCCTCTATAGATGAAAGTGCACAAGCATGCTACTTATTGCACAGCCAGGTGATAGGACCAGAGCCAAGACAAAACATAAAGCCAGAAGTAGACTTCTGATATTTGAAATCAGCAGCCTAATTGAAGTCAATGTAGACAAAAATGTGAGGAGTCCCTAATGTGTAATGAATTCCATACATGAGTGTGGTCTTAATGTATCCCAAAATATACCTGGTAGCTTGCTAGTGACTCTCATGAGGGTCCTAGGAAACTGAGAGACAAGGCCAACTGCAAAGGAGAGATTACGATGAGTGTGTGTTAGGTACAATAGGCTGTCAATCAACTATCGATACAAAGCAGTATCCGCTAATGGTGAAGAGTAGGAGGTATTCAATGTGACACCTAATTGAAAAGGTGTTGGAGTAGGCTTACAATCAAGCATGTGAAAGCATTGAAGCATGTCAAGAGAATACTTCTCATGATAAAAAAAAATCTTAGTAGAGAACCAAATGATCTAAAGACCAAGAAGATAGTGAAGCAAACCAAGATTAGTCATCTCAAACTAGTCCATCAATGCATGATTAACATCCTAAAGCCTAGAGGATGATCTACCCATGAGGATAAGAATCAAAATCTCATCTCCAAGACACTAAATGTACACTATAAGATTAGAATGACAATGGGTGAAGCCTATAGAAAGTAGAAAAGAGTCCATCTTCTCATACAAAGCCTAAGGGGCCAATTTGAGACCATACAATGAGCATCAAAGTTTTCAAACCAAGGAGGAATCCTGCAAAAATCCCAAAGGCTACTCCATATAAATCTCCTTAGTAAGATCACTGTGCAGGAAGGTACTCTTTACATCCATCTAAAAAATAGGCCATCCTTGTGAAGCCACAAGGGATAAGACAAGGTAGATAGAATTCATCTTGGTGTTAGGGGAAAATGTCTTGGTGTGGTCAATACCCTAACCCTACGAAAAACCCTTCACAATAAGACAAGCCTTGTGCTTATCAATCAAACCATCAAAAGCATACTTAGTATGATAGATCCATTTGCATCACAATAGCTTTCTTCCCTTTGGAATAGTACAAAGATCCCAAGTATGATTCTTCATCAAAGAAGAATATTCCTCCTCCATTACACTATCCCACTCAAAATTTTCTATCACTACTTCAAATGTCTAAGGACTATCACAAATAGCATGAGTGAGAAGACTAGAACCCATAGTATGAGAATGGGTGCGATCATACTAGCGTTAGTGCATCGGATCCTATCAAAACTCCACAACTAAGCATGCTTGGGCTAGAGTAGTAATGGGATGGGTGATGCAGAAGTTGACGAAAGCCAACTTCATAGCTCACCAAGATCACCTACAAGAAAATAACCTACTAAAGAGAAATCAAAGAAGGAAAGGTAGGGCTTGGAGAATCTCACACCAGTGAGATTCTTCAAACCCTACCTTTCCTTCTTCAGTTTCTCTTCAACAAGTTATTTGCATGCAGGTGATCTTGGTGAGCTATGATATTAGGTTTCATCAAGTTCTACATGGTATCAGAGCATCCCTACTGCTTCCTAGCTTGAAGGACTTTTTAAGCAATGATTTAGAGACAAAAACCCTAGTTTGTTTGTGATATTTTCTTCAATCGGGAGGAAGAGCATTTTTTTGGGGCACTTTGGGCCTAAACGGATTCTTCCATTGCACTTAGAAGGCCTATTATAGTTAGAATTCATATAAAACTTTCAATTTTCAGCTACCATAGTGTCAAGACCCTTTTTTTGCCCCTCGGTAGGCCATACAGACACATTTATTGTGAATTTAAAAAAAAAGAAAAAGAAAACATAGAGCAGTTTCCATCTAACGACCACTGCTCTACCACTGTAGTGCTATAACCACACAACTAGCACACTACTTAGGCACCCCCACCATGGGCAGTGCCACTAAACCCTAGCCATCACTTCACTGCCACCACTACTCTACTAGCCCACCATCTACTACTATGGTACCACCTCCTATCTCTGCCTAGTCATAACCTCCGCTCACAACACCACCAACCACACCTAATGTAGGCATGATGTCACCCCTTGGCAAATGATGTCAGCATTCTAGCAACCAATTTTTTTTCTAGTGACGTCTAGTTGACGGTTGTACAACCATCAAATTTTTTGTGATGTCTATAGTTTTCCAGTGAGCTTGTCTTTTGGAGCAGTAGTTGATTTTTTGGCCATATCTTGAGCAAGAAAAGGTCTTTTTTTGATCTGAAAGAAGTGCTAGAAAGTTATTTCAGAGATAGAGACAATGATGCTATTTTCATTTTGTTCTAATTTTTTTTGAGCTCTCATTTTTTCTTTTGAAGTAGAGGCTTCTATCTTCTCCTTCTCTACATCTGGAATCCAGGTTCTTTTCTCAGTTTTTGTGCTTTCTATAGTTGTTTTCTTTGGTATTTGAGGGATATCTTTATCAGTTGTGGGTGGGCATTTTCTTTTCTATAATTTACTTCAGAATAAAATCTTCTACTTTTTTCTTCTTCTCTCAATGTTAGATCCTACTATGACCTAGCTCATGCCACACAACTATCACACCTAGAAAGCACAAATGACTAGGCTTTTCATGTCACGAGGCCTATGGTCATGTCTAGATGCAAACCAACCTATTTTGTAACACCCTTTTGAATTTTTTTAGCACAGGAACAAAATGGATGAGCCCATGAGTTTGATTGCATTGAACATCTTAGATAGTCTACTATTTCACTTAGATGGTTTGACTGCTTCATGAGCTATTTGGACCAAATTCCAAACCTTGTTTGGCACAATGAATGAGTTCCAAGCACTTTAGCTTGATGTAGAGTTAACCTCTTTAACACTAGCTAGCTTCCCCACTATTGAAGACTTCTTGATGAAGTTCAAATCTCTACTTATAATTTTGTAGGGATGTTGGAAAACTAAAATAGATGATGAGTGTATCTTTTTGATACTCTAAAAGTTGCGAGGATAGTATCAAATCTTCTCTTCCAATTTCTACTCCATTATGGATGCCTTGAGTGATAGACACTAGATATGTTCATTTGAGACATTTTTTCATCAATTGACATGGGAATAGACAAAGATCCAATAGGTGGATGCCTCTAGCTCTTCCAGCCAAGCATTGGTTGCTCAATCTTATAAAGGGAAATCAAAGAAGAAAGCCAAATTCAAGAAAGATACACCAAAAATAGATCCTAAACCTCTAGCTAACCCTCCAAAGGGTAAAGATTCTTCAAAGTTTGTTGAGTCTACCTCCAAGACCAAGAAGAAATCATGTGAGACCTACATATTTTGTGGCAAGGATGGACATCCCATTTCTAGGTGTTGGAAGCCTTTGTAGGCTTTAGAAGAAGCCATGCAGGAGCATCATATTTTAGCTCCTGAGTCTGCATCCCCCCTATAGGGAAAGGTCAGGCTCTTTCTACTTGAGCTACAACTTCAAGGTCTACCTGGATTCTTGATTTTGGCACCTCTCACCATATGAAAAACACTCTAAAGTTGCTCACTTCACTTGCTCAAAGATTTCTATTGGGAACTCATCACAACTTTCTGTTATGGGTTCTGGTTCTATTACACTAGTCAGGGGCTCTCTTCAAGATGTTCTTTGTGTCCCTAACATTTTGATGAACCTATTGTCCATCTATCACATTTGCCACTCTGGCTCTAGTAAGATAGTTTAGTTCTCACCATATGATGTGGTTATCTGCGACTTACACAATTCTAAAATGATTGTGGCTACTGGGAGTGTTAACTCTACATCTTGCCTCTACATATTTGATGGATTTGAGTCTTCTAATGACACAGGTTCATGTCCTATTGTACATGTAGATTCAATAAGTAGACTTTGGTATGAGCATTTTGACCATGCTAATTACATATATCAGTAGAAATTTGAAGTAGCGATAAGACATTCTAAGTGGGACAGTGTAATGGAGGATGACTATTCTTCTTTGATGAAGAATCATACTTGGGATCTTTGTACTATTCCTAAGGGAAGAAAGCTAGTGCGATGCAAATGGATCTATCATACTAAGTATGCTACTAATGGTTTGATTGAAAAGCACAAGGCTTTTCTTGTTGCAAAAGGTTGAAATCCAAGTTCATAGCTTGGCAATATAACCTACATACAAATAACTTGCTAAAGAGAAATTGAAGAAGGAAAGTAAGGGCTTGGAGAATCTCAACAATGTGAGAGAAATTGTATTGCAACAATGAAAAATGAAATTGATGTACAAAAATACAATAGGAGAGCCTATTTATAAAGGCCTCTAGGAAGCTTATAGAACAAGCTAGAAAGTGCTAGGAGATAAGTGTGACAACTAAGCATATGCCCACAAAAGGTGGATTATCCTCCATGTAGGTGAGAAGATATATATGACTAGGTAGGAACAAATTCGTGTGTTGTCAACAACTCCTAGATGATAACTAATAACTAAATGCATTTATCTAAGTAAACTTAAGTAAAGCATAAAAAATAATTATTTAATCTAACACCCCCCTTAAGTGAAACTTAGGGGAATGCACTTAAGCTTAAAAAAGCTAAGATGAAATGCAAAATGGGTCCTAGAAACAAGGCCAAGAAAGGTACCCACATACAAATGCAAAGAAATGAAACCTTTGAAAATAGGGAAAGAGGGAAAACCTAATGGGAAAAACCCTGCCCCAAAAAGAGGTAAGTAAAAACATGCTAAAAAAAATGAAGGAATGAAGGCCTCAACAAGATCCCCCAAGGATAACTTTTGTAACCCTAAGCATAGACCACAATTGAAGATAGCGTGGTGATGCAAAAGGTTTCATGAAGATGTCAACAACTTGCAAATTAGTATTAATGTACTCCAATGAACACCATATTGAATCAGCTGATGAATGAAGTGCATATATAGCTCAATGTGTTTGGTGTGTTGATGCTCGACCAAGTTGCAAGAAATGTGAATGACACTCTGATTATTGCACCACAAAATAGTGGGACAATCTAGAGGAAAATCAAACTCAGTCATCCATTATTGAAGCTAAGAAATCTCCTAAGAATCATGTACTACTATCTTGTACTTAGCCTCTATAAATGAAAGTGCACAAGCATGATGCTTCTTGCACAACAAGGTGATAGGACCAGATCCAAGACAAAACACAAAGCCAGAAGTAGACTTTTGATAATCAACATCACTAGCCCAATCAAAGTTAGTGTATTCAACAATGTGAGGTGTCCCCAATGTGTAATGATTTCAATACATGAGTGTGCCCTTAATGTATCTCCAAATATGCCTAGTAACTTGCTTATGACTCTCAAGAGGGTCCTGGGAAAACTAAGAGACAAGGCCAACTACAAAGGATAGATCAAGATGAGTATGTGTTAGGTACAACAAGCTGCCAACCAACTACCAATACAAAGTAGTATCCATTGAAGGTGAAGAGTAGGAGGTAGACAAGGTGACACCCAACTGAAAAGGTGTTTGAGCATGCTTACAATCAAGCATACCAAAGCATCAAAGAATTTCAAGAGCATACTTCTATTGATAAACAAAAATCCTAGTAGAGGATTGAATGATATGGAGACCAAGAAAATAGTGGAGCAAACCAAGATTCGTCATCTCAAACTGGTCAATCAATGCATGCTGAACATCCTAAAGCATAGAGGTTGGGCTACCCGTGAGGATAAGATCATCAACATATAGGAAAAGAATGAAAATCTCATCTCCAAGACATTGAATGTACACTATAGGATTGGAATGGCAGTGGGTGAAGCTTGTAGAAAGTAGAATAGAGTCCATCTACTCATACCAAGCTTGAGGGGCCTATTTGAGACCATACAATAAGCATTGGAGTATGAAAACCAAGGAGGAATCCTAAAAAAATCCTAGAGGTTTCTCCATGTAAATCTCCTTAGTGAGATCACCATGTAGGAAGGCACTCTTCACATTCATCTGACAAATAGGCCATCCCTGTGAAGCTGCAAGGGATAAGACAAGGTGGATAGAATTCATCTTGGTGATAGGAGAAAATGTCTCAGTGTAGTCAATACTCTCAACCTACAAAAAAACCTTCACAATAAGATGAGCATTATGCTTATCAATCAAACCATTACCAACATACTTAGTACAATATATCCATTTGCATCATACTAGCTTTCTTCCCTTAGGAAGAGTACACAGATCCCAAGTATGATTCTTCATCAAAGAAGAATACTTCTCCTCCATGGCATTTTCCCACTCTGAATGTCCTATCACTTCTGCAAATGTCTAAGTATCATCACAAATAGCATGACTAAGAAGACTAGAACCTATAGTATGAGAATGGGTGCGATGGGATGTGGAAGGATTACCAATGAGAGATTCTATAGCATCAATGGTAGCCCGAGCCCATTTAGGCATTTGTGGAGGATCCTATGATAGAGGCAAATGGGGATCACCAAGATCATCATCCTCATCATCTATGAAACATACTATAAGAGAGGAGGGAATAGTTGGAAGTGGATTAGGTGCTGGAAGTAGGTTATGATCTACATAAAGGCTCTCATCAAACTAGAACAAAAATGAGTGGTTGGCTCTTTTGTTCCATTGCTTTCCTTTGAGCATTAGGTACAAATGCCCATGCTACACTTCCAAAAACTTAGAATGAAAATACATCAGGCTTGACATGATACTAAGCCTCCTTAGGAGTCATAAGTTGAATTGCCTTGTGAGGCATCTAATTTTGAATATAATTAGCACAATTGACTACCTTTGCCCAAAAATATGAATCCATGGACCTAGATTGAATCATACAATTAGCCATCTCCTGAAGTTTTTTTTCTCTCTCTTGGCCACACCATTCTACTGAGGGGTGTAGGGTATTGAAAACTAATGTTGAAGACCATGTTTAGAGAAAAAATCCCTAAAAGCTTGGTTCACGTACTCCCCCCATTATCCATGCATATCTACTGAATAGAAAGACCATACTACTTTTCTACAAATGTCTTGAAGGGTTGAAATGAATCAAAGACAATAGACTTGTACTTTAAAAAGTACACCCATGTGCATATGGAGAAGTCATCAATGAATGTAAGCACATATCTAGCACTAGAAAAAGGAGTAGGAAATGACATGAGGTCACTATGAATCAACTCCAAAGGTGCCAAAGCAGGAGTAGCTTGTCATGTGAAAAATAATCCCTATATTGCTTGCCAAGTACACAACCTTGACAAACACCATCTATACAAGAAATCTAAGGAAGCCCAAGAACAAGTGCCTATGTGCTCATCTATTGAAAATATCTATAATTGACATGGCCAAAATGCTCATGCCAATGTCTGCTTACTGAATCTGCATGTGCAACAAGATATAAACCTATGTCATTAGAAGACTCAAATCCATCAAATCTATAGAGGCAAGATGTAGAGTCAACACTCATAGTAGCCACAATCATCTTAGAATCATGTAAGTCCTAGATAACTACATCATGTGGTGAGAATTGAACTATCTTACTAGAGCTAGAGTGGGAAATCTAATAGATGGACAATAGGTTCATTGAAATTTTAGGGACATAAAGAACATCCTAAAGAGAGCTCCTAACTAGTGTAAGAAAACTAGAACCCATAACTAAAAGTTATGATGAGTTTGGAACAACAATCTATGAGGTAGGATAGGGAGAAAGTGAAGTGAGCAACTTTGGAGTGTTTTTCATATGGTGAGAGGCATTAGAATCAAGAATCTAGGTAGGCCCTAAAGTCATAGCTCGAGCAGAAAGAGCATGACCTTTTTCTACAAGGGGGATGTAGATTTAGGAGTTGAAATATGATGCTCCTACATGGCTTCTTCTAAAGCCTCCAAATGCTTCCAACACCTAGAAATAGGATGTCCATCCTTGCCACAAAAATTGCAAGCCTCACTCTATTTGTTCTTGGTCTCTGATGTAGACTCAGCAAATTTTGAAGAATCTTTACACTTTAGAGGGTTAGCTAGAGGTGTAGGATCAATGTTTGGTGTATCTTTCCTTGATTTGGCTTTCTTCTTTAATTTCCCTTTAGAAGCTTTAGAAACAAATGCTTGGTTGGAAGAGGCAGAGGCATCCACCTGTTGGATCTTTTCTTATTCCCATGTCAATTGATGACAAAATGTCTCAAATGAAGGCATCTAGTGTCTGTCATCCAAGGCATCCATACTAGAGTAGAAAGTGAAAGAGAAGATATGATACTATCCTCATAACTTTGAGAATATTAATAAGATACACTCATCTATTTTGGTTTTCTCACATCCTTGCAAAATTGTACATAGAGATTTGAACTTCATCAAGAACTTTTCAATAGTGGGGAAGCTAGCTGGTGTTAAAGAGGTCAACTCTACATGAAGCTAAAGTGTCTAGAAGTCATTCACTATGCCAAAAAAGGTTTGGAATTTGGTCCAAATAACCCATGGAGTGGTCAAACCATCCAAGTGAAACATTAGATTATCTAAGATGTTCAGTGCAATCAATCTCATGGCTTCATCCATTTTATTCTTGTGCTGAAGAACATCAAAAGGGAGCTACAAAATAGGTTGGTTCACATCTAGACATGACAATAGGCCTCATGAAATGAGAAGCCTAGTACAAACATGCTGAAAAAAAAATGAAGGCCTTAACAAGACCCCCCAAGGATAACTTTCATAACCCCAAGTATAGAACACAACTAAAGATAGTGTGGTGATGCAAAAGGTTTAGTGAATATGTCATCAACCTATGCGTCAGTAGGAATGTACTCCAATGAGATAACACCATCCCAAATTAATAGTCGAATGAAGTGCAAATGCAGCTCAATGTGTTTGGTGTGCTAATGCTCAACTAGGTTGCAAGAAATGTGAACGACACTCTGATTATGGCACCAAAAAATAGTTTGATGATTTGGAGGAAAACCAAACTCAGTCATCAATTTCTGAAGCCACAAAATCTCATGACTAGCAAGTACTACAGCTATGTAATTAACCTCTTTAGATGAAAGTCCATGAGCATGTTGATTCTTGTATGACCAAGTGATAGGAACAGAGCCAAGACAAAACCCTAAGCCAAAAATAGACTTCTGATCATCAACATCACTGACCCAATATAAGGTAGTATAACCAACAATGTGAGGAGTCCTTGATGTATAATTAATGCCATACATGAGTGTGCCCTTAATGTATCTCAAAATACACCTCATTTCTTGCTAACGACTCTCATTAGGGTCCTAGGAAAATTGAGAGACAAGGCCAACTGCAAAGGAGAGATTAGGATGAGTGTGTGTTAGGTACAACAAGTTTCTATCCAATTATTGATACAAAGTAGCATCCACTGAAAGTGAAGAGAGAAAGGTAGACAAGGTGACACCTGACTAAAAAGGTGTTGGAGCAAGCTTGCAATCAGTCATGTCAAAGTAGAGCATACTTCTACTAATAAATATAAATCCCAATAGAGGATCGAACAATCTAGAGACCAAGAAAATAGTGGAGGAAACCTAGATCAAGCATCTCAAACTAGTCCATCAATGCATTCTTAACATTGTAAAGCATAGAGGATGAGTTACCTATGAGGATAAGATCATCAACATATAGGACAAGAATCAAAATCTAATCTCCAAGATGCTGAATGTAAATTATAGGATTAGAATGGTAGAGGGTGAAGCTTGTAGAAAGTAGAAAAGAGTCCATCTTCTCATATCAAGCCAAGGAGCCTATTTGAGACCATACAATAAGAATCAAAGCCCACAAACCAAGGAGGAATATTGTAAAAATATTAGAGGTTTCTCCATGAAAATCTCCTTAGTAAGGTCACCATGTAGGAAGGCTCTCTTCACATCCATTTAAAAAATAAGCCATCCCTATGAAGCTATGAGGGATACGACAAGGCAAATAGAATTCATCTTGGTGATAGGGGAAAATGTCTCAATGTAGTCAATACCCTCAACCTATGAAAAAACCTTTGCAACAAAATGAGCCCTGTGCTTATTAATCAAACCATTAGTAGCATACTTAGTACAATAGATCCATTTTCATTGCACTAGCTTTCTTCCCTTAGGAAGAGTACAAAGATCCCAAGTATGATTCTTCATCAAAAAAGAATACTCCTCCTCCATGGCATTGTCCCACTTTGTATGTCTTGTCACTTTTGCAAATATCTAAGGATCATCACAAATAGCATGACTAAGAAGACTAGAACCCATAGTATGAGAGTAGGTGTGATGGGTGGTCGAAGGATCACCAATGAGAGATATTATAACATCAACTATAGCTTGAGCACATTTAGGCATCTATGGAGGATCCTATGATGGAGGTAAATTGGGATCACCAAGATCATCATCCTCATCATTTGTGAAATAGGCTAGAAGAGGGGAGTAGTGTGAAGTGAAGTAGGTAAATTGGGATCACCAAGATCATAATCCTCATGATCTAAAAGAGGGCTCTCATCAAACTAGACATCCCATCAAGATAGGACCTCTCTAGAATTAAGGTTAAACAACCTATAAGCCTTAACATCCTCACAATAGCCAACAAAAATGAGTGTTTAGATCTTCCATTCTATTGCTTTCCTCTAAGAATTATGTAGAAATGTGCATGCTATGATTCCAAAAACTTAGAATGATGATACATCAAGCCTGACATGAGACGAAGCCTCCTCAGGAGTCGTATGTTGAACTACCTTGTGAGGCATCTGATTCTAAATATAATTGGCACAATTGACTACCTCTACCTAAAAATAGGAATCCATGGACCTAGACTAAATCATACAATTAGCCATCTCCTGAAGTGTTTTTCTCTTTCTCTCAGCCACACCATTCTACTAAGGGGTGTAGAGCACTAAAAACTAAAGTTGAAGATCATGTTTAGAGAAAAAATCCCTAAAATATTGGTTCACATACGCCCCCCATTATCTGTGCATATCTATCGAATAGAAAGACTAGACTACTTCTTTACAAATATCTTGAAGACTCAAAATGAATCAAAGGCATCAGACTTGTACTATAGAAAGTAGACCCATGTGCATCTGGAGAAGTCATTAATGAATGTAAGCACATATCTAGGACCAGGAAAAGGAGTAGGAAATGAAATTATGTCACTATGAATCGACTCCAAAGGTGCCAAACCACAAGTGGCTCGTCATGTGGAAAAGAATCCCTATGTTGCTTGCCAAGTGCACAACACTGATAAACACCATTTGTACAGGAAATCTGGGGAATCCCAAGAAAAAGTACCTATGTGCTCATCTACTAATAATATTTGTAATTAATATGGCCAAAATGCTCATGCCAAAGTCTACTTACTAAATCTACATGTGCAACAAGACATGAACCTGTGTCATCAGAAGACTCAAATCCATCAAATCTATAGAGGTGAGATGTAGAGTCAACACTCCTAGTAGCCACAATTATCTCAAAATTATCTAAGTCCCAAATAACCACATTATGTGGTGAGAACTAAAGTATCTTACTAGAGCTAGAGTGGCAAATCTGATAGATGGATAATAGGTTCATTGAAATTCAAGGACATAAAGAACATCTTGAAGAAAGCCCCTGACTAGTGCAACAAAACCAAAACCCATAACTAAAAGTTGTGATGAGTTCCCAATAGCAATTTGTAAGGTAGCACAAGGAGAAAGTGAAGTGAGCAACTTCAGATTGTTTTCCATATGATGAGAGGTGCCAAAATGAAGAATCCAGGTAGGCCATGAAGTCATAGCTAGAGCAGAAAGAGCATGACCTTTCCTTGTAGGGGGAATGCAAACTTAGGAGCTGAAATATGATGCTCTTGCATGGATTCTTCTAAAGCCTCCAAATGCTTCCAACATCTAGAAATGGGATGCCCATCCTTGCCACAAAAACTACAGGTCTCACTTGATTTATTCTTGGTCTTGGAGGTAGACTCAACAGACTTTGAAGAATCTTTACCCTTTGGAGGGTTGGTTGGAAGTTTAGGAATATTTTTTTGTGTATCTTTCTTTGCTTTGGCTTTCTTCTTTGATTTACCTTTAGAATATTGAGTAACCAGTGCTTGGCTAGAAGAGCTAGAGGCATCCACCTATTGGATCTTTTCCTGTTTCCATGTCAACCAATCACAAAATGTCTCAAATGAAGGCATCTAGTGTCTATCACCCAAGGCATCCATAGTGGAGTAGAAAGTGGGAGTGAAGATCTAATACTATCCTCACAACTTTGAGAGTATCAAAAAGATACACTCATCATCTATTTTGGTGTTCCCACATTCGTACAAAATTGTATATAAAGATTTGAACTTCATGAAGAAGTCTCCAATAGTGGGAAAGCTAGCTGGTGTTAGAAAGGTCAACTCTGCATCAAGCTAAAGTGCTTGGAAGTCATTCACTATGCCAAACAAGGTTTGAAATTTGGTCTAAGTAGCTCATGGACTAGTCAAACCATCCAAGTGAAACAAAAAACTATCTCAGATGTTCAGTGCAATTAATCCCATTGCTTCATCTATTTTGTTCCTGTGCTAAAGAAATTCAAAAGGAAACTATAGAATAGGTTGGTTTGCATCTAGACATGATGATAGGCTTTGTGACATGAGAAGCCTAGTCATTTGTGCTTTCCAGGTGTGATAGTTGTGCAACATGAGTTGGGTTAGAGAAGGATTGGACATGGAGAGAAGAAGATGGATGTAGAAGGGTATTATTTTGAAGTAAATTATAGAGAAGAAAATGCTCCCCCCCAAATGATAAAGATATCAATCAAACACCAAAGAAAAAACTATAGAAAGCACAAAAACTTAGAAAAGAAGTTGGATTTTGGATGCAGAGAAGGAGCAAATAGAAGCCTCTACTTCAACACCAAAAATGGGAACTCAAAAAAAATTAGAATGAAATGAAACCAACATCATTGTTGCTATCTTTGAACTAGCTTTTTGGTGCTTCTTTCAAATTGGAAAAAGACCTCCATATGCTCAAGTTATGGCTAAAAAACCAACTGCTGCTACAAAAGACAAGCTAATTGGAAAATTATAGACATGGAAAAAAAAATTTAATGGCCATATGAACATCAACTAGATGTCACTGAAAAAAATATAGCCACTAGAATTTTGACATCAACAACCAAAAAATGACATCATCATGCTTGAAAATAATATCAATAGGGTCAAAAGACCTATGCCTAAAAAATGACATTGACTATCGAGAAGTTGACGTAATTGGCTAGAATGCTGACATGGGTGGGCTAGAATGTTGATGTCATCTATCAAAGGGCTGATGTCATGACTACATTAGGGGTGGTTGGTAGAATCCTTGGAAAAGGTTGTAGTTGGGTGAAGATAGGCGGTGGTACCATGGTGGCAGGGGTGCCTTAGTAGTGCACTAGTTGCACTATGGAAATGTTATGGTGGTAGAACAATGGCCATTAGGCAGCTGCTTCTTTGCCTCTTCTTTTTAATTTTAAATTTTTTTTGCAATAGATGTGTTTGTACAGCTTGCCAGGGGGCAAAATTTTTTGTTTGATGCTATAGTAGCTGAAAATCAAAAGTTTTATATGAATTATGACTATAACAGGCCTTCTAAGTGCAATAGCAATATCTGTTTAGGTCCAAAGTGCCCTAAAAAATGCTCTTCCTCTGATTTAAGAAAAAATCACAAAAAAACTTTTGTTCATGTCCCTAAATTGTGGCTTCAAAAATTCTTCAGACTAGGAAGTAGTAGGGAGGCTCTGATACCATGTAGAAGTTGATGAAAGCAAACTTCACAGCTCACAAAAATCACCTACATGCAAATAACCTACTGAAGAGAAACCAAAGAATGAAAGGTAGGGCTTTAAGAATCTCAACAATGTGAGAGAAATTATATTGCAACAATGAAAAATTAAATTTCTATACAAAAATACAATGGGAGAGCCTATTTATAAAGGCATCTAGGAATCTTGTAGAACAAGCTAGAAAGCACTAGGAGATAAGTGTGACAACTAAGCATACGTCTACAGAAGGTGGATTATCCTCCATGTAGGTGAGAAGAAAAATATGACTAGGTAGGAACAAAATCTCGTGTTGTCAACAACCCCTAGATGAAAACTAATAACTAAATGCATTTATCTAAGTAAACTTAAGTAAAGCATACTAATGATAATGAAAGTAACTCCTTGATTGAAAATCTGATATTTTCAATCTCCTACAACCACTTTCATCATTCCCCATGTTTGATAAATGAGGAGAGACACTCTATCACTACCTATTGGTCCATCTAATTAGTTAGAATGTTAATGGCCACCTTTTCTATCTTCTAAGGGGCTCTATGTAGTGAATAAGTGATCCTCTTGCATTTGGATGTATGCCATGATCAGATCTTTCCCAAATTTGAAGTGGTTGATCTTTTCCATCTTGAATATGGTTGTTGAGTTCTTCCTTAGGGTAGAAGCTATCTGAGTTATGCTTAAGCTATAAAAGCACATTTTGTAATCTTTTGAAAGGCTGATTCTTTTTCTTTTCTTTGGCATGCTTTGTGATGCACATTGTAAATTCCCTTTGCCTCTGAATTGTTCATGATATTCTAACTTATCTCTTTTAGCCATTGAAGTACTATGCAAGATCTATTTACCTCTCTTCAATCTATTGTAGATATTTGTAATTTGCATGACTATATCTATTTTCTCCTATGAATGATATATAGTGAAACTGTTTTCCTTGTGTCACTCATTTGGTTGTCTAATCTGCCTGTAATTGATAGGTTAAACAAGTTTGAATCTATATATATTTTGGTGTCATGATAGTTAATTGTGCATGTATGGGTAGAGATATTATTGAACACTCTACTTTGGTGCATCATCTCCTTAAAATAGATTAGGTAGTTTCTTTCATGTATTCCTTCTCCCTTTTTCTTTCCAAGGATAGTTTAGGTGCATCCTGATAGAAAAGGAAGTTGGCCTTCTTTGGAGACTCAACCTCATAGTTCAAGTTCAATAGCTTGTAGGTTGTTTCCATGTTTCACAAGGTTGTCCTTAGGCAAAAACTTTGGACAAGGGTGCAAGCTTTTGTGAAAATAGTTTTTGGCATGCTCGATGGGACAGATATTCAAGAAGAATTTCAAGTTGATGCTGAGAAGATAGTGTTGCTCTTAGTATTCCAAACCTTCAAGAGGCTCATTCCACAAAGCACTTGCTAACTCTACCCCATTCCACATATGGTTTCAAACCAAACTTGTTGTGATTCATGCTCAAAGTTCATACATGGGCAACTTCCAGAGTTAATTTTCAATACACTGAGCTTTCATTTTCAAATGCTAGAAGAAGAAAGACGAGGGTATCTCTATCAACAGTTAGGAGTGTAATAGTAACACATACCCTTGCAAGATCTATCTCTACTCCTCCTACTAGTAGATCTTAGTCTAGGTTTTCACTACTCATATCAATAGATCACTTGCTTATATGGCTAATCCTAGAGCTCATGCTTTTTCCACCTTTAATGGTGGAAGTCCTCTCCTTTTGGCTCAAAGACATGACATACTAGTATCAAATCTTAAAAGTATACTTAAATTTATTGGTGAAACTTCTACCTCTCCCTTAGAACATATTTAGGAGTTGGCAAGTGTTTTTAATATACATGGAATATCTAAGGATGATGTTACTGTTAAGCTTCTAGCTTCATCCTTAAAAGGAAAAGCACCTCAATGGTATAGAGGTGTGCTTGATAACTCTATTACTGATTAGGATGGTTTAGGAGAAAGACTTTGTAAGCATTTGAGGACAAAAGTGATCACCTGTCACTTTTGGAGTAGTTGACAACTATCAAGAGGGCACCTCATGAATATATGATAGATTTTAATTATAGATTTCAAAAGACATGGGATAGAATACCCATTGCAGTAAAGCCTTCTTTGGGTAATGCACTCTTGTATTACCTGAGAGCCTTCAATAGTAATGTTGCTACCACTCTGCAATCTATGGGAGGGGACACTTTACCAAATTCTTATGAGGTTTCCATAAGAGCAAAAAATATCTTGATACAAGGAGGTAAGTTAGCTCCAAGGCCTCAAATGCCTTTCTTTCCTATCATGCCCAATCATCAACATATTGTAGCCCCTATTCATACTTCTTTTGCAAGTCAACCTCTTGTTGTGGTTCTAATAGCTTTCATATCCTCTAATTGGGTCGTTAATATTGAGGCCATGATACAAACATTGATGCAAAATGTGGATACAGGGATGTAGGATCAAGAAAAGAAGATAGAGGACAATAGTGTAGTAGTGCAAAAAATGGGTAATGAGTTGGTGACTATAAAGAGGCAATAGGCTCAAAATAATAAGCCTCCTCAACTCCAATATTAGGATCCCATACATAATAGACCTCCAAACCAAAATCATGTCTCCTACAATCAAAATAGACCTATTGACAACACCCATATTATGAACACCAACCTAAATAGGGCTTCAGTCCCTCAAAATAATCTTGCTCAAGATCAAAATTTCTACCCTTCTTACAACTACTCCTATGGATATTGTATGTGTTAGAGGGTAGAGTCTTATTTAGAATTAACTACATAGTAAAGAGTAGTGGGCCAACAACACAATGCTAATCAACCTACTGATGCTTCTTAGCAAGGTGGTTGTTCCTTCATGAATCATTAGGTGTAAGAGCATTGTAATGTAAACTAGGATTCCTATGGTCACAAGAGCAAGAGCAAGAGAGGAGTTGTTGAAGATGCTACTCCTCCTCCTCCCAACCACACTTCAATATCAAGTGCAATACCTTGTGTATAAGAAGTGGACCATCAATGCAATTCTAATCAATCTGTTAGTACTCCTTGATAGCTAAGGAAAAACAATAGTAGAGGAGATGTGAATAACCATCAGATTATTCCATCTCAACTTCCTACACATGAAGCCCCAAAGGCTTCTACCAAAGAAACTAATGCCTCATTCAGTGTGTAGAATAGATGAAGAAAATAAATGTGAAAATTTCCATGTGGGATGTTGTTGCTACTATACCATCATAAAAGAAGCTATAGCATCAAGAACTAGAGAGCATTGAACCAAAGGATAAACCACTTAGCATGGAGAGTACCATAATTTTTGTACAACCATTAAAGGAGGTATAAACAAGTAAAAAGGTTAGACACCCTCCATTTTATGTTTCTATGATGATTAAGGATAAGTCAGTCCATAGTTGCATGATTGATTTAGGTTGTAGCAGTTCAGTGATACCTAAGTGTGTAGCTGATGTCCTAGAAATGAAATATGAGCCCATTGTTAGGGATGTATTATAGTTGTATGGTAGTACTATCATGAATGTAGAAATCCTTAGGAATGTTGAAATGGCCTTATATGCATGCCCTAGTTGTACTATAGTTGAAGATGTATTAGTTACTAAAGTTAAGACACACTTTTCCATTTGTCTCTCAAGAGATTTTACTACCCAAATAGGTGGTTACATATCTTCTAATTGGTCATACATGTTTTTTAGAACAACATATGGAACTAAAGCTTCAATCAGAGAAGAACTCTTAGCCCTCAATCATATTTAATGCTACAATTTTAATCTTGTCAATATGAATTGTACCATCCTAGAGATAGGTGAAAATGACATAGCAAATGAGCTTGTCACTTCCATAGCAGAGATATCTATTTTTTGTCTTAGATGAATAGGCTAATACATATAAGTTCTATCCTATATCAAAAACTCCTTAGATATGTCTTGGTACTTATTATATATCAGAGAAGGATGCTCTTGTCCCCAACCTAATGAAGAAAAAAGAGGACACAAGTGGGGTATGGGTCATGTACTTTTATGGATCAAGAAATAAAAATGAATTAGGGGCTGGTGTGATGTTGGTTTCTCCTACAATAGAAAGGTACTACTTTTCATTTAGGCTTCAATTTAGTTGTACTAATAACATAGTAGAGTATGAGGCATTAATCTAAGGTCTCCTACTTTCTCAAAAAAAGATGAATTAAAGCCTTAAGTGTATGTGAAGATAGTGAGTTGATCATCAATTAGGTGAGAAATCAGAATGTCACTAAGAATGGTTTTCTCAAGTCTTATAAACATAGACTATGGGATTTTCTTGAAAGTTTCAATACATTTAATATTTAGAGCATCCCTAGGAAAGAAAATAGACATGTTGTTAGAGTTGCAGTAGTGGGTGTGTCTTATGACATGCCAAGGAGCCTTGCAGATGAAAAGAAATAGAATATTAGAGTGGTGTTTAGACCTATTATCCCTGATAATAATGTCAATTGGGAAGTCTTTTAATTTGATGCACAAAATGTAAGTTTCTTGCAGAATGAAGCAAAGTTCTCAAATAGAAATTAGTCTAGGCTACAAGACTAATATGGGGATCAGATCATCAATCTTAGTTCCAATAATCTACCTAAGGGTCTCATTACCTTAGAGAGTGCCTTCAATACTGCTGACCAAACAAGAGATAGAGGCATGAACCTTGCTACAAACAAAGATGATCATATACTAGTTGTAGTTGTTGATGGAAGGATGCTAAACATGTGGAAGGTATGTTTTGAAACTAAGCAAGAAGTTTTTGTTCATCTATTTCAAGAATTTAATAATGTATTTTCTTGGACATATGATGATTTAAAGGGTTTTGACCCAAGTCTATTTCAACATACCATAGATTTAGTTGATATTGTCAAACCTATTAGGAAAAATAAGAGGCCAATGAATCCCAAGATTGAGCCATTAATAAGAAAAGATCTATCAAAATTGATTTAGTTTAATATCATTTTCCCTATTAAGAACTCATCATGGGTAGCTAACCCTTTCCCTATTAAGAAGAAGAATTGAGAAATTAGACTATGTGTAGACTTTAGGAACCTTAATCAAGCCTCCCTTTAGGATCATCATCCCCTTCCTTCCATGGAGCAGATCTTATCCAAGGTTGGTGGTTTAGAGAGATTCTCTTTCTTGGATGGATTCTTTGGTTACAACCAAGTGTTAGTCAAGGAGGTCGATAGATATAAGACTGCTTCCACCACCAAATGGGACACTTATGCCTATAGTAAAATGCCTTTTGGACTAATAAATGCAAGTGTAACATTTTGAAAGGCAATACCAATCACTTTCAAAAAAATGATTGAAAGGTTTGTATTGGTCTACCTTGATGTTATCACAATATATTCAAATAATTTAGTAAATCATTTTGGCCATCTTAGATAAGTATTCATAAGATGTAGAGAGTATGGAGTATCTTTGAATCCAAGTAAGTGTGTCTTTGCCACTAATAAAAGGAAATTTTTAGGGCACATTATATCCAAGGATGACCTAACAATTGATCTAGAAAGAACTAAGGCAATAATTGCTCTCTCTTTTCCTAACCACAAGAAAGGTCTACAAAGTTTTCTTGGTAGAATAAATTTTGTGAGAAGATTTATTCCTAATTTAACTACCATGGTGAAACCTCTTACAACCATGCTTAAAAATAATATGGTCTTTTCATTGACCAAGGAAGGGAAATCAAGTTTTGAAGAGATCAAAGTAGCCATAGCTTCAGCCCCTACTCTCATCAATATGAATTTTGAGAAAGACTTTATTCTTTACTTGGGTGGTGAGTAAGGCATTTCTACTATCTTGACTGAAGAAAATGATAAGAATTAAGAGCAACCCATTGCTTTCTTTAGTGAAGTGCTTAAAGAATATGAAGACAAGTACATCTATGTGGAGAAGCAAGACCTTGCTATCATAAGATCTCTAAAGAAGTTCAGGCACCCTCTATCCCATAATAAGATCCACTTATAGGTCCCCCATGAAAGTGTTAATGATTTCCTGGTGAGAAAGGATATTAGTGAGAAAAGAGTAGGTTAGATCACCAAAGTGATGGAGTATGATGTAGACATCAAGATCACCAAGTTGGTAAGAGGGAATAGATTGAGCAAGCAGATTATCTCATCTCAAGAATCAGATGAAGAAGTTGCCTTGGTATTGATAGATCAACAAGAAGTAGGGGATGAGAGTCCAAAGAGGTAGATAGATGAAATTAAGACCTTCTTAGAAGAAAATGGGTATCCTCAAGGATTAGATAAATCTAAAAGGAGATAGTTCAAATTGTACTCAATCCCCTATGGTATAGTTGATGATATTCTTTTTAGGAGGGACTTTAATGGAGTTTTTCTAAGACATATTGATGCAAATCAAGTAGAGAGAGTGATTAAAGAGCTTCATGTTGGTCCCAATGGTGGCCACATTTTAGCAAGAATGAGTGCCATGAAGATAATGAGAGTTGGTTACTATTGGCAATATTTGTTCCATGATTGCCACAAACATGTAAGGAAGTATGAAAAAAGTACCTTATTTGTAGGTAAGTAGAGACTTGTAGCTCTCCACCTTCATCCTATTTAGGTTAATCAACCCTTTTCTTAGTGGGGATTAGATTTTTTCAGTCCTATCAATCCTCCATCTAGCAATGGTCATAAATAGATTTTAGCTACTAAAGATTATTTCAGCTAGTGGACATAGGCAATTGCATTAAAACATGCCACTAAGAATTCAGTTGTTGAATTCTTAGATGGAGTCATCACAAGGTTAGGTACCCCTTCCACCATCATTTCAAATAATGTAAAATATTTTGTAGGGGCTTAGATTTGTGCATGGGTGATTGATCATGACATATACCTAAGAACTCCTTCCAATTATCACCTCCAAGATAATGGCTTGTATGAGTCCTCCAATAAGAATTTGATCAAAAACATCAAGAGGACTGTTAAATATAATCAAAGGTGTTGGCACCAAAAATTTAGAACTTCCCTTTGGGCTAATAGAATAACACCTAAAAGGGCTATTGGAAACTCACCTTTCATGTTGGTGTATGGTGAAGAATCAAGGATTTATAGCTCATTGGAGTTTCCATCCCTAGAATTAGCCCATCAATTTGAACTAATTAAAAATGATGCTATGTCTATAAGAATAGTTTAGTTGATGAAGCTAGGGGAAAGAAGAAATCATGCCATGCAAACCTTAGAAGCATACCAACAATAGATGAAGAAGAGCTTTGATAAAAAGGCTAAGTTCAAAAATTTTAGAGAGAGTGATCTTGTGCTAAAATGGGATGTAGATAGTGAAAAACTAGGGAGACATTCAAAGTTGGATGCACTATGGAGTGGTCCCTATGTGATTATTAGTTGTAAGTAGGCTAATGCTTTCCAATTAAGTAGGCCTAATGGTCCAATCTTGCCTATTCCAATCAATGGAATATATCTCAAGCCCTATTTATGATAAGAATCAATGTTTCATGTATATAGTTAGTTAGTTTTCTTCCTGTTCTTTCCTATTTTCAAAGAAGTGCATGAGCACATATTTTTGTAGCAAAGAATTTGGTTCCTATTTTGTAGTTGTATAAAGCAAATCTGAGCTTTTATTGGGCATGCTTTTTCTATGGTTTTAGGGTTTTGGTGGGTAGATTTTCATGATTTCTATGACTCGGTTGCCTAATAGATGTGCAATAGATGTTCCATGCATAGTAGGCTTGCATCCCCTCTTAGTCACCAAAATTGTCAGCCATATTCACTCGCCCACCAACATTTGAGTTTGCTTGTCAAACATGTCCAACGATCATATTTTTTCAAATATTCAAATGATCAAAGGTTATATAAGGAATCCTATTTAAAAATTTGGCCATATCTTTTTATCCTAAGTCTTGGGGCCTTATTTTCATGTTATGCCTTTGAAACATTCTAAGTTGTGATCGTGTGATCACCCTTTGGTTTGCATAATTGTAGTAAGTTAAGCATTAACTGGAGTTCAATTGGAAAAGACATGATGGCATTATCTTTGCATCATTGCAGAGTTAGTTGGCTCAACCAAGATTGGGGTCCCGGTAGGACGACTACATTATTTTTGCTTGGTCACAAGGATAATTTGATAGACCATGTTTTAATTTGTAAAAGTGTGATAAGGGAAAAACCTTTACTTTTTTAGAGATGCATTTCACACTATTAGATCTTTTGGATCTATGGCTAGTGTGCTATCATAGTGTGTTGAGAAGGAACTATGGTTAGAGTTGTGATCAAGCTATTTCCTTTGTTTTACTTGATCACAAGTTTAAGAGGTGAACCTTGGGTTAAGATGGTGAGGATGTAAATATCATTAAGGATAATGATCTTTGCAAGGTCATGGAAGTTAATGAGAAAGGTCAAGGGAAAGTTGTGTATTAGTGATAATAGTCATTCACTTAGTCACAAGCATTTGGTGTTAGTTGAAAGAAAAGGTGGCAAAGTTGTGATCATGGGTGGTCAAAAAATGAAACATAAAGTTGAATACTAGTAGGGTGATGGAATGATAAAAGATGGTTGGCCCATGTGGTAGGGCTTGAAGGTTGACACTAGTTGAATGATGACATAGCTAATTTGGCATACTAACAACAAAGGAAGAAGCTCTTTGATGGTAGATCCAATCTTTCAATCTCCTACAACCACTTTCATTGTCCCAATGTTTGATAAATGAGGACAAACACTCTATCACTACTTTTTGGTCCATATAATTAATCAAAATGTTAATGGAAATCATTTCTATCTTCTTAGGGGCTCTGTTTCATGAATAAGTGATTTTCTTGTGCC